>CAWUFW010014291.1:0-421882 GCA_963921515.1 Calotriton arnoldi | reverse complement strand
TGTATCGCTTTGTTCGCCTCTAAGTTGGCGGGGTATGCCCAGACGTGGGTCCCTTGCTCACTTTGCCACTGGATTCAAGCAAGCCTGGCTGATGACGGCTGGAATGCCAGAAACCGGTCCTAGGATGCTTGTTTCCGGTCCAGGGAAGACATGGCTTGGCAGTTCGGGCTGGACTGTTCCCATGAGGCACAAGGTCAGACTGATTTGCATATGGCCATGTCTGAACTGGGGTGGTGGAGTGAGCTAAAGAATGATGATGGATTAAACCCAGATCAGTTGACTGGGGGTGAGTGTTTGATTGGCTCAAACGCTTCGGTCCATCATCCCCTTATGTATCAGCTTGTTCGCCCTAAGTTGGCGGGGTATGCCCAGACGTGGGTCCCTTGCTCACTTTGCCACTGGATTCAAGCAAGCCTGGCTGATGACGGCTGGAATGCCAGAAACCGATCCTAGGATGCTTGTTTCCGGTCCAGGGAAGACATGGCTTGGCAGTTCGGCTGGACTGTTCCCATGAGGCACAGGTCAGACTGATTTGCATATGGCCATGTCTGAACTGGGGTGGTGGAGTGAGCTAAAGAATGATGATGGATTAAACCCAGATCAGTTGACTGGGGGTGAGTGTTTGATTGGCTCAAACGCTTCGTCCATCATCCCCTTATGTATCGCTTTGTTCGCCCTAAGTTGGCGGGGTATGCCCAGACGGGTCCCTTGCTCACTTTGCCACTGGATTCAAGCAAGCCTGGCTGATGACGGCTGGAATGCCAGAAACCGGTCCTAGGATGCTTGTTTCCGGTCCAGGGAAGACATGGCTTGGCAGTTCGGGCTGGACTGTTCCCATGAGGCACAAGGTCAGACTGATTTGCATATGGCCATGTCTGAACTGGGGTGGTGGAGTGAGCTAAAGAATGATGATGGATTAAACCCAGATCAGTTGACTGGGGTGAGTGTTTGATTGGCTCAAACGTCCGTCCATCATCCCCTATATGTATCGCTTTGTTCGCCCTAAGTTGGCGGGGTATGCCCAGACGTGGGTCCCTTGCTCACTTTGCCACTGGATTCAAGCAAGCCTGGCTGATGACGGCTGGAATGCCAGAAACCGGTCCTAGGATGCTTGTTTCCGGTCCAGGGAAGACATGGCTTGGCAGTTCGAGCTGGACTGTTCCCATGAGGCACAAGGTCAGACTGATTTGCATATGGCCATGTCTGAACTGGGGTGGTGGAGTGAGCTAAAGAATGATGATGGATTAAACCCAGATCAGTTGACTGGGGGTGAGTGTTTGATTGGCTCAAACGTTCCGTCCATCATCCCCTTATGTATCGCTTTGTTCGCCCTAAGTTGGCGGGGTATGCCCAGACGTGGGTCCCTTGCTCACTTTGCCACTGGATTCAAGCAAGCCTGGCTGATGACGGCTGGAATGCCAGAAACCGGTCCTAGGATGCTTGTTTCCGGTCCAGGGAAGACATGGCTTGGCAGTTCGGGCTGGACTGTTCCCATGAGGCACAAGGTCAGACTGATTTGCATATGGCCATGTCTGAACTGGGGTGGTGGAGTGAGCTAAAGAATGATGATGGATTAAACCCAGATCAGTTGACTGGGGGTGAGTGTTTGATTGGCTCAAACGTTCCATCCATCATCCCCTTATGTATCGCTTTGTTCGCCCTAAGTTGGCGGGGGTATGCCCAGACGTGGGTCCCTTGCTCACTTTGCCACTGGATTCAAGCAAGCCTGGCTGATGACGGCTGGAATGCCAGAAACTGGTCCTAGGATGCTTGTTTCCGGTCCAGGGAAGACATGGCTTGGCAGTTCGGGCTGGACTGTTCCCATGAGGCACAAGGTCAGACTGATTTGCATATGGCCATGTCTGAACTGGGGTGGTGGAGTGAGCTAAAGAATGATGATGGATTAAACCCAGATCAGTTGACTGGGGGTGAGTGTTTGATTGGCTCAAACGTTCCGTCCATCATCCCCTTATGTATCGCTTTGTTCGCCCTAAGTTGGCGGGGTATGCCCAGACGTGGGTCCCTTGCTCACTTTGCCACTGGATTCAAGCAAGCCTGGCTGATGACGGCTGGAATGCCAGAAACCGGTCCTAGGATGCTTGTTTCCGGTCCAGGGAAGACATGGCTTGGCAGTTCGGGCTGGACTGTTCCCATGAGGCACACGGTCAGACTGATTTGCATATGGCCATGTCTGAACTGGGGTGGTGGAGTGAGCTAAAGAATGATGATGGATTAAACCCAGATCAGTTGACTGGGGGTGAGTGTTTGATTGGCTCAAACGTTCCGTCCATCATCCCCTTATGTATCGCTTTGTTCGCCCTAAGTTGGCGGGGGTATGCCCAGACGTGGGTCCCTTGCTCACTTTGCCACTGGATTCAAGCAAGCCTGGCTGATGACGGCTGGAATGCCAGAAACCGGTCCTAGGATGCTTGTTTCCGGTCCAGGGAAGACATGGCTTGGCAGTTCGGGCTGGACTGTTCCCATGAGGCACAAGGTCAGACTGATTTGCATATGGCCATGTCTGAACTGGGGTGGTGGAGTGAGCTAAAGAATGATGATGGATTAAACCCAGAACAGTTGACTGGGGGTGAGTGTTTGATTGGCTCAAACGTTCCGTCCATCATCCCCTTATGTATCGCTTTGTTCGCCCCTAAGTTGGCGGGGGTATGCCCAGACGTGGGTCCCTTGCTCACTTTGCCACTGGATTCAAGCAAGCCTGGCTGATGACGGCTGGAATGCCAGAAACCGGTCCTAGGATGCTTGTTTCCGGTCCAGGGAAGACATGGCTTGGCAGTTCGGGCTGGACTGTTCCCATGAGGCACAAGGTCAGACTGATTTGCATATGGCCATGTCTGAACTGGGGTGGTGGAGTGAGCTAAAGAATGATGATGGATTAAACCCAGATCAGTTGACTGGGGGTGAGTGTTTGATTGGCTCAAACGTTCCGTCCATCATCCCCTTATGTATCGCTTTGTTCGCCCTAAGTTGGCGGGGGTATGCCCAGACGTGGGTCCCTTGCTCACTTTGCCACTGGATTCAAGCAAGCCTGGCTGATGACGGCTGGAATGCCAGAAACCGGTCCTAGGATGCTTGTTTCCGGTCCAGGGAAGACATGGCTTGGCAGTTCGGGCTGGACTGTTCCCATGAGGCACAAGGTCAGACTGATTTGCATATGGCCATGTCTGAACTCGGGGTGGTGGAGTGAGCTAAAGAATGATGATGGATTAAACCCAGATCAGTTGACTGGGGGTGAGTGTTTGATTGGCTCAAACGTTCCGTCCATCATCCCCTTATGTATCGCTTTGTTCGCCCTAAGTTGGCGGGGTATGCCCAGACGTGGGTCCCTTGCTCACTTTGCCACTGGATTCAAGCAAGCCTGGCTGATGACGGCTGGAATGCCAGAAACCGGTCCTAGGATGCTTGTTTCCGGTCCACGGAAGACATGGCTTGGCAGTTCGGGCTGGACTGTTCCCATGAGGCACAAGGTCAGACTGATTTGCATATGGCCATGTCTGAACTGGGGTGGTGGAGTGAGCTAAAGAATGATGATGGATTAAACCCAGATCAGTTGACTGGGGGTGAGTGTTTGATTGGCTCAAACGGTCCGTCCATCATCCCCTTATGTATCGCTTTGTTCGCCCTAAGTTGGCGGGGGTATGCCCAGACGTGGGTCCCTTGCTCACTTTGCCACTGGATTCAAGCAAGCCTGGCTGATGACGGCTGGAATGCCAGAAACCGGTCCTAGGTTGCTTGTTTCCGGTCCAGGGAAGACATGGCTTGGCAGTTCGGGCTGGACTGTTCCCATGAGGCACAAGGTCAGACTGATTTGCATATGGCCATGTCTGAACTGGGGTGGTGGAGTGAGCTAAAGAATGATGATGGATTAAACCCAGATCAGTTGACTGGGGGTGAGTGTTTGATTGGCTCAAACGTTCCGTCCATCATCCCCTTATGTATCGCTTTGTTCGCCCTAAGTTGGCGGGGTATGCCCAGACGTGGGTCCCTTGCTCACTTTGCCACTGGATTCAAGCAAGCCTGGCTGATGACGGCTGGAATGCCAGAAACCGGTCCTAGGATGCTTGTTTCCGGTCCAGGGAAGACATGGCTTGGCAGTTCGGGCTGGACTGTTCCCATGAGGCACAAGGTCAGACTGATTTGCATATGGCCATGTCTGAACTGGGGTGGTGGAGTGAGCTAAAGAATGATGATGGATTAAACCCAGATCAGTTGACTGGGGGTGAGTGTTTGATTGGCTCAAACGTTCCGTCCATCATCCCCTTATGTATCGCTTTGTTCGCCCTAAGTTGGCGGGGGTATGCCCAGACGTGGGTCCCTTGCTCACTTTGCCACTGGATTCAAGCAAGCCTGGCTGATGACGGCTGGAATGCCAGAAACCGGTCCTAGGATGCTTGTTTCCGGTCCAGGGAAGACATGGCTTGGCAGTTCGGGCTGGACTGTTCCCATGAGGCACAAGGTCAGACTGATTTGCATATGGCCATGTCTGAACTGGGGTGGTGGAGTGAGCTAAAGAATGATGATGGATTAAACCCAGATCAGTTGACTGGGGGTGAGTGTTTGATTGGCTCAAACGTTCCGTCCATCATCCCCTTATGTATCGCTTTGTTTGCCCTAAGTTGGCGGGGGTATGCCCAGACGTGGGTCCCTTGCTCACTTTGCCACTGGATTCAAGCAAGCCTGGCTGATGACGGCTGGAATGCCAGAAACCGGTCCTAGGATGCTTGTTTCCGGTCCAGGGAAGACATGGCTTGGCAGTTCGGGCTGGACTGTTCCCATGAGGCACAAGGTCAGACTGATTTGCATATGGCCATGTCTGAACTGGGGTGGTGGAGTGAGCTAAAGAATGATGATGGATTAAAACCAGATCAGTTGACTGGGGGTGAGTGTTTGATTGGCTCAAACGTTCCGTCCATCATCCCCTTATGTATCGCTTTGTTCGCCCTAAGTTGGCGGGGGTGTGCCCAGACGTGGGTCCCTTGCTCACTTTGCCACTGGATTCAAGCAAGCCTGGCTGATGACGGCTGGAATGCCAGAAACCGGTCCTAGGATGCTTGTTTCCGGTCCAGGGAAGACATGGCTTGGCAGTTCGGGCTGGACTGTTCCCATGAGGCACAAGGTCAGACTGATTTGCATATGGCCATGTCTGAACTGGGGTGGTGGAGTGAGCTAAAGAATGATGATGGATTAAACCCAGATCAGTTGACTGGGGGTGAGTGTTTGATTGGCTCAAACGTTCCGTCCATCATCCCCTTATGTATCACTATTTACTGTGAAAAGCATTTGTTAAAGCCAGTAATCCTTTAACGGTTATCAAACTGTATTATAAGCTATACACAAGCATTTTGTTACATGTAATTTCCTAAAATTGCCATAGTAGGCAAGGGTTTTGGCGTTGGTCATCCACTCTGACAAGTTCTGGGTTTAGAGGATTTTCACCCAGATGATTTTTGTTAGGCCCTATGGAGAAGGTTTGTATACTGATTTTGTAAACTGTATTTTTCTACATATTCATAATTTTATAACTGTACGAATGATGGTTGCCATTTTATGTGCATTTGAATAGGCCTGTGTTGATTAAGGTGTAAAGCCAATGAGAACTTACATAGGCCATATCCGTTCATTGGGAAAAGTCATGCCAGTTTTCATAGCGTTGATCTGTTTATTATGAAACAGTAGGACAAAGCCAGTAGGCCTGACATACTTATTGTGAGAAGCATAGAGGCAGGAGCTCTTCTGAAAGAACATAGGCTCTCCCAGACTAAGCCGGTTGGCCCTGTACTTAAGATATATAATACCAATGTTATGGCTTCTATCCTCTATGGTGCGGAACTCTGGGGATTTGAGAATCTGTCCCCATTAGTCCTGGCTCAAAACAGATTTGTGAGAGGTCTAATTGGTCTCCCCCAAAGTACACCACTCACTCCCCTATACTTTGATCTAGGGTGTAACACACTGGCAGAGGTCGCTAGATTTAGACCATTAGCCTATTGGAGAAGACTATGGTCCACCCGGAGTTAGCTCACTATGCCCAAGCACTCAAAGACATTAGAGATGCTGACACCTCTCACAAGATTAGCTGGTTACAGAGGGTGAAAAGCTCCTTAGTGAACATGGGTATGAGACATTTGTGGGAAGATCCGGCAAATAACATGTTTCCCCAAAAAAGCTTTTAAAGAAGCATACTGGGCAATGATTAGAGCTGGTAATTTGTGTTCTTCTAACACTTCACCACTGACCAGTATCTTCCTGGGGCACAAGTCGGAACCAATGTATGAAGACTTCTGGGACTTCATAACAAGTCCCAGAAGTCTTCATACATTGGTTCATAACAAAGCCCATTGACAGAAAACACTTATTTCAGTTTCGGATAGGTACACTACCAATCAAATATTTCACCAAAACCTGGCATAATACCCTGGATAGCAAATGTTCATATTGTCAAAACATGGATGAGACAATACCTCACATTTTATTTGTATGTCCAGCATATAGCTCTCCACGGAGCAAATGGCTTAAACCAATTTGCTCCAATATGGGCACCAGGTCGAGTGCTACCGCATTACGAATACTGAAGTCAAGCACTCAGGAGGTCATTGTGATTGCCCTAGCAAAATGTTTAGGTTGGGTGTGGAGAATTCGACATAAGACTGAAAGCAAGTAGCTGACGACAGTGATTATTTTTTATCACCATTCTCCATCATGTATTTGTCGCTTGTTGTCTTACAATTTATAGCCTGTACCGGGACTCTAGCATACAGTGTGACTAGTTTCAAACGGTTTTAGAACTTAGACGCAATGAAAGGCATCTCACATAAACTACTGCCAAAGAATAGTACTGGTTTTAAACCATTTAAAACTGTTCAAGCTTTTTTAAACAAATATTACTTTTTGTTTTTATAGTGTTTTGTCTATTTTTATGAATTGTTTATTGCTAAGTACTGGTGAGAATGTATGTATTTTTTTTGTGATATATATTATTGTGTTTTTTATGATCAGTACGATTGAAATAAAGACTTAATTGAATTGAATTGAATTGAGAAGCATATTTTAAATGCAACAGGCATTTAAGGATGGATTGTTATTACACCAAGCTAAAGCCTGCAGGCAGGTAATTTGTCACATGGAATCTCACAGACTACCATAGTAGTCAAGACTTTTAGTGTTGATGACCTACCTGAACAAACAATGGAGATAAAACATATGCAGTGTGATAATCCTTATTAGGCTTTCTTAGGAGAGAATAATATTTTGCTTTGCCAACTGTAATTTGCAACTTTGACTGTATTCTAGATGGTTGCCTTGTGGGAAAGCTTATTCTCAGTACAGTAGGTCTGAGTTGGTTATTGTGACAAGCCTACAATAGCATCTATAGTATTATATTACTGTGTACCTGAAGGTTGTCTTCTGGGAAAGCTTATGCCTAACACAGTAGACTTGTGTTGGTTATGGTGATTAGCCAGTGATAAAGGCAATAAGCCTGATTGTTACGAAAAGGTTCAGTAAATGCAGTAGACATGAGATATATAATGAAAAGTATATGTTAAGGTCAATAGGCATTTAAGGGTGGGTTGCTATTACTCTGTATTAAAGCCTACAGATAGGTATTTTATTAAGTTGGCTCTCAAAGATTACTGTAGTGGGCAAAGGTTTTGGTGGTGCCTACCCCTCTGATAAACCATCAGAATAGAAGATATGCACTGAATCCTTGTTAGGCTCTTTTAGGAGAGATAGTGTTTTGCACTGCCAACTGTAATTGTGTATACTTTTGTAGTTTCAAGATGATATGGCTGATGGTTGCCTTGTGGGAACGTTTAAGCTCAATACAGGGTGCCTGAGTAAGTTATGGTGGTAAACCAATGATAACAGCTGGAGGCCAGATTGGTTCAATAGGAAAATGTATTTCAGATGCCATAGGTATGCTCTATTTATTATGAAAAGTTATGATAAAGGCAGTACACTTGAAATTTTGATTGTGAAAACCATATGTTAAAGTCATAAGGCATTTAAGGGTGAATTGTCATTTCTCTGTATTAAAGCCTGCAGATATATGTTTTGTGACATGAAATGGCACAGATTACTTTTGCAAGGAAGGAGTTTGTTGTCGATTACTGTCTTTGACAAACCCTAAGGGTAGAAGATTTACGCTGTAATAATTATTGCTACAATATCTTTGAAGGACTTGACAGGCTTAACAGCTGCAAGAATGTTGTCATAAAAACAATTATATAGATAAATAAAAATATTGTATGAATTGAAGTAAACTATGGCTTCATCACATTGGATATACCCTGTTAGTAGATTTTAAATAATGTATTGCTCGTCCTCTTCCAGGTCCAGTCACCATTAAAACCCAATCTCAAAATCAAAACAGAAACATTTAAGAGGAGGCACTTAATGAATTAAAACAATATAAAATGCAGAATTTATTTAAGTAACAGTTTTCATGTCCAGAATAAGTCTAAAGTTATAAAGGATCAACTGGAAGTCCTAAATTTTTAATAAATCTTTATTATAGTGGAACCAATTTTAAAATGGAGAATGCCAGCCCAGCCACTTTCCTACTGTAGGGTATTCAAGATACTTTGCTGTCATGTGGAGAGAGTGAGACCGGAAAAGGATGATAAACATGTTTTTGTTTTAAGGTTCCTTAGTTTCTGTGTCTAGAGGCAGAAAGTACTAACCAGCAAGCACCAAAAACTTCCTTAAAGGCCCATTTAATTACCTACATTATGTGGGAGCCACATTTGCACTGGTAAATTGTTTCTGCACCTACAACTACTTGTGAGAACTCCTTATGGAGTCCCCTTTGAGAGCTCTCCCAGCTGGATCAGGCTGCAACTCTCAGCTGGTACTACTCTGATAGGCAGGACAAAGTTAAAGGCATAGAGAAGAAAACATGCTAGGAAGTAGGTCTAACAAATAGAAATTGAAAACGCTGTGGCGAAGTATAAAAAATCAGTCTTAAAACCTGCTATGAAATATCGCGAACCCATTATGGGTCTTACCATTGCGTTTTCCAAATCACTTCAAAGACAAAGTTTCATAAAGTGAAATCTGTGTGAGTAGCCACTAGTGTTTCTCGCACATTAGAAGTGTGGTATCGGTGGAGTCCTTATTTCTCATGTCTTGTAAGGTTCTTCAGAAGATAGGCCTCTTTGTACAATTTTAGTAGTGCAGCTACATGTGTGTCTGCTACCTCCCTCTGATTGTTTGGCTTAGTAGATAGATGTTGCCTCTCTATTATTCGATAATCAATGCACTCCAATCCCGCCCCCACCCCAATTTGCCAGCCGTTGGCAGCGCCCCTCTTCAGAAACTAACTCTGAACGGAAAATAGTGAGGGTGACCACTTCACTCATTATTCATGTTGGACACTGTCTCCAGTCCGGAACATTTCACCTTCAAATCATTTATTTAGGGTGTATTCAAATAATTAGTTTAGTGGAAGAAAAAGATGACTGCAACACCCAAAATACATTAGGCTACCAAACAAAAGTCCAGGACTGAAAATAGTGTCCATCATGACTTGGAGGAAGGTGGCCGCTGTAAAGATATTGAAATAGGATGGCCAACCATGGTACTCAATATAAGTGAGGCTTATGTGACAGGGTCTTATCGCTTGATGTTTTACATTTTTAGGTCTGGCCTAGAGATAAGTTTAGGTGTCTCAATAGCTTCAGGTCTTTACCAAAATCATAATGAAAACCGCATGCATATATACTTGCATACAATGGCTTTTAGTCAGTCCTTTACACAAATCAGTCCTTTACAACCATTGATCTCTTTAAGTGTTATTCACATGTTGCTTTTACCCACCATAGCATATAGCGTAGGGCAATAGGTCAGCCCACTTCAGCCATTAACTTTCTTGCACTGCGATTGACAGCATTTTCCTGATCACTTTTAAACCTAAAAAGGAGTGCGCTTCAAAGTCGTGGCTGGTGTACCTTGGCTGCTACTCTACACGCTTAATTATAGGTGTGGCAGGTTTTTTGCACATTGTTCCCTGTGCTTGCAAATATAAATAAATAAATGAATAATTCAATTGCACGCTTGCCAAAGCGGACCAATTAGCTGAGCCATATTCCTTTAATCTCTTTTAATTGGTCTCATCTTAGGAAATGATATTGTGAAATCAGTCTCCCTTTTTAACACACAGGTAATAAAGCCAAGAAATCTTTTTTTTTAATTTATAGAAGTGCTTTTCCAATAAATGTGGTTACAAAACTATAGTAAGATATATTACTGATGCCACTCTCGCAAAAGTTGTGCTCAGCTTGCATCCACAAACCGAGGAGGTTGGTGTCTTTGGACAAGGTATTCTACCTGTGTGCAACTTATCCAGGCGTATTTGGGGCTTCAGTTCTGCTTGGAGTAAAACTTCATATACATTAAAATTATTTTCTTATTGGGGAATTAATTAGACTATTCACCATGTCATCAAATGAGGGCTTAGGGGAGAGGCAGTTTGTGCTGCAAGACATTTCAAATGCACATTATCTTTTGAAATGTATTTTTATTACTTCAACTAACAAAAATACAAAACTAGAAATTAAATATCTGTCAGTCTGCCTATCCGTCTGTCAATTTGTCTATCTAATTTAGTTTATTGTCTCGTACAAGACACATCACTCGTAGATAGCACGAACCAATTAAACTAATTATATAATAACAACTTGAAGTGTGTATGGTATGACGCTTGTACCACAAAGTGGCAAACGATGGAAACCGAGATTTCAAGAGGGTAACTTATGTGGTGGGTGGGTCAAGTTGTTGGTAATAATTAGTCAATCGATTTAATCGTCTACTTTTTTGCATTCGTCCATGTCATTTTTATACAACTTTTTGTCCCAATGATCATTCTGCCACATCTCAAAGCCAGTTCACAGTGTCCGGTATCCTAGATGCCAACCAGTGAACATCACCTCTTGTTCCCAGCGAAATTGCAAATTGTGCCTTCTTTCTAATTTTACTTTTCATTTTAAGTGATTTGATTCGTAGAATATATGTTTTTTTAGTCATTTTCAAGGCCAGCCCTGTTTACTGTTGATGTAGTTGTGACCATTCTCAAAGCATAGGAGTGAAATTGGCATAATCTTCTCTGCCGTTTGGGCATTTTTTACTCCCACTGAGTTGGATTTTATGTTGGGTCATATACACCCTGTGCCTCAATTTAAAATGTATTAGCCTAATCTGTTATTGCTTTTTAAGCAGTTCCAGAACTCTATTCCATCCCCCATCTGATAGTATCTCACCAGAGTTTTCCTCCTATCTTTTCCGAATCTTCTGTTCTGGCTTATATAGATCAACTCTAATGGCCTTGTACAACATAATGACAGTCCACCACCCATAACCATATCCACCCAGGTTGTAAGCCTGTATCTTATCTCGGTTACCCCATGTATCAGTTAAATTGGGGTAATCTACTGTAATGGAGGAACTGCAAGGATGGCAGCGAATACGTTGCTAATGCCATTTCAGTCTGAACAAACTGGACAATCTGGACTGGGTAGTCGTAAGAGTAGTTTTGACCTAACCCTGATATTTACCTTTCAGGCATCCCTCTTGCTCCTAAAGAAAAGATGGACATACCAGTTCTGTTTACTCCTGAAACTATGAAATTGTACGAAGCCTTGGTGGTTGTGCACATGGTCAAGCAAAATGGTGAAAACTGGCCTTGTGATAACTTTGAAGAGCTGGACACAGAACTGAAAAGGTGAGAAGTGAAAATAGAGCAACATTTCTAATGTGTATGCTGCTTGATCCAGGAAATCATTTGTGTGTGTTGTACCAGACTCTGTAGCCATTTGTTAAAATGTTTACATTTGAAAAAGACATGATCATTAGGTTTTCTGAGCAGACAATAATATGTTCAGAATGAAGATTACAAATTCAGTTAAAATGTAATTATTTATTTTATCGTTGTTTAATACACATTTTAAACTTGTTTAACACAGGTAAATGGTACCTCAGTGGAGCAGTATCATTCTGTGCCCTGTTACAATTATTTTAGCTTTGGAAAGTGTTAGAAATGGGGGTCTCTAGTTGGCAGAGATAGGTACTTTTGTCCAAGTAGGGACCCTTGCTTCTAGTCAGGGTAAGGGGGATACACCATTCGGTAACCCCTGCTCACCCCTTGGTAGCTTGGCACGAGCAGACAGGCTTATCCCAGAGGCAATATGTAAAGTATTTGTACTCAAAACACACAGTAATACAGTGATAACACCACAAATGGACACCACACTAGTTTTGAAAAATGAAGTATCCTTATCTAAACTCAACAAGACCAAACCGACAACAATCCAACATACAGGTAGTAAAATAGCACTTAAAAACAGATACTTCCAAAATAAAGCTTGTAGAAAACAAATAGCTCCACCTAGGGCTATTGCGATGTCGTGACAGCAATAAATTCAAAGTACAGTGCTGACCGCGAGGTGTGCGGCATCGGGCACGGAGTCACACATACCCCAGACAAACAGTAACTTTGGATAACGAAGTCTATGGCGATGCACGGCGTCGTGGAGGTGAGGCGTTGGTGCAGAGGTTGAGGCCGGCTCCCTGGCTGCCACGGGGGTGGCGAGGCGTCGTGTCCGTGAGGAGGCGACGTGTCGAATCCAAGACAGGGGAAGTCGGTTGTGTCAGTGGTGAGGTGTCGGTTCCGGTGACGGTGCGAAGTCGGTGAGTTCATGAAGTCACCCTCGGTGGTTATCAGCGCCTCTATAACAGGATGTGGGCGCTGGTGATGACGGAGTTGGTGCAAGCGATGGCATCGGGAAATGCCGATATCTGCAGGCGTTACAGCAGCGTCGCTGATAGCGTCGGAAACAGGTTTTCTTGCTTCTTTCAAGTTGCTTCCAGCTCCCAAAAGCAGGAACAAACTCCAGAGGCCCAAAACTGGAATAGGCACCTCCTGGCAAGTCAGCACTCTCAGCAATAGAGTTCAGGGGAGCTGGGGGTGAAGTATTTGTGTCCCTGAGACTTAAGAACAGGAGCCCAGCACACACAGGCCCTTGGAGATTCTTCTTCAAGCAGGTTCACAGCAAAGTTCCAGTCTTTGTCCTTTCCTTGGCAGAAGCAGCAACTGCAGGCCAACCCTACTTAGCACACAGCAAAAGGGCAGTACTCCTCCTCACAGTTCTTCAGCTCCTCTCCTTGGCAAAGGTTCCTCTTGAGTCCAGAAGTGATCTAAAGTTCTGGGGTATAAGATCCACTGCTTATACCCCGTTTTGTCTTTGTTCTTCTTTGCGCAAGGGTCTCTGAGCCCAGTCTAAACCAGTTATGTCCTCACTGGTGCAGTATGACCACAGAGGGTGGAAACAGCATTTTGCAAGGGAGACAGGCCCTATTCAGGTGCGAGGAAAACTCCTTCCACTACTCTAAATGCAGTCAAGGCCTATTCAGCTCAGCTCTGAGTCATCCAGGAAGGGCCAGGCACACCTCAACACTCCCAGTGGCTGTCTACAGTGAATGCACATCCCCAGCCCCTGTCACTCCAGCACCAGACAGTCAATCTACAAGCAGACAGAGGCACACAGAATGGTTAAACAAGAAAATGCCTACTTTCTAAAAGTTTAAAGAATGAAGGAACCTGGCCGCCAATTTTAGAGGCTGCTATTTATTACAGCAGACTGTGGGGCAATGCATTTAGTCATTGTACCATGCTTAAACATTTTGCCATGCTTAACTCATTATATATAACCATTTGAGTCTTCGATGAGCTTCTCTCTAGAAGAAGCCAAGTAGAGGGCGCTTTGAGAGAGCTTAATGTGTTATTAATATGCTCAATATATACTGGTGTAATTGTTCTCAATGTATTGAATTAATGTTTCTTATTTTTCACGCTTTTCACAATCACAAGTGTTGTTTATTTGTGTTTTAGTAATTTTACTTTTCAAAGAGTTGTGTATCTTTGAATGCCTCATCGAAGACTCAAATGGTTATATATAATGTGTTAAGCATGGCAAAATGTTTAAGCATGGTACAATGACTAAATGCATTGCCCCACAGTCTGCTGTAATAAATAGCAGCCTCTAAAATTGGCGGCCAGGTTCCTTCATTCTTTAAACTTTAACACGTCCTACCAGGCCTCCTATATGGACGTAACCCCCTTTTGATACTTTCTAAAAGTGGCATTTTCAAGCACACAATTTTAAAACCATCTATACTAAAAGATGTGTTATTAAATTCTGAGTTCAGAGAGCCTAAACTTTATTTCTCTATCTTGTCCCAATGGGAAGTTATACTTATAAGATATTACAAAGTATCTCCCATAATATCCTATGGGGCAGATAGCCTTTCAATAGTGAGAAACAAAATACACTATATTTCACTATCAGGACATGTCACACACCAGTACATGTCCTACCTTTCACATACCCTGCACCCTGCCCATGGTGGTACCTTGGGCCTACCAGAGGAGTGCCTTACATGTAAGAAAAGGGAAGGTTAGGGCCTGGCAAGTGGGTGCACTTGCCAGGTCGACATGGCAGTTTAAAACTATGTGCGACACTGCAGTGGCAGGTCTGAGATACCCTTTCAGGGCTACTCTTTTGGGTGGCACATTCAGTTCTGCAGGCCCACTAGTAGCATTTGATTTACAGGCCCTGGAACACTCAATACACTTTACTAGGGGCTTACTAGTAAATCAAATATGCCAATCAGGGAGAACCAATTGTAATAACCATTTACACAGGGAGCTCTTGCACTTTGACACTGATCAGCAGTGGCAAAGTGCCCAAAGCATCTAAGGCAGCAAAAACGATATCTAGCACAGCATCAAAAATATAGTAGGTAGAGGCAAAAATTCAGGGGAACCACACCAAAGATGCCAAGTCTAACAGAAGGCAGCTGCGGTGATTGCTTTCTCGCCTTTTCTCCAATGGCACTCTGTGATCGTGTAGGTACATAGGTCACTTAAAAGTTTATGCTTATGTTAATGTAATTGGGAGACTCTTCCCATATCAAGGAACAGGGTATGACTTATTCCTTCTTTCCAGATTGTTCATTCTCATAATGTAAACTTTGCGTCTTCCATAAGCCCTTCTCCTTTCTCCGCAGCCATAGCTGCGAGTCCCTTTCTACAAATTAGTCTGTTCTTCCTCTAGTTCAGCCTGAGTATCATATTTCACTGACGTCACAGTCCTCTTGTTAGAACAGGGGGTCTCTAGTTGGCAGAGGTAGGTACCTTTGTCCAAATAGGGACCCTTGCTTCTAGTCAGGGTAAGGGGGATACACTACTAAAATAACCCCTGCTCACCCCCTTGGTAGCGTGGCATGAGCAGGCAGGCTTATCTCAGAGGCAGTGTGTAAAGCATTTGTGAACACATACAGTAACCCAGTGTCAACACTACAGATGGACACCACACAGGTTGTAGTATAAAAATAAGTATTTTTATATAGACTTAACACAAGACCCAAAACGACAAAACTCCACACTACAATACGAAAAATATGACTGTCAAATGGTAGAAAATAGCTCAGTTCAATAAAGATGATAAATGCGACACTTTACTCTCAATGTACCTTTGGATGCGTAACGCAAAACAAACAAAAGGGTCGCAGGGAAGGTGATGCTTCGATTCCTTACACGCAGAAAAGAGGATGCGTCGGTTTCTTACTGCGGCCCGGTTCCGATGCGATGATGATCCGGTGCGATGCGAGAAAATGGCGTCTTGCTTACGGTGCGACACCGTAGACGGGATGCGTGCACGCCCGACGGCCGTGCGGCGACTCGGCGATCTTCTGAGCCACGACAGGCCCTGCGACACGCTTCTCCGGTGATGCGCCGGCGTCCTCTGTGGCAGCGGCACGCTTCTCCGGTGATGCGAGGCGCTTCGGTGATGCGATGGCAACAGCGGCGGCAAGCTTACTCTGCGATGCGACGACAACTGCTGCGGCGGCACGCTTCTCCGGTGATGCGGGGCGGTTCGGTGATGCGACAGCGGCAGCGCCGGCACGCTTACTCTGCGATGCGACGACAGCTGCTGCGGCGGCGACACGCTTCCTCTTCGTTGCGTTGCGCTTCCAGCTCCCAGCGACACACAGTCTCTCAGAAGGCCCAACAGCAGTAGCACTTCAGTTCCCAGCAAGGGAATTCAGGAGGGGAGCTGGGGGTGAAGGCTTGTTTCCCTGAGACTTCAGGCAGGAGGCAAGCTCAATGTTCAAGCCCTTGGAGATCTTCTTCAAGATGATGAAAGCACACTCAGTCCTTTTCTCCTTTCTTTGGCAATAAAGTAACCACTGCAGGCCAACCCCAACAACACGCAGCATAGGGATACTCTCCTCCTTCAGCTTCCTGGTTCTTCTCCTCAGCAAGGGTTCGTCTTGATTCCCAGAAGTGATCTAAAATCTTGGGGTCTGGGTCCCAATATTTATACTAGCAAATCCTTTGTCCTCTGAAGGCAGAGGGTCCTGTACCTAGTCCAAACCAGTTCTGGGTGCATTCTGCCAGTGCACAACTTCTTCCTTTGTCAGTGTGGGCCAGGATCATCAGACACACCACAGGAGGTGGAGCCAGCATTGTGGAAGGCAGGCACAGCCCTATTCAGGCCCAGGTGCTACTCCTCCCACCACTCCTCATGCAGATAGGTCTATTCAGCCTAGTGCTGACTCACCCTGTCTCCTGGAGTCCCCCAGCCCCTGTCACTCACAAACCCAGACATACAATACACAAGCTAGCAGAGGCAGGCTGGATGGTTAGGCAAGAAAATACCTACTTTCTAAAAGTGGTATTTTCAAACACAGAATGTTAAAACCAACTTCACTAAAAGATGTATTTTATCATTCTGAGTTCAGGCATACTAAATTTGTTTTTTCTACCATGTTCCCTGGGTCAGTTAGAATTATAAGATGTTATAATCAAACTGCCCATTCTGGCCTATGGGGACAGGTAGCCTGGCAATAGTGAAAAGCGAAATTGGCTGTAATTCACTATCAGGACATGCCACACACATCAGGGCATGTCCTACCTCTTACATACAATGCACCCTGCCCGCAGGCCTACTTTAGGGATGACTAACATGCAGAAAAGGGAAGGTTTGGGGACTGGTAAGTGGGTGCACTTACCAAGTCGACATGGCAGTACCAGACTGCACACAGGCTCTGCAATGGCAGGCCTGAGTCACGCTTTCCAAGCTGCTCCGGTGGGAGGCACAACCAGTGCTGCAAGCCCACCAGCAGCATTTGATTTACAGGCCCTGGGCACACGCGGTGGACTGTACTAGGGTCTGACAGTAAATCAAATAAGCCAATCATGGAGTCACTAATCCATACATCAATTTATAACAGAGAGCATATGCACTTTAGCACTGATCAGCAGTGGTAAAGTGCTCAGAGTAATAAAACCAACAAAAACAGGTCAGAAAGAGTACAGGAGGAAGGCAAAAAGTTCAGGGATGACCGTGCAAAAAGGGCCAAGTCCAACACAACCCCCTTCCAGCCAAAACGCAGGGTAGACCAATCACTACCTTGACGGGCTTCCCTGCTTTGGGCGATAGAACCTGGACCCTGGCCCGCAACAGCAGGGGCATTTTCCAGTTCTACGCCAATCTGAACCTATCTGGATCCCTCTGTGCATACTCTCAGGGCCCACCAAGCTAACCCATGTGGAACCCTTCTCCTCACCTGTGGACACCATCTGTGCAGCACCTAACCTTAGCTTGCTCACAGGTGTGTCCCAACAGACAGACAGTAAGCCCATGGCCAACACAGAGGTGTGGCCCAGTCCTCCCCCGGGGTGTGACTCCATTCCCCCCCCAGGGGACACTCTGTCCACCAGGACAGCAAGCCACAGTGGCCACTGACAGCTGTCAGTGATGAGAGCCAGGCCCCAGGCCTTTCATGGTTCTCCAACCTCTGTGGCGTTAGAGAGCGGGGGGCGGTAGCACCAGGTGCCTGGTACCCTTGGTCCACTCTCCCTCCTGTCAGGTCAGGTATGACATCCTGACACTGACCCACCAACCCCGGGTCTGTACCCGGTGGCTGGACCGGAGACTGGGGTGGGCTTTCCCACACCCGGTCCTCCTCCTCGGAGCTCGGCACCCTCCCACCTGGAGCGGTACCCCCTTCCAGAATTGTCAGGGCACCTGTGGCAGGTGTCCCGCACAATTCGCCCACCAGTTCAGGAGTGTTACCCTGCAACTGATCTACCAACCTGGGATCTAAACCCTCAGGTTGCCCCGGGGTCAGAGGCGAGGACTCCCTCCCTCTGCACCCCCTTCCAGAGTTCTGCACCCTCCCAACTGGAGTGGTACCCCTAGAAGCCACCTCGGTCAGGACACTGCTTACAGTTGTCCTTTCCTCCAGGTCAGGCAGCACCTGAACCTGGCTTCCCAACCCAGGGACGGAACCCTGCGGCTGAGCACTCGCCTGGCGCACCAGGACTTCCTTGGGAGCACGCATCCCCCCCTGAGGGTGACACATAACTCATGTGTCGTGTGACAGTCTGCCTTGCACAGATCTCCCGACCCCTGTCCATCTGACAGTGCGTGAAGATCCCCCAGGACAGAAGTGGTGTCACCATGGTCACTCATTGGAGACTCAGCCCTTCTGGCTGGCCCCTGACCCACTGGTTCTTCCACTGGGGACTCTTTCCCCCTCTCACCCCTCAATCTGGACTTCTGCACCCTCCCAACTGGAGCGGCACCGCCAGACACCAGAACCACTGGAGCTCCATTTACAGACACTCCAGGTTCTCTAGACACGGGGAGATCCACCTCAAATGGCCTACCAGTACAGCCTAGGCCCCCAACCTGGTGTTACCTTAAGGAACCCTTCAGGCCCTGAGACTGGGTTTCGGGCACCTTGGGACACGCAGTCCCACACTCACTCCTTCTCCGGAGAGACAGGGCGTGAGCCCCTACACCCCTCCCACTACACTGGGACCTAGCTGGGCTACTCTGAACCTCTTCCACCACGCAGGTCCGGAAGATACCTGAGCCACTCCTTTTAGGATCACTCCCAAATGCCTCTTCAGATCCTCTAACATGCAGCCAGAGGTCTGCCTCCTTCGTGAGCTCCCTGGTGTCAGAGAACTCACACTCCACCAGGTGTTGGCATAGCTCTGGAAAACAAGGACTTACAATATACTCTCCCTCAATTGGATCACGCAGTCCCACCAAACTATCCTTCACCTCACCATCCAGTGCCTTGCACACGTACCCCACACCACTCTCCTGAGACTGGCAAGACAGTATCTGACTGTCTCTGTCACTCAACCCACACTCTTCTGGGCGGTCTCCACATTCACACACTAGGACTTCAACCATGGGGGAACCCCCCTCCCTACTCCTCTCATCTAGAGTCAGTGGAGTACCATGAACCCCTGTGCCAGTTCCCCAATCTATCTCAGGGACACTGTGCACCACCGGAGCTACCTCATATCCTTGAACCCCCTGGTGTATGTTAACCCCCTCCTTCAAGTCAGGCGCCACATCTCTGGGTGTGTGTACTGCTCCCCCAGCACTAGATAACTCAATTTTGCTGCCACCATCTGAGCTGGACTCCACCTCCAACCCAGCCAAGCTCACTTCCTGAGCTACACAAATTTCTTCTTCTTGGGTTAAGGCCCTCTTGTCCTCAGCCCTCTCGAGCTCCTCATCAAGCTCTCTCAGCCTCTGCTCACAAGCCAGAAGCCAGCTAACTTTTTCTGTTTCTCCCTCACTTTCAGAGAATTCCTCTTCCTCAGACTCAACTGGTAGTGTTGCCTTCCAGCGGGGTAACTCATAATGAAATAGGGATGCCTCTAGATCCTCCCTGGACCTTCTCCTCACAGGCAGCCCCCTTTTCTTGCAAAACACATGTAGCTCCTTCATTGTGTAGATGAACATGTGCCAGAAGTTAAGTTCCATTTTGCAACAACTAATCAGAGTCCTAGTATCAAAAATACTTCCAGGAGGACACCAGAAAACAGAAAAAACAGTATGTGGTTGCGTTTGGTCTGCACTCACTAGTAGTGTACACCAATTACTGTATATGAGTCACAAATGCAAGTCCAGAATCCTCACCGCTGGCCACCAATGATAGAACTGGGGGTCTCTAGTTGGCAGAGGTAGGTACCTTTGTCCAAATAGGGAGCCTTGCTTCTAGTCAGGGTAAGGGGGATACACTACTAAAATAACCCCTGCTCACCCCCTTGGTAGCTTGGCACGAGCAGGCAGGCTTATCTCAGAGGCAGTGTGTAAAGCATTTGTGAGCACATACAGTAACCCAGTGACAACACTACAGATGGACACCACACAGGTTGTAGTATAAAAATAAGTATTTTTATAAAGACTTAACACCAGACACAAAACGACAAAAATCCACACTACAATATGAAAAATATGACTGTCAAATGGTAGAAAATAGCTCAGTTCAATAAAGATGATAAATGCGACACTTTACTCTCAATGTACCTTTGGATGCGTAACGCAAAACAAACAAAATGGTCGCAGGGAAGGTGATGCTTCGATTCCTTACACGCAGAAAGGAGGATGCGTCGGTTTCTTACTGCGGCCCGGTTCCGATGCGATGATGATCCGGTGTGATGCGAGAAAATGGCGTCTTGCTTACGGTGCGACAACGTAGACAGGATGCGTGCACGCCCGATGGCCGTGCGGCGACTCGGCGATCTTCTGAGCCGCGACAGGCCCTGCGGCACGCTTCTCCGGTGATGCGCCGGCGTCCTCTGTGGCGGCGGCACACTTCTCCGGAGATGCGAGGCGCTTCGGCGATGGCGACCGCGGCGGCACGCTTACTCCGCGATGCGACGACAACTGCTGCGGCAGCACGCTTCTCCAGTGATGTGGGGCGCTTCGGGGATGCGACAGCGGCGGCACACTTACTCTGCGAAGCGACGACAGCTGCTGCGGCGGCAACACGCTTCCTCTTCGTTGCGTCGCGCTTCCAGCTCCCAGTGACACGCAGTCTCTCAGAAGGCCCAACAGCAGTAGGCACTTCAATTCCCAACGAGGGAATTCAGGAGGGGAGCTGGGGGTGAAGTCTTGTATCCCTGAGACTTCAGGCAGGAGGCAAGCTCAATGTTCAAGCCCTTGGAGATCTTCTTCAAGATGATGAAAGCACACTCAGTCCTTTTCTCCTTTCTTTGGCAATAAAGTAACCACTGCAGGCCAACCCCAACAACACGCAGCATAGGGATACTCTCCTCCTTCAGCTTCCTGGTTCTTCTCCTCAGCAAAGGTTCGTCTTGATTCCCAGAAGTGATCTAAAATCTTGGGGTCTGGGTCCCAATATTTATACTAGCAAATCCTTTGTCCTCTGAAGGCAGAGGGTCCTGTACCTAGTCCAAACCAGTTCTGGGTGCATTCTGCCAGTGCACAACTTCTTCCTTTGTCAGTGTGGGCCAGGATCATCAGACACACCACAGGAGGTGGAGCCAGCATTGTGGAAGGCAGGCACAGCCCTATTCAGGCCCAGGTGCTACTCCTCCCACCACTCCTCATGCAGATAGGTCTATTCAGCCTAGTGCTGACTCACCCTGTCTCCTGGAGTCCCCCAGCCCCTGTCACTCACAAACCCAGACATACAATACACAAGCTAGCAGAGGCAGGCTGGATGGTTAGGCAAGAAAATACCTACTTTCTAAAAGTGGTATTTTCAAACACAGAATGTTAAAACCAACTTCACTAAAAGATGTATTTTATCATTCTGAGTTCAGGCATACTAAATTCGTTTTTCTACCATGTTCCCTGGGTCAGTTAGGATTATAAGATGTTATAATCAAACTGCCCATTCTGGCCTATGGGGACAGGTAGCCTTGCAATAGTGAAAAACGAAATTGGCTGTAATTCACTTTCAGGACATGTCACACACATCAGGGCATGTCCTACCTCTTACATACAATGCACCCTGCCCGCAGGCCTACTTTAGGGGTGACTAACATGCAGAAAAGGGAAGGTTTGGGGACTGGTAAGTGGGTGCACTTACCAAGTCGACATGGCAGTGCCAGACTGCACACAGGCTCTGCAATGGCAGGCCTGAGACACGCTTTCCAAGCTGGTCCGGTGGGTGGCACAACCAGTGCTGCAAGCTCACCAGCAGCATTTGATTTACAGGCCCTGTACTAGGGTCTGACAGTAAATCAAATAAGCCAATCATGGAGTCACTAATCCATACATCAATTTATAACAGAGAGCATATGCACTTTAGCACTGATCAGCAGTGGTAAAGTGCCCAGAGTCATAAAACCAACAAAAACAGGTCAGAAAGAGTACAAGAGGCAGGCAAAAAGTTTAGGGATGACCATGCAAAAAGGGCCAAGTCCAACACCTCTCATGTACATCGTTTTTCCATACTTTTTCCCCCTAGCTTCTGGCTGCTAAATTCACAGATTTAGAGGAATTCAGTCCCTAATGCACTCCCCAAAATCATATTGTAATCTGTAGAGTTCTCTCATACGGCTCAGAATTGGTGCATTTCATAGACTAATTCCAATTTTTCTGTGCTCTTTGTACAGCTTCCCATGATGTCTTCTACGCGCATAAGAATGTCTTATTGCTCAACTAAATCCACATTCATTGGTTCACCCAATCCTCACTAAGACCTTTACTCTACCTTGTTGTCTAGTAGCCCCCATATCAATGGGTTATTTAATGGGCCTCAACCTGTTTGCCATCCATGTTTTTACTGTATTTTGTATCATAACATGCAAGCACAAACGGATTATACTCTACCAGTTCTCACACAGCCTAGCAGATGTAGTACTCTCATGAGACCTGTTGTACTAATGCATTTATGAATGTGGCCATCATTGTTAGGATTAAGGTTTGAGGGAATTTCTATCTTTTAGACATATAAAAATATGTCTAAAGATGATAATTACGTCCCAAATGTTGCATTAATTGTTCAAAGTGCTGTTACATTGCTAAGAGTGTACTTAAATTCCCTGCAGTTATGCTAGACATAAAATATTGATAAATGTTAAAGGACTGGTTATCTCACATCTTAATGCTGTACCTGTGTCTCATTGCAGCATCAGCAGAGCTGAGAACGGAGAGATCTATGGCATACGCTGGATTTATCCGATTCACGGAATTCCAGAAGCACAGCCTTCTAAGCCCACACCAGGTATTTAACCAATGGTCCTTTCAGACATCCAACAAGTTTCAAGTACAGATAATTGGCATTTTCTTGTCTTTGGATGGGTGTTGTGATAGTCGATGGAGGACAGAGAAAGGGGACTTTTTTGTTAGTTTTCTTCTTTAAACTTTCTTTAATCAACCCTTTTACACTCCAGTGATGAAATTCAGAGATAAGTAATGAACTTAATAGGGATCGACCACATTGGCTGTAATTATATATATTTATAGTACTTCTAATTTATTATAAAATAATTCAGGGCTTCACTCTAAATAAATGATCTCAGCCCTGTGTTTGAAGGCAAGACTGTTTTTGGAAACCACAGAATTTCAGAAGTACTACTGGAAGCTGTGACAGTGGCAGATAGTAAGGGGTGCTAACATAATTCTTTCTCAATTCCATGTTACACACATGTGGCGGCAGCATTTTCACATGCATAAATATAAGTAGTCCACTTTTACCCTTACATAAATACTCTACCGTGTGCATTTTCACATTAAAACATATTTCATATTCTTTCCTCCTTGAATAAATTATTTCCCTTAAACATCAACCAATGTTGGCAGAGTCCCCAACATGGAGAAATACATGTGTGTTTCACCTTGGTGCCAGCTCCCCCCAACCCTCTTCAACTCTTGGTTCATAATATATGTATCACTTAAGGAGAAAGTGAGAGCCATAACAGAGAACTTGCAGAATCTGTGGAGGGGCAGAGGTAGCAATACATTCTTTTGTTTACTTGGCCTCTCTGTCAGGCCTGCAGTTCTCTCTTTGTCCTTCATGACCTCTGACTTGGTGTTGGGCCTTAGTCCTCTCATTGGTACCTCCAGACTTCTTTTCATGCCACATCCTGTGCTTTAAACATCTCCTATTAAGGCACCTTACTAGAGATGAGCCATTTGTTACAGAGTGTGTACAATCACCAGCATAACATATCTACCACCCTTCCCTTTGTAACTACTACCCTTCTCCTTATACCCTACTCTTCCTATTTCTAATTTCACCTTTCCCCTCTTGCCCTAGCTCATCTATTACCGAGCTCTTCTTTAAAGCGATGAACTGTGTAATTTTTATGTGCTTTCTTTCTTTGCTTCCACTTCCTCACCCATTTTCCCTTATTTCATGTTGGGTAGTGTAAGGAAATGATAATGTACAAAGGGACAGTATATTTTGTCACTGTGAAAAGTGTGGATGGATATTTGATAGCCTCTTTCCAATGTTCCTCCACACAGTACTCCACAAGAGAGTCCAGAGACTCATTACATCCTGGGTTTCAGTAGAACTGGATGCACATGTGTGCTAGAAGGCACGGAGTATCTTGGAAAGATTTATAGGCATGAAGATGCACAATTAATTTAGTTAATAACATTAAGAAATCAGTGTGTTGGAATATAATGAAATGTCTTCGCTGTATTGCTATGTGTTGTTCAGCTTAAGTTAGCATTCGCGGCACCATTTTACGTTTAGCCGCCATGCTGTGTTATGATCGTGATTTATTCTCTACTCAGTTTTGCTAGAAGCAGCCGTGATGTGTTCTTTCTCTCTCTCAAGGTTGGGCCTCGCTGTAATAATGAATATATTGTTATTGTTAGCGCATACCTTTCTCACAAGATAGAAGCCTGCTCCCAACAGCTAGGCTATGGGCGCAGGCAGAGTGACCTTGGCTCACAGATAGTGTGTGCCCAGTCTCAGGATCGAAACTTCTTCTACTGTACCTTCATTGTGTAGCTGGTCCCAACTGGAAATTTCCAGTTTGGGTGTGTTTTACTGATTCTGAATCCTACATAATGTAATACCATGAGTTCTGATGTCAGTTCCCTCTGCAGCACCCCAAGCAACTGGGCAGACGGGACTCCACTATAGTGTACTGAATAAACATATACTTGGTTTGTATTCTCTACTGTCTGACCGACTCTTCATTTGTGTGGAAGGCTGAGAGGTGGTCGAGAGTGACCCGGGTGACCCGAAACGGGTCACTTCCTTCAGTTGGTGCCCGAACAGGGACCCCATTGGGTGACCCATCCTCGCCCGCGGACGGGTGAGGAGGTCGGGCCACGTGGGGTCGGACGGGCAGACCAGGGATCCCTGCATGAGAGAGTCCTGAACTCGCAGCTACCCCGTCTGTCTGATCATCCCGGCTGGGGTCTTGAACGGCGAAAACCCTTGGATCTGACCGTTTGGTCCGAAGAGTCGGCAGTGGAGAATACATTTGCTTGGCCTGCGGTGCAGCAGGTGAGTTTGCTTTGGTTTGTACTTGGATATGGTACCATTTTGGTTTGTATTTGGTGCGGTTTGAAGACCACTTTTGGATTTGGTGTGGTTTTGAAGACCGCTTTTGGTGCAAAGTGTCTGTGAGCCCTTTGCCGGGCAACTTAATGAATTTGGCTTACTTTTGAAAATGCCCGGTTGCAGTAAGTTTTGGGTTTCTTGCTGTCGTTGTTGTTCTGCTGATGCTCGATTGGAAGAAAGTCAGCCAGCTCCTCCGGAGGTCACCCCGAACTTTGACATGTATGTGAAGCATGGCCTTGGCCCTATTATGTTTAGTACACTATGGCACAAATATACGAGGGACAATGCCGAGTTGCAGTGGCCGTTGACTGGCACCTTTTATTTATTTTTTTAAAACTCTTTTTATTGCATTTTTACAAGAGATAGTGCAACCAAGCAGATATTCAGAAGCAAGCAGCCCGCAGATGCCGGATCTGCTGTGCCATTATGTCAGATAGAAAACATCCTCTTCCATCGAATACGAAAACCAAAGTACAAAGGAGCAACTAACAAAGAAAGATCTAGCAATAATTACAGTGCAGCAATATCACATTAGGGAACACTTAGAGAAAGGTTTTTAGTAGTCAGGGAAAATTTATGGCGCTCTGCTAATTAACGCGAGTATTTGGATAGAAACAAAAAAATCAGTATGGTGCAACTAGGTGAGGGGATAAACCCTATAACCCCTCAATTCCGTGTGGGTAACGCCCTCACAATAACAATTAAAGCAAAAACCTAGGCACACATAATAATAAACAAACAGTATGTAGGTAAATACAAAAACTATGGTAAAGTAGCCACAATTTTGAAAGAAATATCTTCAGATGAGTTGGATAATGTTCAGTCTTTTAATTTTTCTTAAGCTTAGAGCCAACGAACAGAAGAAAACCAGCCGACACGTGTTTCGTCGCATTAAGAAAGTAATTCTGCGACTTCCTCAGGGCTGTATACATAGGATAGTAGTCTTGGTCATCACTCAGCCGGTGATAATTCCAACCCGGCTGGGCTAAACACTCATGCAGATATGGCTGACTCTAGGGGTACCAATAGGCCGTAAAAAAGAAACATCCGGCACGTTATGATATAGTCCAAGAGTAATGGACAAGAAATGTTTGTGACCGGGGTATCGGTAGTGCTTCGTTGCGGGCGCCGTGAGGGAAACTGTATAAAACGGATAATTCCAGTAGCGTAAGAGATCTAAGGCGTGTAAGCCGGGACCCCTCACGGCCGATCACTGTGTTCCGGGTCCAGGACTGTCGATAGGAGCTGGGGATAAATCTGCGATTCGTCAGCCTTGAGATATTGCAGTCGGGCATCTGGGTGGTACCAGTAATACGTAAAGTGAACTTGGGCCACTAAGTAGTAGAGGTAGAAGTCGGGGACCCCGAAGCCCCCCCTTTCAAATGGCATTGTTAATGTAGCCCAGTTTACTCGTGGTAGTTTACCCGCCCAAACTAGTCGTATCAGGAGTGATCGGAGTGTGCTAAAAAAAGTCACTGTGAGCGGAATGGGGATATTTAAAAAGAGGTATAGAAATCGTGGTAGCACCACCATTTTTATGATAGCAATCCTACCAGCAACGGAAAGAGGAAGTCTCGTCCATTTATTGATTTGTGCCTCGAGGCGGCCGATAGCAGGCCCATAATTTAAACGGATGTCCTCAGGGGCGTCACAATGTAAATAAATGCCCAGGTACTTAGGAGGATTAGTACACCCCCGCAAGGGGAACTCAAGGTCTCCCGGCATAGTGGCAGGGGTCAATGGAAATATTTCAGACTTGGTCCAGTTTATGACCAAGCCCGAATGCACCCCAAAGCGGACCACTTCTCGAAGGAGAAGGAGGTAGGTTGTCTTTAGGGTTGCGCACAAACAGCATCACATCATCTGCATAAAATGATGCGATAAGTGGGCCTGTATGCAACTGCAATCCATGGTGTAAATTGCGTTCCTGAATGTGACGGGCAAGCGGGTCCATAGCTATAATAAATAGCAGGGGTGAAAGTGGACACCCCTGCCTGGTGGTGCCCCGTGTTAGAGCAAACTGAGGCGTAATCAAACCATTTATTTTCAGTCGTGCCACCAGATTGGAGTATAGTAGTCGAACAAGATTTAAGAAACCAATGGGGATGCCCAATTTTTGCAGTACAGCATACAGAAAGGACCACTCCAAAGAGTCAAAAGCCTTCTCGGCATCCAGCATCACTGCTGCCGCCGGCAAGGTGGGTTCCATTTGATTTATCACCGAGAAGACTGCACGTAGATTCAATGTGGTGGATCGTCCCGGGATAAAACCGGCCTGGTAAGGGCATAATGTGGTGTCGACTAGCAATGCCAGCCGAGTGGCAAGTATTTTAGCGAGGATTTTATAGTCGTGATTAAGGAGTGATAATGGCCGGTAGGATTGACATTTGAGGGGTGATTTGTCTGGTTTGAGTAATAGTGTGACAATAGCTTCGCGCATCATTGGTGAGAGTGATCCGCTCTGCAGCGCTTCATCATATACCTCCAAGAGGCGGGGAGCGAGTTTGTGTTGATAGGCTTTGTAAAAGTCTCCTGAGAGCCCGTCAGACCCCGGGGCACGGCTGCTGGCTAGGTCTTTTATTGCCTGTTTGATCTCATCTTCGTCGATCAGGGAGGCCAAGAAATCACGCTGTCCCTCTTCAAGCCAGACCATAGCAATCTCTTGTAAATATTCATTAAGGGCCTGCCCAGTAGGTGGGCATTTCGTCTGATATAACTTGGTATAATACTCAAGAAAAGCTGTACTAATGTCAGCTCCCTTTGTTAGTGGGTCACCCGCGTCAGTGTCTAGTTGGGTCACAAATGTCGATTGGTACTATGGTCGAAGGAGATGAGCAAGTGTCCTGCCGGGTCTTTCCCCTTCCCCGTACGTCCGGGCCCTGGCGTACTTTCCCATGTACTTGACCTCTCGGGCGTCAGCATCAGTGAATTCAGTCATTAGGTTGGAACGGTCCCAAAGCACTGCCAATGACGGGGTACCCTGCATGGCAATGTCAATATCTCTTAGTTTCTGTTCTATTTTTTTAGCTCACCACGTATAGAGCTCAAAACACCAGCGTGCTTCGAGATACAGACACCCCAGATAAAGGCCTTAAAGGCGTCCCAGAGCACAAGCTGGGAATCTACAGTGCCCGCATTCAATTAAAAAAAGTCTGTAATTGCGTCCCCTACTTCACAGCGGAATTCAGAATCTAGTAGCGCATTTGTAGGAAACCTCCATAAGGGGCGCTGCCTAGGGATCGAAGCGAAAATGACCTCTAATAGCGCCGGAGAATGATAAGAGAGGGTACGGGGTAAATATTCAACTTTCTGCACTTCGAGGAGTAGCTGCGGAGAAAGGTACCAATGGTTGATTCGGGACCAAGTACCAAGTGGGGCAGAGTGAAAGGAGTAGCTTCGGGATCCAGGATAGTTGATACCCCAAGGGTCAGCCAGTAATACTGCCTGCAGTAGAGTAAGAAAGTCTTTTGTCGCTTGCGGTTTTGTGACACGCCCAGGCCCAGTAGTATCAGTAAAAGGGTCTAATGTGAGGTTGAAGTCTCCACCCATTAATATAGTATCCGAGTTTAGTCGGTCAATGTGCACAGCTATTGTGGAGAAAAAATCAGATGTGTCAATATTTGGAGCGTATATGTTAGCTAGTAACACTGGAATTCCCCCAAGGGAGCCCTGTACTAAAAGGAATCTGCCTTCTGGGTCCGTTACAACCGATATGGTCTGAAATGGAAGAGAGCGGTGTACTAAGATGCATAACCCCGTGAGTATGTACTATAACAAGAAAAGAACCGATTCTGCCCCCATGTCGCTGCGAACCCATGTGTAGGAAGCGGTGCATAGTGTGTCTGTTGGAGGAAGGCGATCTGAACGGAGTATCTCGCTAGATAGGCCAATATCTGTCTACTCTTTTACGGGCATGAGAGCCCTCTTACATTCCAAGATACACATTTAAGGTGCAATCCAGTGGTGGTCAATTCCTTCGTAATCATTTAACCAACGGTAGTCTGTTGGAGGGAACTGGTAAGATTAGACTGCTACTAAGCATGTTGTGTAACATGTTGTGCTCCTGACAAACTAAACAACTAAAAACTAACAAACTAAAACGAAAAGCCCATTGCAACCCCCGCCCCCACCCCCATTGGATACTCAAAAATGCGGCACCCCGTGAATCCCAAATAGGTAACAAAGAACATAGGGAAGGGAGGGAGGAAAGGGGGGGAGGGAAAGAATGGAAAAAGAGCAGGAAGTCATCCTGAGGGGAGTGGCAACGCTCTGGCGGAGCCATCTCGTTACCGTTTAGGCACTGCAGGAATATGTCCACCTAGTACGGCTACACGGCTTGAGTCTAGGCCTGTGTTGCTGAAATAAAGAGGGGAATTGGCGACCCCAGGTATACAACACATAAAACAGTTGACTATCCCAGTGCACTGAAGATGATCAATACATCATCGGTTTGTCAATGTTAGCATTGTTCCAGAGATGTGGCACCTCGTCGGAGTGCAAAGATCACCAAGCGTCAGGATCTGGCCATCCATCAGTTTCTTGTCGCTACACCGTCTGCTGCTGATGTTCCCAAAGTTTGGTCACTGCATCTGGAGCATAGAGAGCGGAGACGGCAAGAACCAGTTCATCCCATATAAGCTTGTAGACATTATCAGTGTGGTTAAGGCGGTCAATACGCCACCCAATTGGCAGCGCAAGCAGAGGTCGATTGATACAGCACATCAACGGATTTCGAGGACCATCAATTGTCAGCATTGAGCCGTCCATCTTTTTCCTGTCGCTGCATTGTCTGTTGATGGTGTTTCCAAAATTTGGCCGCTGCGTCCGGCGTGTCAAATATTTGCGATTTGTTCCCAATCTGCACACGGAGTATAGCATAGCATATCTAATGTTCGCTTTCTGAAATGAGCGTTTCACGTCAGTGTATTTGCTGCGAGCTTCTTGTACTAAGGGGGTAAAGTCAGGAAACAGTGAGATATTGGAGCCCTGATAAGTAAGCAAACCCCGCACTCTGGACAGACGTAGCGCTGTGTCCCGGTCATTGTAATTGAGGAGTTTGGCGATAATTATCCTGGGGGTCGCCCCTAGTGGCGGCGGGGGACCCAGCGATCGATGTGCCCGCTCAACCGCGAGCGTGGCAGAGAAGGATTCCCTCCGAACAGGTCAACCAGCATGAATTCAATAAAGCTGGACATGGGGCCTGTGTTGGTCGATTCCGCTATTCCAGCTACGCGCAGGTTGTTTCTGCGCGAACGCGCTTCTAAGTCTTTATGCTTTTGTTGCGAGTTGTTTGAGTAGGCCTTCTGTCCTGTCCAATCTCTTCTGGATAGAGGGATGAGTGTCCTCCAATTCTGATATTCACTGCTCTGTTTTTTCTATCCCGGCATCCTGGGCATCCAAGCGGCCATTTATATCATCGAGAGTGTCCAAGCGGGCATCAATAGATTGAAATCCCGCCCTGAGTTCGGCCATAATGGCCGCCGTGCCCTCAAGCTGCCCCTGATCTTGTTCGGCGGCATCGTCGGTCTCCTCTCGCCTGGGGTTCTTGCCCCCCTCAAAGGTTAATTGCCGCTGCTTGGGGTCTGTGCGGCCCATTATGCAATCCCAGTAGTCGGAGAGAGGCACTGGGACCATGTTGCCTGCAACGGGGTCTTCGATATGGGTCGTGGATGGCAGTCTGCACCAGAAAGTACTCAATGAGACCAGGTCCTCGCAGCACCGTAAGTAGGTGCAGAGTGTGTGCAGAGGTTGCAGTTGGGTAGGTTAAATATCGTATCACGGTGGAATTCCTAGGTCGGAATCTGAATAACCGACAGCCACACAGTGAGGCAGCCAGGCGTGTTGAAAGTTAGCAAGGGCGCTCGAGCATGTTGAAAGGAGATTCTGGTGTCTGGGGCACACTACACAGGAATCAGCACTCGCTTCATGCGTGTTTCAGAGGCAGCGTTATGAAATAAATAGTCGGGCTCTGTAGAGCATATCATGCCTTATTGCTCTGTGCTGCTACTCGCACTCCACGTCTTGGCTCTTACCGCCATCACGCCGAACAGGAAGGTGCTGCCTCGGCCGCCATTCCGATATATCGTGCCTCCCGCCACTCGCGGGTGCTGAGGCGCGGGTAGCAGAAGCGAGGCAGCCGGGTTCATTCTGCAGCCAGCGCCGCCGTCGATAGAGCCATTAGGCACTCGAGGCCATCCAGTGCGTCCGCGTGCACCGAGCCCCGCCCTCAGGCTCACCCGGGTCCCCTGTCGACTCAGGGCCTCAGAGGGCCGCAGCAGGCTCGGCAGCGCAGGGATCTCCTCAACTCAGGCACCTCCAGACATCGTTGTTGGGGCCAGGGGCGCCTTACACCTTAAGCATGTCCAGAATACCGCCGATGGCCATCATGCAGCACCTATGCACCGGTGGGTGGAAATTGAGTCACAATGGCTTCAGAGCTCTCGAGTCAGGCGGCCATCTTAGTCGTCGGCTCGGCCACGCCCCCGTTGACTGGCACCTTTGATGAACAAAAAAGAAATTTTTTGCAGGACAAATTGTTTGCAAAACGAAGTAGGCAGTCTATGTTTGATTCTCTACGAACTTGGCAGAAAGAGGCTAAACAGAGACGAATGAAAGCATAGAAAGGGGCCCGGAAGGAGAGAACGAAAACATTGACTCAAAAAGCTGTGGCACATGATAAAGAGAAACAGGAGATAGGAATTGAGCGTGCAGATAGGAGGTTTCGACTGCAGGTTGACAGGTCTTATGTGGCCCGAGAGAAAAAGGATGTTTTTGTAAAGGAATTGTTAGATACTAGACCCCCACCCCCATATGCCCCACAGAGGATATATCCTGCTCTTCCCCCACAGGCCCAGCCGCCTGGTTCTTCCGTCTCTGCTGTTTCTGCTCCTGCTACTACTGATCAGACTGTTTTGGCTTCGGCACCCCCTGTCCTATCGCTGTCTTCGCCATCTGTGGTGACTCTAACTGTTAGTACCTCTGCCGTACCTATTGCTTCAGGGTCTCTTTCACCAGCCCTTACACCTACGACGCAGCCATCAGTGACGCTAATGCCTGGTGCTTCTGTCACTACTCCCACTGTATTCTTACACTCCCCGACGTTAGGGATTAGTGAGACACCAGTACGTGGACCAACAGATAGAGACTGGACGAGCATTAAGGACTGTATAGGATGGGCGTTGGTTCGGTCAGGTGTGGGGGAGGAAGTGAAAAGGATGGTAGCTAATCAGGCTTCCCAGTGGGCTCGAAATCCCATTCACAGTTTGGATGACGTGTGGAATGTGATGAAAGATTACGAACCATTTGTGCAACAGCATGCCCTTAAGCATATGTCGGCTACGTTGATCAGTCTTTGGGAGGAGTGTTTTAAGGATGCAGCACCTCGGATTTTGTATGATATTAAGGATCATGTATACATTGCTGTCATGGCGCCTGCTCAGGTTTACAGTAATGTTGCGATGATGATTGCTTATCGACGAAGGCTCCTCGAGAAGAGCCACATTTCAGTATCTCAGTTCCCGATGCGGGAGGTCCACCCCATATATCACCCTGGAATACCGGAGTTACGAGACCAACATGACGTAGTTGTTAGACCAGGTGTAGCTGCTCGTTTCCAAGAACAATGGGTTTATACTCCTTGGAAGAGGAGTGAGGTTTTGTCCCTTAAGACTCAGTTACCTGATCCTAAGAAAAATCCGACAGCCTATTATAAAGAATTGACTGAAGGTGCTTCCTCAACAGTAATGACACTTGCAGATATCGAAATGTTTTTTGGTCTCCTGGTCTCCGTGGATATATGGAGACAGGTGCACACACAGGATCATGTCGCGGAACTGGGAGGTACATGGGATCAAATTAAAGACTGGGATAAGGACAGGAAGCCAGGTGAAAAGCCTAGGGCGGAGATACTTGCTTTGCCGAGCCGAATTTTTACTTTAATGCATTCTCTTATTCCACCGAGAAAGGTTGACTCGGACAAGCTATCAGCTTGTCGTCAGAAGAAAGATGAAAGTGTGTCTGATTTTTTCACTCGGTTTGAGGAGGTGTGTCTGGATTATAGTGGGCAGGATTTGTCTGTTGAGGGTGGTGTCAGGTTGTTTGTTAATAGGTTTGTCTCGAATTTGCTTCCTGAAATTGCAACACGATTACAGGCTTCTGAAAGCACATGGTCCACATCTTCCCCTTCTGTTATTTTGAACATGGCGCAGTATTATGAGCATAGGGAGAATGAGGAGAAGGAGAAGACGGAGAACAAGCACAAAGAGTTGAAGACTAAGGTGTTATTTTAGCAGGCATCGAGGGGAAATGGTAGAGGACGCGGTGGTGGTGGTGCGGCTCGGCAGCTTCCCCATACAAGCAGGAATGCTGCGCCTGTAGGGCCGAATAAGTGTGCGTATTGTAAAGAGGAAGGACACTGGCGTAGCGAGTGTCCTGTACTTCTACAGAAGGTGGCAGCCCCCAGAGGATGGGGTTCTCGTGGACGGGGTCGTGGTTCAGTTGGTCAGGATAGGGTTCAGAATGCTGAGACATCGCAGGGTCATTCTGACCAGAATTAGTTTGATGACCCCCGAGGACGGCAGTATTATCATTATGATTATGACATGGATGAGGTGACAGGGATGTCTTACAGTTAGGACCAGGGACAGAGTGAGAGACCAGTTTCGATACCTGTAGATCAACGCAGTCCGTACATTAGTGCGGATGTGTATGGTTCAGCTAAGGAGTTTTTGGTGGATACAGGTGCAATGAACAGTTCTATTTCTCGTTCCTTGGTCCCTGGGGCGGCTCTGTCTGGCCATAATAATGTTGCGGTAGGATTTTCTGATGTACCGGTTGTAAGCCCCATTTCCAAACTCCTTGCGTTGACTATTGGTTCTTTTACTGTGGATTCGCCGTTCTTGCTGACATCCAATTGCGGAGAGAATTTGATGGGCTTGGATTTGTTAAAGGAGTTGCATGCCACAATTTATTGTGCCCCGGAAGGTGTTTACATGACTGTTGGCCCAGATGTAGTCCGCACTAAGCAGTGTTTTTCCAAAGATGCGCCCCTTCCCGTTGAATTTAAAGATGTACCATCCACTCTGTGGGCAGCGGGTGACACAGATGTGGGACTGGTACAGATATCGCCCATTTCCATTACTGTTAAGGACAATGCTATTTTTCCTCGCATCCCTCAGTACAAAATACCGCAGGCTGGTGAGCGAGCTTTGTTGCGGATTGTGCAGGATTTGATTGAGAAAGGAGTGAGTGAGGAGACGACTGCTAATGTTTGCAATAGCCCTATTCTCCCAATACTCAAAAAGGCACATTCGGGTCCCTCTGATGACCATGCAGATGTTTACCGTTTTGTGATTGATTTGCGCAAAGTTAGCAAGATTGTAGTTCCCCAGTTTCCAGTGGTTCCGGACATTACGACACTCTTGACTATGATCCCTTTTTCTGCTAAGTTCTTTTCTGTCATTGACCTGAAAAATGCGTTCTTTAGCATCTCTATCCATCCTGACAGTAGGTATCTTTTCGGATTTACCCTAGCTGGTAGAAGCTTTACCTTCTGTCGCGCTCCACAAGCATATACTGAGAGTCCGAGTATCTATAGTCAGGCATTGAGAGGTCAGCTGGATTCCTTATCGCTCCCTACAGGTAATGTATTGCTTCAGTATGTTGATGATCCTTTCATTGCTTCCGACACGGAGCAAGGTTGCAAAGATAGTACAGTAAAACTATTGCTTCATCTAGCCCATCATAGTCATAAAGTCTCCCTTTCAAAATTCCAATATTGTCAACAGGAGGTCACCTACTTAGGTCACCTACTGTCGAAGGAGGGTAGGAGATTGACACTGGAACGCATCAGTACCATTGTTAAAATGCCCCTTCCTCAAACTCAGAAAGATGTGCGCGCTTTCATTGGCATTACTTCCTACTGTCGCCAATGGATCCCTAACTATTCCTTACTAACAAAACCCATGCTCGCATTAACCACTAAAGATGTGCATGAACCCCTGCCTTGGATGCCCTAATGTCAGCATGCTTTTGAGCAATTAAAGGTTGCGCTTTGCTCGACACCTGTGCTTGGTACTCCTAACTATGCCAAGCCATTCGTGCTGTACGTACACGAGTCGGCTGGTTGTGCACTTTCTGTTTTTACACAAAAGTTTGGAGCTAAGCAAAGGCTGTGTGCTTACTTTTATGCTCTGCTTGACCCCGTCGCAAGACCCTCCCGAGCTGTCTAAGAGCGGTCACGGCTGTGACCGTCTCTATCAGACAATCGCCGGGGCTCGTACTTGATACCGACCTCACAGTTATTGTACCCCATGCTGTGGATACACTTTTGAATAAGACAAAGATGCAGCACCTTACCAGTGCACGTCTGACCGGTTACGAGCTAACGCTCTTCCAAAAGCATATCACGATCAAGCGCTGTGCCACTCTGAACCCAGCCACGTTACTACCCCTCCCTTCTGAGAATGGGGAAATTGACATACATGATTGCATGCATTTTTCGAACAGAGGAAGAGACCAAGGGACGGGTAGACCTGACTGATGTTCTATTATCTGACCCCCAAGGGGAACTATATGTCGATGGCTCTTGTTTCAAATTACCAGATGGCACCACCACTGCAGCATACGCGATTACTACACTGCACACGGTAGTTGAGACATCACGAGTTCCCTATCAGTCCACCCAAGCAGCTGAGTTAGTAGCCCTTATTCGCGCATACGAGTTGAGTGAGGGACTGACTGTCAATAATTTCACAGACAGTCAGTATGCCTTTGGAGTCGCCCATAATTTTGGGCAGCTCTGGGCAGAGAGAGCGTTCCTTACTTCCCACGGGGCCAAGATCCAACATGGCCAGCTCCTATATAGGCTTTTGTCAGCTTTGAAACTCCCCAAGAAATTGGCCATAGTGAAGTGTAGCGCTCACAAGAAGATTACTGATGATGTAGGAAAGGGTAATGCGTTTGCAGGTCAGACAGCTAAGGAGACAGCCCGAACTAAGATAAAAAGAATGTTTGTAGTAGGTCCCGCTAGGTGGGTGCCCGAGGTTACTATGTTTGAGGACACGCTATAGAAGGTGAAGGAAATACAGAGTGGGGCCACAATAGAGGAGTTGGCATTGTGGCAAGAAAGTACAGCAAGTCTGAACGATGAGGGATGCTGGATCGATAAGTCAGGTAAGCAGAGATGGATGTTGCCAGATGCGTATGTTCTTCCTGTAGTTACTATGGCCCATGGCCCAGCCCATATTAGTGCCAAGGGCATTTGCAGGTTGTTAGACCCTGTATGGCAGAATGATAGCATATCCAAGACGGCTGCCCATTTGGTGAAGTATTGTATGGTGTGCATGATGCACAACCCTGGGAAAGGTACCCCTACACCACCCGCAAATATTGCACCACCTACATTCCCCTTTGAGGTCCTCCAGCTTGGTTACATCGAGTTAGATAGGGTCAATAACTTGAAGTACGTGTTGGTAGTTGTCATTCAGCAAATGGGTTGAGGCTTACTCCACTAAAGAGAACACAGCCCTGGCGACGGCAAAGGTACTCCTGAAAGAGTTTTTTCCTTGCTTCGGTTTGCCCCGCTTGATCTGGAGTGATAACGGAAGTCATTTTAATGCCAGGGTCATACAGCTAATCTGCGATGGTCTGCACATAAGGCAGAAGTTTCATGATGCAAACCATCCGCAGTCAGCAGGTTTGGTTGAGAAGTACAATGGTACTCTCAAATTGAAGTTGGCAAAGATTCAGGAGTCAACAGAACTAAAATGGCCAGATGCTTTACCACTAGCTCTCTTGTCCACAAGGACAACAGCTCACTCTAGAACAGGATTGTCACCCTACGAGGTCGTGTTTGGGCACCCGCTATAGTGTACTGAATAAACATATACTTGGTTTGTATTCTCTACTGTCAACACAGTGGATGGTGGCTGTTCCTAAGAAAAGGGCGAACTCTGCAACCTATTCTGGTTGAGATGTAGTGTGTCCAGAAAGATAATAAATCGGTGGGATCAAAAATGAAGGTGGGGGAATTCCTCCTTTTAGAATTGGTGCCCTCACACACCCTTGTGGGTGTCGTGCTTCATCATCGGGCTTTGCTCCTCGTGGGGGTGGCGCTGCAGTCCCCAACGCAAAAAGAAGAATTGATGGACAGAATGCAGAACAATGTCATACATTCACCCCAGTACAGAGATCTGGGCCTAAATCCATCGTTTTTTTGCTTACCATGCCATTCCAGTTTGGACCCAGCCATATGCAAATCAGTCTTGACCCTGCACCCAATGGGAACAGTCCAGCCCGAACTGCCAGGCCAGGTCCTCCATGGACTGGAAACAAACATCCTAGGACCGGTTTCGGGCTTTCAGCCCTCATCAGCCAGGATAGCTTGACTCCAGTGGCATGGAGAGCACGGGACCCACGTCTGGGCATACCCGTCCCACTCGGGGTGACAATTGCAAAAAGAACAATTGATGGACAGAATGCAGAACAATGTCATACATTCACCCCAGTACAGAGATCTGGGCCTAAATCCATCGTTTATGCCGAGACGTGGGTCCCGGGCTCACTGTGCCACTGGAATCAAGCTATCCTGGCTGATGAGGGGTGAAACCCCGAAACCGGTCCTAGGATGCTTGGTTCCGGTCCAGGGAGGAGATCTTTTATAGGATGTGCTGCAGTTGTGCATGCGGGTGTGTGGGCCTCGTGAAAAAGTGTGTGTGTGTGATAAAATTACCTAACCAGAACCCCAATACAATTTTATTCAGGGGTCCGGAAGATAAATTAAAAAATTGGGGGCTGGAGCTATTCCTAAACAGCAAATATGTAGGGGGGATAGGTATGCTCCCACTGCTCTCAGTCCATGAAAGTAGTGTGAAGGTGAAGTGGGGTCAACATGTTTCGCGCGTATAGCGGGTCCCTAATGGATCCTCAGTGCGCTTCGTCAGGACCGTGAAAAAGGTGATATTAAAACCGTGTGAGTCAGAGAAAGACACCCTGTACTTCCACCATACCTATAATAAGGTCAACATGCGTCTTAGCGCTAAGAGATACGTGTTATCCGTATTCTCATGATCCCAACCTAGTGGAGACACAAAAGAAAGAAAGAGAAAAATGACACAGTACAGAGCATAAAGAAACATTCATTATGATCATACAAAAGTGGATTCATATGTCGTGGTGATGCATCTCTACCACAAGAAACTTTGCAGCAAGCTCAATGTAACAAGCCGCGGTGTTGGTGGTTAGGCACTTCTGTGTGTGATGGTGGTTTTCCCACAGTAACGGCCAGTATGACGGCGGAATAACACTGGCTGTGTTCCCGCCATATAACTAGCCTATACTGGTAATGTTTGTTAACATGCTTATGTCAATGGTGGGTAAGCATGTATCAATAGTGGACATGCGGGCTGTCTGGCAGAGTATAAGAGGCAGTTATCGGCAGCATTGATGCGGTAGTTATTAACCATTTGCTCATTGTGGTCTGATCTCAATCGCCCCATAGTGATTAAACAAAGGTTCAACATAATGCGAGTGCTCACAGCGGAAAAATCATGTAAATAGGAACTTTGGAAAAAACCGCTGTGATACGAGAAGTTGGTAATAGTTGTACATGGCATGTTAGGCGAAACGCAGTAAAATAGCAAGGGGGAGATAGGAGACCAAAGCTGCACAAGCGGGAAAAGGAAAATGACTCCGTTAGCCCTTAGTCGAAGAACATGGTGAATATACCTGGACTGGAGCAGCTGGAGCGTACTTACTGTGTCCCCCTCTCGTGACAGCCTGTTAACCTGCCCTTCCGATCAGGATCGCCGGTAGCAAGTGGAGGAAGCCACTTACTAGTTATAGCCGGGTAACTTCCGGAGACCGGTCGTGACGGTGTGGGCGTGTCCCATACGTGAATTACGTCGGGAGAGATTGTGGGTGATAGTGGCGGCCATGATAGAGGGGTGCAAATAGACCTGAGTCGAGCTATATGTATGTAGGGGCTATGAAGCTTAGCCACATAAAAGTAGTGGACGTCGATGTATTCCCAAATTGGTGAGTGAGCAGAGACTATTCGAATTAGCTGTGGGAATTACATAGGGTAGTGTATTAAATATGTGCCAAATCAGCATATTCGTGTGCGCCATGTTGGAGAGAAGTAAATGAATATCAATAGTAATGTTAGTAGCGCTGCTTGCAAAAGCCGGGATAGATCTCAAATCTAACATTCAGACCCTCCTTATCACAAAAAATTGTTATAGGGGATATCCTATGTAAAGCCAAATGGCAGAGGCATGTACTATCCGTGATATCAGCAGAAGTCGGGTTATTGATGGCTCTTTATCAGGTGGCAGTAACTGGTTGATATATGGATTATGCATGGCCATAGCGATCCTGAGTGCAATATCTTCCACAGAAAGCGGGGTAGACTCCTCTGGTGGTAGCCCACAGTCTATGTCAAGGATCCATTGGCAGGTAACCGTGTTAGCTCTTGTTAGAACTGATATTATCATCCCAGTTCCACCCATGGTATGTCATCATTCAACCCATCCTTGTTACTTTTTAAACGGAACACCCACCGTTGTTCTTGTCTAAATCAGACTTCTGCTGACATCAGGGATAGTACATGCCTCTGCCATTTGGCTTTAAATAGGATATCCCCTATAACCATTTTTTGTGATAAGGAGGGTCTGAATGTTAGATTTGAGATCTATCCTGGCTTTTGCAAGCAGCACTACTAACATTACTATTGATATTCATTTACTTCTCTCCAAAATGGCGCACACGAATATGCTGATTTGGCACATATTTAATACACTGCCCTATGTAATTCCCACAGCTAATTCGAATAGTCTCTGCTCACTCACTAATTTGGGAATACATCGACGTCCACTACTTTTATGTGGCTAAGCTTCATAGCCCCTACATACATATAGCTCGACTCAGGTCTATTTGCACCCCTCTAGCATGGCCACCACTATCACCCGCAATCTCTCCCAACGTAATTCACGTCATGGGACACGCCCACACCCTCACAACCGGTCTCCGGAAGTTACCCGGATATAACTAGTAAGCGGCTTCCTCCACTTGCTACCGGCGATCCTGATCAGAAGGGCAGGTTAACAGGCTGTCACAAGAGGGGGACACAGTAAGTACGCTCCAGCTGCTCCAGTCCAGGTATATTCACCATGTTCTTCAACTAAGGGCTAACGGAGTCATTTTCCTTTTCCCGCTTGTACAGCTTTGGTCTCCTATCTCCCGCAGCACTCGCCGGCGTGGCCCACCTTTACTTACAGAGGGGTAGGCGTTTCTCTTTCTGCCTTGCTATTTTACTGCGTTTCACATAACATGCCATGTACAACTATTACCAACTTCTCGTATCACGGCGGTTTGTTTTCAAAGTTCCTATTTACATGATTTTTCCGCCGTGAGCACTCGCATTATGTTGAACCTTTGTTTAATCACTAAGGGGCGATTGAGATCAGACCACACTGAGCAAATGGTTAATAACTACAGCATCAATGCTGCCGATAACTGCCTCTTATACTCTGCCAGACAGCCCACATGTCCACTATTGATACATGCTTACCCACCATTGACATAAGCATGTTAACATACATTACCAGTATAGGCTAGTTATATGGCGGAAACACAGCCAGTGTTATTCCGCCGTCATACTGGCCGTTACTGTGGGAAAACCACCATCACACACAGAAGTGCCTAACCACCAACACCGCGGCTTGTTACATTGAGCTTGCTGCAAAGTTTCTTGTGGTAGAGATGCATCACCATGACATGTGAATCCACATTTGTATGATCATACTGAATGTTTCTCTATGCTCTGTACTGTGTCATTTTTCTCTTTCTTTCTTTTGTGTCTCCACTAGGTTGGGATCATGAGAATACGGATAACACATATCTCTTAGCGCAAAGACGCATGTTGACCTTATTATAGGTATGGTGGAAGTACAGGGTGTCTTTCCCTGACTCCCACGGTTTTAATATCACCTTTTTCACGGTCCTGACGAAGCGCACTGAGGATCCATTATGTTTACCGCTATACGCGGGAAACATGTTGACCCCACTTCACCTTCACACTACTTTCACGGACTGAGAGCAGCGGGAGCATACCTATCCCCCCTACATATTTGCTGTTTAGGAATAGCTCCAACCCCCAATTATTTAATTTGTCTTCCGGACCCCTGAATAAAATTGTATTGGGGTTCTGGTTAGGTAATTTTATCACACACACACACTTTTTCACGAGGCCCACACACCCGCATGCACAACTGCGGCACCTCCTATAAAAGATCTCTGATAAAGAGCCCTCTCGCGGGGCCCGTGGGGGACAAGAAAGCAAAAGACACACAATTGATGGACGGAATGCGGAACAAATCAAAACATTCACCCCCAGTCAAGAGATCTGGGTTAAATCCATCATTCTTTTGCTCACCATGCCACCCAAGTTTAGACCTGGCCATATGCAAATCAGTCTTGACCCTGTGCCTCATGGGAACAGTCCAGCCCGAACTGCCAAGCCAGGTCCTCCCTGGACTGGAACCAAGCATCCTAGGACTGGTTTCGGGGTTTCACCCCTCATCAGCCAGGATAACTTGATTCCAGTGGCACAGTGAGCCCGGGACCCACGTCTGGGCATACCCGGCGCACTTAGGTTGAGAAAGCAAAAGACACACAATTGATGGACGGAATGCGGAACAAATCAAAACATTCACCCCCAGTCAAGAGATCTGGGTTAAATCCATCATTCTTTTGCTTTCCATGCCACCCAAGTTTAGACATGGCCATATGCAAATCAGTCTGACCCTGTGCCTCATGGGAACAGACCAGCCCGAACTGCCAAGCCAGGTCCTCCCTGGACCGGAACCAAGCATCCTAGGACCGGTTTCGGGGTTTCACCCCTCATCAGCCAGGATAGCTTGATTCCAGTGGCACAGTGAGCCCGGGACCCACGTCTCGGCATAAACGATGGATTTAGGCCCAGATCTCTGTACTGGGGTGAATGTATGACATTGTTCTGCATTCTGTCCATCAATTGTTCTTTTGCAATTGTCACCCCGAGTGGGACGGGTATGCCCAGACGTGGGTCCCGTGCTCTCCATGCCACTGGAGTCAAGCTATCCTGGCTGATGAGGGCTGAAAGCCCGAAACCGGTCCTAGGATGTTTGTTTCCAGTCCATGGAGGACCTGGCCTGGCAGTTCGGGCTGGACTGTTCCCATTGGGTGCAGGGTCAAGACTGATTTGCATATGGCTGGGTCCAAACTGGAATGGCATGGTAAGCAAAAAACGATGGATTTAGGCCCAGATCTCTGTACTGGGGTGAATGTATGACATTGTTCTGCATTCTGTCCATCAATTCTTCTTTTTGCGTTGGGGACTGCAGCGCCACCCCCACGAGGAGCAAAGCCCGATGATGAAGCACGACACCCGCAAGGGTGTGTGAGGGCACCAATTCTAAAAGGAGGAATTCCCCCACCTTTATTTTTGATCCCACCGATTTATTATCTTTCTGGACACACTACATCTCAACCAGAATAGATTGCAGAGTTCGCCCTTTTCTTAGGAACAGCCACCATCCACTTTGTTGACATTTACTCTTGGGAGCATTGGTGCTGGACCTTGCCTCTTTCTTGATAATCGCTCCCCGTCCCTCCCTCTCGATATTGTGTTATTGTATTCTCTACTGTCTGACCGACTCTTCATTTGTGTGGAAGGCTAGAGGTGGTCGAGAGTGACCCGGGTGACCCGAAATGGGTCACTTCCTTCAAGTGTTCCTGTATATCTTCCCTCCATTCAGGTCTTCAGATTGTTGATTACAGCACTTTTTTGACATTTGTGAAAAAAGGTGTAGCTTTTGTTATTCAGTTTACCTTTGATCATTTAAATTGACCTGTATCAGCTAGCAAAAATTAATGCAAGCTAACCTTTTTGTGTTTTATTAGTTCTGGATTATTGCTTCCTGAAAGTAATGAGGGTAGCAGCAAGACTAGACAATACAGCACCGTTCGGAGACAGTGATTGCCTTAAAGCTTGGCAGGACAGGCATAAGAATTTGCAGGTGCCCAGTGAGATGAATGTCCTACATTGGAGATTACAAATCTCACGAATGTATTGTTAAATATGAGTTTGTCATCCTAATGTCCAGTAGTAATGGTGCCATAGAAAAGGTGTCAAATATTAACCCTCTTTGTTATTCAAATGATAAAGGACAAACGGATGTTCTAAACATTCAGAAAAAGCCTTGGATTAATTTTGTTCAAAATCTAAGCACATAGGGTACCTATATGACTCCATGTCACAAGAACATAAAGTGGCCAATTCACAAAGGCATTCATGAGTGCATAAAAAGTACTTTTTTTGCTCTTTGATGTACTCTTAAAGGCCTTTGTGAAACGGCCCCAAAACGTTCACCACCCTATTAGCAAGAGTGCAAACGGGGAACATTCATTTCTATTTGTAGAACTAGGCAACTAATTGTATATGAATATTTGGCAAAGGCCTATACGTGTTTTTAACAGAATACTGCGAAAGTACTCTTGTAAATATTGTTACATTCCTTTGAGAATCGGCCTAACAGTTCCCAGTCCTAGGCTTTAATTTGTACCATCAGTGTATTCTCGGACCTGTAGCTCTGGTTAATTCAAATGAAGTATAGACTTCTAGGGGTGGCCGTTGCAACTGAATTAGGCAACAAAAAAAGCTGCCAATTTTCTAGGACTTTGTATGCTTTCCCAAAAGAACAAATATCCTTTGAAAATACTTCAAATAACTTCTTCCAATTGAAAAAATATTAGATTAAAAACTATTTTGTTATATTACTTAGCAGTCCATTTGCCCTTATTTTCTAAGTGTTTTCAAAGCTTTCCAAGTTAATAAAAATAAAATACAGTCTTCTTAAAGACATAAAAAATAATCAGTTCATTCATACCATATGCATTCACTAAGTTTGTACTCCCTATGTATGTTGAATACACTGATAACCTGATCTTAATTGCACTGTGGAGTATATACAAGTCAAAATCCGGTTGTTCTGAAATCATGTCATTGCTTACTTTCAGCTGACACAGACCTAGTAGCCTTCCTCAGCATGTTAACCAAATAAGGACCTGATTATGATGGTGGTCAGACTTTCGTCCGACTGCCATCCTATCGGAGATGGGACAGCCCAACAGGCTGTCGGCGGTCCCACCATAGGCATTAGGATGTGACTGCCACCACAGCAATTGCAATGCCTATATTTTGTATTGCAGTGGGTTCTGCGGGCTGCAGCACACGCCGCAGTACAAAAAGGGGACACTGTACTTATCCCTGCACTACATGGTGCCTGCCACATGGTACAGGGATATGTAGGGGGGCACCATAGGTGCCCCCCAAAACCCACAGCTGAGGGCCAGGGGGGAGGGAGGCCAGCTACGGGCCGCCAATGTCCCCTTCCGCCAGCCTTTTCACGGCGGGTAAACCGCCATGAAACGGCCGGCGGAGAGGGACATCATAATCCCTATGGCAGTGCCTGGCAGGCACCGCCACCATTATAGGAATTGGAGTTCCCTCCGACGGCATTGGATCCGTGGCGGTTGGTCTCTCCGACCGCCATACATCCACCCGCCATCCAAATGTGGCGGGCGGGAATCCTCATTCCGATGGGGGTGGGACCACCACCGACGGGCTGTCAGGGGCAGTCCCAACGTCATCGTAATCAGGCCCTTAGTTCTGTATGTATGAAGGCTTCTCTTAGGTGTTTAGTACACGTTATCTGAAAAAACAACATTGGTAATACCTGTCTCAGAATTACAAATACTGCGAGGTACAGTAATTACCGAGTGTGGTATTACGTCACCCCTACAGGTTTACTGTGAATAACTGCACCAGCTGTTTCCGCAGTGTTTTAATAAATTTTCCCCAGAAAAATTCCACTTGCTTTCAATAGGCAAAGTGTGTCCGAGGGGAGAAAAACAAAGTGCCATTTAATCCACTCAACTTGTAATCCTGATTTGCCTGGTAAGTCCTGTTGCCGGCTGCACTGGGATTTAGAAGAACTGCCTAATGAGCACCTCAGAGTTTACTGTAAAGCCATTATGCAATATGTTCTAGTTCATAGCTTGATAAGATGTTTCATAATAATTCATCAATGGTTATGTCAGCAATAGATTATTATCACAACCAACCTTGGTCTGTTCTTCACCCCTCTAAATCTGACCAACACTGTGCTTTGAAACATAGCTAATTTAACATGTGAAGTGATAGACTGATGCCTTCAAATTGCTGACAGTATTTTAACTTTTAATCAGTAAATCCTTCATACAAGTCTCATAATTACCCGAACATGTCATTGTCAGCAGGAGTCTCTGGCAGTTTTACAAAGTTTTCAAAGTTTCCGCTAACCGAGCTAGTTGCCAATGTTTGTTTGATTTTTAAAGAAAAGCTGTGATTTACGTTTTACTTAAAACTATATATCTCCAGAACCCTCAGATCAATTTTGTTTGTTTTGGTGTCTAAAAATTCATAAAAATAAGAACGATTTTTATAAATTGGTGTTGTATTTCTTTCATGTTGTGTGATTTTATTTAATTTTTTTGGTACTTCTAAATAATTTACTCTTGTTACTTTGTTTAAGCCTGACTGCTCAAAGCCACAGCTAACATGCATTCTCAAGGATAGGGATGCACACCTCCTCAGCAAAATTCGTAAATGTTTATCCAATTCTTAAATTGAAATGCGTGCAGTTTGGCTGGTGCCATGCCCCAGCTAGCCAGGGTTGAGCTAAAGGTTTTACAAATTAGCCTGACTGTACTGAAGGCAGTAACATGAGCGTATTACATGGTGATGTTTCACAATCCCACCATATAATACACCACTTTCCTCACAGCACTGCAGACAATTTTAATATTATGTTAAATTTAAAGAAAAGTTTTAAAAATGTACATCACATAGCTTAAAATTAAAGACTGTCTATCACAGTATGAACTTTAGTAAATTGCTTTTGGTAACCTCATCTAGACACCCTGTCTGAGTTCTTAAAAGAGTTTATACCCAACCGGTGTTTAAAGGAGAAAATGTAATCATATTCTAAATGCTGATATTCTACTGCACATTTGCTTGTTCTGAAGGGAATAACTATAAGGAAATTAATTATCTTCCATCAACTCACGTAGATAAATGGTGGAAATCTTTAAAAATAAGTGCCTTAGCTTTCTTTCACTTGAGACCTCCAAACCTAACACTGTCAATTCTATTCTTGATAAAGCTATGTGGCGGTCAACATCAAAACTATTAATCTTTAAGAAAATTGTAGCAGGCAAAACTGTGTCCTTAACTCCTTTGCACAACAAAATTTGCTTTTGATGATTTCACGTTTAGAAAGTGTGGCTACTGTTGTTTGAAATTAAGTTAACAGATTACTCCAGTATCTCAAAGTTCAAACTAGGATGATGAAAGACCATGACTAAAAGTGGGTTTCCATTTTTATAGCTGCGACCACAGCACCTTAGGTAAGGATAAGAGGTTTTTCAGGCAGTGTCATTCCACCTTTTCCCAGTTTAAATGTCCACTTAGTCTTAGTATCTCGGCCCCACACAGAAAATGGGGAGGTAACATAGCCTTATACATAGCAAATACTGGTTGTAACGAGGTCCTCCATAATCATGTTTAAAGTTTTTTTTAGACCTCCTGTAGTTGCAAGTGCTTTTGAGTTTACAGTGTAAATGTACAGAGACCAAGATAATGATGTAGTAAAAACCATCCTCAAATACATGTAGTCCAAGACTTCCTCAACCCTAGACTGGCCAATTGACCAAACCATACTCATATTTTTTTTTTTTACCAAACCTTTTTTTTAGTTTTTCCAAGTAGATAAGTAGTTTGTTTTTTACAGTACCTGTCAAATTCTGCCTATTTCCTCCCCAGACCAATTGGGGTTCTGGCCAATATTACCAGATCGTCTGCATAGAGGAAGCATGGGAGCTGTATTCACCCCATTTTGGGTGAGAGTGCATGGGAATCTAATCAGACTTTCGGGTGGTCTTTTAGACAAAACAAAAATAATGTAGGAGCCAGTGCACAACCTTGCGCAATTCATTCTTGATAATAATCTTCCCGTAGAGGCTACCTCTATGATGCATCACTATCCTTGTCCAATTATTTCTATGTATTTCTTTCAGTATCTCTAGTATAACCCATAGTATATTTAAAATTTCTAATCTAGCAAATAAAATGTCATGATTTACTAAATGAAATGCTGTATGGAAATCTAAAAAAACAGGTGTATAATAAATCCCTGGTTTTGATGGATTACCATGCGATGGCCCAGAGACTGAAATAACGATCCGTGATAGAGTGACCTTCTCTGAAGCCACCCTGTTCTATGTGAATTAAATTGACCTGTTAAATCCCAGTTTTAATTTAATGTAATAATATTTTTGCATATACGTTCACCCCCACATCAATTAAACTGATAAAACAATAGTTTGTTTGATCTGTGAGAGCATCTTTTTTTGTGAAAAGACTTTATATTAGCGCCTTTCTAATTTGTTGGGTATACTTAGGTAACTGTATAAATTTTGAACTCCTCAGAGAAAAATCTTGACCACCATTCTAAATTTGATTGAATTATAATTGCAGGCAGGTCTTCTGGCCCAGGTGCTCTTGTTAATAATAGGGAGAACATTTTATTTATTTCTACTGTTATTGAGAACAGGGGGAGAATCTCATTATTGATCACAAAAACATCTACAGAGGTGTTGTCTCTATTACTTGCATAAATTGAAGTCAAGTACTTAATCCATGCATCTTCTGGTACCATGCATTCTGCCCTGGTATCCTTACCATATAAACCTAGCTGTACCAATTTCCAATTACAGACATAGTTTCATCTGAGTTTTACTGTACATTTTATATAGGGCTTCATTCAGTCATATTGTTTTTGTGCCACTCAATACACCACAACACCAGACTCCTGATCTCTTCATTGTTTAAATTTTCTAAATTTATTTTTCAGATCATGGCATTTTGAGTCAAACCACTAGCCTTCTTATTTCCTTGCACACTGGATACATTACATTTTAAAATATTCTTTTTCCATTTTAATTTTAGGCAATTTGCCACAACATTTATCAGATGCACATAGTTAGTGATCATATTCCTATCATTTATTATCAGACTATTCATATCAATATTATCCTGCAATTCACACAACATTAGATGTTAATCACTTATTTATGTGGTAAGACATCTGGGGAATTCAATATCCAGAGGCAAGGTGGTGCCTCTTTGTTTCATTATTAACATTAAATTCGCTCTTAGGGGATGGTGGTCACTATCTAATAAATAAAGAATTTGACAGTCCATAATTAGCAGAAAATACAAGCTTGGACAAAAAAAATCAATAGGGTCTTTTTGATTGCCCAGCTTAAATGTCTGACTTCCTGAAATATCTGGTTGAAATCAGCCATTTAAACAAACAAAGCACTCTTTCTCTGAGCAGTCAAGCATTTCTCCTGTGGATCTACATTGTGGGACCATTGCAAGTGGCATTCTATTAGTCCTCAATAGATCTCCATAATGGCATTTCTCCTGGAGGGATTTCAACCGCAGATTAAAGTCACCCACAATTAATATAATGGTATTTTCAAACGATGTACAAATGCTTCCTAGATCACTGCTGAACAGCAAAAGTTGGTTCATATTATATTCCTTCTCCCTTAAATTTACATAAATATTTATAAGTATCATACTCCATATGGTTTTCACGTTATTATAAAGAATGATCTTGCCTGCCTGCAGCCACTCACTTTTTGTTAGAACCCGATTGACCATTCTTGTAGTTTATGAAAATATTATGGTTATTAACCCACCTGACTTTCGCCCGGAGCTTTTTGGAGTTGCTTCGGAGTATATTTGGATAAAGCCCAAGATTACTGGTTTTTCCCCCGATAGCCACACACTACTTGAAAATATATAATATTATTCTCTTCTAAGACTTTCTTTATAGATTGTAAGTTCATCAGGCTTCTTAGCCCATGTACATTCCATCATATAACACATTGGCCATCCGGGGATATCCTGTCCTCATCAATATCCCTATGTCTACCACAATCCTGCCATAAACTCCCATCGAGATTAATACTTTCAAATCTGCTTTGGTCAAACATCGCAAGAGCCATTTTTAAATTTCCTTTATTGAACCCAATAGTTGTTTGTTGTGGGTTCACACTCCATTCTTCCTGTGAGAAATAAACCTGCCTTGTGCCTAAATCTGTGTGACAATTTAGAAAGGGACACTGACACTGTACTTTTTTTTTTTTTAATGATACCATGCCTATTCCTCGTGCAGCTAATTCACTTTCTGCCAATTGGATAGTTTTCTTATTTACCAGAGAGAAAATTACAACTTTACTAACGTCTGTGGGAGCCTTCCCCTTGATAAAGTCTTCTTGTTTTAGGTCACTTTAGGATATATCCTTTAATGACGGGAAGTTGATAAATATCCCCAGTAGCTTTGAGCTGTTTAGAGGTCTCCATTTCTTTCCCTTCCTTGAATGAATTAAATAAATGTATTACTTTAAGTTTCATTAAAACATTATACAGTAATTTTCACAGCTTAAAAACATTACCTGATAACTAAGAAATTATCATCAAAATGCAAACATCAATTAAGACAGTGCAAACGAATACATTAATCTCTGCCATCATCGACAGACTGAGAACTTTTTCCCACACCCTGCAAGCCTGGGTTTAAAATGTTACCAATTGAGCCACAAGTTTTAGTGTATTGCATTTAAAACAAAGTAATGGTACCTCTGAAGCTTGTCTGATACCTTCCGCCTTAAAGATGGGCTTGAGATATTTTTTCCAAACCTCTAACACTGCTGGACATAGGCATAGAACATGTTCAATAGATTCACAGTAGTAGTCAATTTTCCTGTCCCACCCTGCTCGTTATCATTCATTTTGTGAGACCTCCATTGCTCCTTCGGATCCAAGGGTGCCAAAGGCATCACGATGGGGCCCCAACTTGTTTCCACCCTCTAGTTTTCATTGGGTCCTTCTGACTCTCAGCTCCAGGTCTAATGTCCGTTCCCAATGTAGCCCTCTTAAGATAGATAACTTTGTGCGAGAGATATGCCAAGCTGTATGCCCGTTAAGGGTTTGTGTAAACTTAGCACACACAGCTCACCTAATGGCGGACTCACATATATTAGGGCCACATCCATGCCCGCACACTTTAACTTTTTGAATTATCTCCTCTCCCTGCCGCCGGCACCATCTACAGGCACTGGAATACAGCTTACAAAAGTCCTATTTGTGCAGTATACGTAATATGAGCAATTTTAACACTCTTTGATGGCCTTCCCAAGGCCTCCTTGCTGACCTCTCACTTCTATTGTGTCCCCTCTCTTACGCTGCAGCTCATGCCTCCCCTCCCTCAAACAGAGAGCTGCCCTAACACATGCCCAGCCTCCCCTCGGCTCCCCACGGGGGTGGGCACAGTGCCGATGTCAGACGTGTAGCAGCAGAGACTGCAAAAACAGGAGCGGTGCCTTAATAGGCAGAGAAGTCTCCCCAACTAGCAGTGATATAGTGGGGCAGCGGGGGAATGAGAGAAAGCAATACATTTCCTTATGGTGTCTCAGCATTTGAAATCCCGCTCTGCGGTCCTCCAATCGGGTCTGGCCTGTGGGCAGGCACGTGCGTTGTGTCACACAGCGCTGAGGAGCATCAGGAGAGGAGGCAGAACAGGCTCTCTGTGGCTGGATTAGCAGTTGTGGTGTAGTAGACCTTTCCTTCTTAATGTCAAAATATAGTACTAGAGGATGTGAATGGGCCTCGGATATAGGTTGCAAATTATCCTCCTTACTTGGGGGCGCCGGGGGAAGGGGGTAGAAAATATTATTCAGAAAACGATCTACCTTTCCCTGTCCCCAGTGATCCTGTTTATATTCTCTCAGCATTTGCACGATCAAGGAATGCGTATGGGGCACACACTCTGTGGAATGATTACCACTACCTATAGGGCAATTTCTCCCTTTAGCACAAAATTCCTGACTCGAACTGGGCACTACTTGTAGTCTTGCCATATTGGATTGGATTTCATGGGCTACTTTTCTATTGACTGGGCTAACGTATATCTGAGTTTTGGGAACCTTTTTCTTCTTTACTGTATTAATTCTATTTGAATTTAGAGGATGTTTTCCTGTTTGCTTCTCTTCTTAATATCTTTATAGTAACCGCTGGAAACTAAAGTGTCTCTTCTGTAGAATATATGGTCCCCTCTCATTTGATTAACGTTGAGACCCTTGAAATGAATGCATTGAGGGTTTCCCCCTCACATTTTTCCCTTTCCAAGTTAAATGTAGCTGCCTCACGTACACGGGGTACCTCTACTGGTTGAACCAGGGCAGGCATACATGCATCGCCTTTAACTCCTCAGTTATACTTTTCAAAAACTCTGATTTATTAAAACTTCTTTACTATTTAAAAACTCTGATTCAACGATCCCATGTAAAGTGCATTTAAAAAACTAAAAGATTGCATGATATTCATGACAAACAAATCAAGATGGTTTCTTTGCAATCAAGAGGAGAAAACAAGCATTGGTAATGTCAGTAGGTCTTGCTTTGACAAGCTTGTGTTGTTATTACTTATTCATTTTTTACAAACATATGCAGTATGCATTGAAAGTTTAAAAGTAATACCTTCTTGTAAAGTTGACATGCAGATGTCTATGTAAAAATTTAAAAAATAAATAAAATTATAATAAATAATAACAGAGACTGGCCTACCTGCCACAGTACCGAATTGGAGTACTTTTTAAGTAAATGTGTGCATGTGCAGAACAAATATGGCATCACTCACAGTGAAGCTAGCCAGTGGTTGAATTGAAATGACCTATTGCTCCATGCCATATAGACATTGTACAAATGTGGGTGTGAATTACTTGAAGAACAGATAAAGAGAGCTGACTGAAAGCCCCTCTGTTTATGTATTTTTGTTAGCATTTTTGACAAATCATGAGGCTGGCAAGACAACTGAAGCTCTATCTAAGCCAGACTTTTTAAAAACTTTGCCTTATGTGTAAGGAAACTACCATATAGAACTGATCATGTTATCATTAAAGTAATACGTTGATGGGCCACATAGTAGGAAACCATAACATTTAGGGAAACCAATGAAGAAAAGAAGAATTTTAGGTTTGTCAACAAATTGGACACACAACAATGGTCTGTGAATTACATTTTGGAGCTATATGGATTCTAGAAATCGATATGCCTGCCACCATGGACAACAATGCTACATGTTATTTTTATGAATGGTTCCCAACTAGACATTTTGGGGCACAATCTGATTTGAGACTCAGGGCCTAATTATGATGTCAGTGGGACTGCCACCAACAGGCCATCGGTGGGGGTCTCACCGACATCCACCATAGCGGTCCGACTGCCGCATTATGTTGCGGTCGGTCGGACTGCAATGGTCAGAGCGACCGACCAATGCTACCGACAGGCTCAAGGAGCCCGTCGAGGCGACGGTCAGATCGTAAACCCTACAATGGGGGCGGTGCCTGCGCAAGCACTGCCATAGAGATTACGATGTACCTTTCCGAAAAGGGATTTTTGGGTCCCCTAGCAGGGCCCCTATCCCCTGTGGGCCTCCGCTATGTGGCCCCCACAAACATCCATGCACCGTGTGCCAGGCACCACCCTTTTCCTGGGCCGCTGCTAAAACCGCAATGGTAAACAGCATTTTATGACCGCCTCCATGGCGGTCGCATCGTAATTGGGCTGTGGGGACCGCCAACTCCTTGTCGGACTGTCCCATGCCTGACACGATGTCGGTCGGAGGCTCATCCGACCACCATCGTAATAAGGCCCCCAATGTCAAATTTTGTTCCGAATACCTGTTACAAACAAGCCTATTCTATCTATGGTGCTTGAAATTAAACTTTCGAAAATGCCTGTCATTTTTCATAACACCATATTTTTTTAATCTCCTGTGGATCTGTAGTCACACATTTTCATTACCAAACCAAAGTAGCGCTTTGATTCCTACAGCGAGACAGTGGAGCATATAGTACTTCAGACCTGGATGAAAATGCTTTGGATTTAATAGCCTAGGTCTTTGGCAAAGGGGGTTTGGATGCTCACCTGTCAATCAACCAATCAAAGAAACTTTATTTAAATTGATTAATGCAATTCATAAAAGTAAAGAAACATAATTACATCATACAAAAATCGACAGCAATAAAAATAATCAAAGTATGGCTCAGCATTTCATTCTTAAAACTCCAGATAAAAACCATGATAAAAAGAAACATACATGAGGACTGGATAAAGTCTCTAAGAATAATAAAGCAGGGTGCACTTGCCTAAAATTTTAAGATAACAAGAGGGGTTGAATATATTTATAACAAAGAGAATTTAAAGTATCAGGTATTGACATGTGGTCACAAGGGCATGCAGGCAACTCAGAAGCTTTAAGCCACCCATCTGCAGCAAACAATAATTGGGGGATCATGTTTAATCAAAAAACAATCAGCAATTTTTTATGGTTGCCTGACATCTCAAGGGTCAAATAAGGTTCCAAACTCCACGTCGTTTTCAACAGATTATAGTGGGTCAACATATTCTTAGTCTGTGCCAGAGCCTCCCACTCTGAATCATCCTTAGCGTTGAAGGCCCGCTTGACCCACCCAATATCTCTTTTAGTAATGTGGTCTGGGTCAGAAAACAGATCATCAGGACTACTGAGTTCACCCATGGCGCTCTAGATGTATTACAACCATGGAATATTTAGCCTGTAATCCAGGCCTAGACATTCTCTTAGAATTAATTTATTAAGTCTAAGCTTCTCCTTCAACCATACAGAAAGACACAAGAGCAAGGGGTAAAGACAAATAAAATCAGCATAGTAACCCAAACCTACTTCATCGTGCGCAATCTCAGAAGGTATACATTACGGAATCCTTAGTATGTTTATTAAGAACTTACGCTCCGTAGACTAAATAGAGTGAATGAAGGAGTATCCCCAATTTTCACACCCATAACTCACTGTGGGTACACGTTTGGCTTTGTAAATGTCACTAATTGATTTAACATGGGTACGCTCCAAGCGCTGAGAAAAATCACCTATACTGTGATTGACCCTATTAAAAGACAATTTATTGTTTTGGGTCAGAGGTTGCCAATTCATCTGAGAATCCAGTACAGTTCCTAATTCACTTGTCATTCTTACTGGTCTCTATTAAAATGATTTATCTTATAAAAGTAGGGCATGTTGCTTTGGTTGTCACTGCATAGTCACTTAAACTATACTGTTGCTACAGTCTGCTAATGGGCCTCCCTCAGTTTCACTTTACTTCTCTAGGTGCTTAATTTCTCAACCAGGACCTTATTCATCCTGCCCAGACACACACCCAGTCCCCCCTTTTGTCATAAGGCTGGATGCCTCTTGGCTAAAAAAAACAATTCCTTCCTTTTACAAGCTGTTGACACTTGTGTTCAGAGTGGTTCAAGGTACTGGTTTAAACTACTTCATGGACATCATGACCTGCTACACTCCACCCAGAAGTTTGCATTCCTCACACCTAAGCTTACTGGTCACACCCTGGTGTATGGCCTCTGGAATCCGGTCTCTGTGTCTGCTAGGCCCCATCACTGGAAAGCACTGCCTCCTGACATCTGTTCCAACCTCACACTTAATGACTTTAGAATCAACCTAAAAAACAATCTCATGAAATTGGAGAGGAGGAATACATAAGGACGCAGATCACATCCAAAGTTTAATCAGTCCATCGTAGGGCTTCAATCGTGTAAGCTACCAATTTGTTTTGTTTCACTGATCATCTTTTAAAAATCAGTATCTTTGCACAAATGCTTCAGTCAACCTCTTTCGTACTGCCTCTTCCTTTATGTGCAGCATTTCTCTTCAAAATGACAATGTGCTCATGCCAAATAAATAAAATAAATTGGACCCTGGTTAATTTGGAATAACATGTCAAGTAGTGGACAATTCTCATTGAAGTGCTTGCTTTTGTGAGGTCTTTCTTCATAGCTTTAACCTCTAAAGATACTGTTGTATACTTCATAGGGTGTCCATAAACGGGCTTTCTAGAATCATGACCATATATAGGCACAATCCAACCTGCCCTTATATAGGCATAAAATCCCAGACCTTATTTAGGCATAAACCATGCATACCAAATACAGGCATGGCTTCCGACATCCGTCCACCCTAGCGTCTCAACGAGTCCATGAAAAAACTGACCCTCAGGCTGCGGGAGTTTCCCTTGCCCAGGACTATTGATTTCTTCAAGGACTCATACATTATGCATGAACCTCTATTCCTTAAGGGATTCATTCATGACGTCTTTCGCTACCCAACTCACGTCAATGCTAACATTTTCAGGTATAAATATACCTTCCCAAACCCCTGTAAATCAGAGGAGACCTCGACTTCAGAGGAGCCCGATTCCCGGCCAGACGCACTGAGAAGACACTGTCATTCCTGCACGCAGAGAGTCCAGCTTCCAGTGATCTAACTTCCCTTGCGGGGCGTTGGAGTTCGAGTCCGGAAAGAGATTCCTACCTCTCTCATTCTTCAGGTATGGAGCAGACTAGAACCTAGAGGGACTCTTGGCATACTAGACTCTAGGCGTAACTTACTCTTAGTATACTCTAGTCAGGAATACAGCACCTACTTCTACTTCTCCCTACACCTAGGAAAGGTTAGGCACACTGGGTAGAACTAGGCTAAGAAACGCATCGTATGAGTACTCGCATTTTTAGGCTGTGTCATTTTATGTAAATGCATATATGCTGAAAAGATAATGCTAACGCAGTATTATTTATTTTTACTGCTCACCTTGTACATCATTTATCTCGCATACTGTCTTGTGATCGTAACAGCACATCTAACTTACAATAGAAACAAGACTGTTCAATAAACCTTTTATTGAAACGCCCGTCTGTTATTTCTGTGTAACTTTGAGACGTAACTGAATCCTGCACAACTGAGCTGAGTGAAATAGTTATCTATTGTTTCTACGACTCTGGGACACGTCCTGATTCTGTAAGGGAAACACAGTGGTCATGTTTTGCGGCTGCCAGAAACTAATCCCTTCTTGTCGTCAAGAAGTTTCTAGTGGCCTCTGAGCTAGCTGGCACAAGTAATTAAGTTTAATATACTCGATAGGGACATACCGACTTTAGTCCTATGTCAAACCTATAGGATATATTATTCCAATGCGCAGAGCCTATAAGGGAAATAGGAGCTACACTACATGGCGCCCAACGTTTGGTAAGGCAGTAATTCAACGTTAGATACTGAGTAACTCAGCTGTGCATATATTTTTCTCTCTCAGAGACCCCTACCCATATACTCCAAAAGACGTCTGGAGTGGGCAGGGATAGTATCCGCCACAGCTACATAGGGAAGACCCCTATATATTAGCTGTTTGGTTTGCTCAACGTTGAAGGATACAGTGTTCCACAATATTGTGCACCTTATCTTTGTTTCCTTGAAATTTGTTTCCATATTTTCAAGCAGAAAAATGTCAGGCACTGACAATGACGCCAGAAACGGTGTAGCTGCGGCTGATCCAGCCCAAGCAGCATTTTTTAACAATACCGGTTTAAATGAAACCGAGGAGGGTGTCATTGACATCGCTCCAAACTTAAGAAGAGCCATTACTCTAAAACTTATAAAACATGGCCTACCACCGAGAGGAGGTAGAGCAGTTTTCGTGATTGAGGCACATGAATCCTTTCAGACAGAGGTATTCTATTCATGGGTAATTCTTCCTGAATCCAATCCAGTAACACACTTGTTTCACTTCTACAAAGAAGATGAAGCACCAGAGGAATACATTCCTTTCGAGGATATTGAGATTCCATTAACATACCAGGAGCATCAGCTCTGGTTTAAAGGCGCCCTAAAACACAATAAAAATATAACCAGGCTCGGTCCACTAGGTAGACCAGGAGCAACATGGCCGATTCTAGCAGGCTATACACCTCATCCAGACATCGAAATAATGTCAGACGAGGAAATACTTAATCAACTCACAGAGTTAATAAAAATCTACAGACAATTGGTTCAATATGTCATGCGGACTTTCACAGTCCAACCACCATTAACAGTTCCAAATCATACTCCTCCACAGGGGAGTACACTAAAAATTACACCACAGACTCTATACGCAGTCATGGGTAAAATGCCCACTAAGCGTGAGCAAATTCCATTTTGGATAGCTCAAAAATTACTCAAATCGAAGCAGTATTTCCAAATACTAGCCCGCATGAGAAACACAGAATCCTAACCATTAGTTTACCAATGGGGATCACACCACAACTGGAAGACTGCACCACTTGGGGCTCAGTCTTTGCTGCCATCTACACTAAAACACACGGCATTCCGTCAATTGCGGTAATACCTGATGTCCTAAAACAAATTCAAAACGAATACGGGGCAGAGCCTGCTTTAAATTTAGGTATGAAATTACTGAAAAATTTCGACCAGGTCTCAACAATAATATTGTCAAATATTAAAGGGGAGGCAGCAGCAGTGGCGATCCGACAAAAATTAAGGGAATTTGATGTTACAGAACATCAAACAGAGCTACCCAGAATTATAGAGCAATCTTATGCAGAATTAGGCAGAGATAGTTTGGGTGGGAGACCAGTTAAACCAAAACTATCTGAAAGTCCTGAGAAGGACTCAATTAAACAAACTCCTACATCTTCTAAAAAGAAGTGGGAGTCTACTAAACAAAATTCAAATGAGAAAAGATCTCAATCCCGAGGTAGGTCTCCTCAAAAGGAGCCCTCTGAAAGGAGGTACAACCTCAGGAATAGGGATAATTTGAGAAAACCTGATAGGTATCAAGATAATGATACACGTTCCTCTCGTCCCTTTCAGGTCTCATCACAGAGTTCGGAAAGAAGAGGACGAACAGAACATAGAGAAGAACGCGTGAAATCGAAAGACGACAAGCACGCAACAAAAATTAAAACTAAACCTCAATTCTCCAAAAAGAAAGTAGCAGGTCTAATAGTAAGACATGCCGAGAATTCTGAGAAGTCAACTCAAGAACGGAGAATGGGCTCAGACAATGCTGAACAGTGCAGCAGAAGTCACAATAGCTCGCCAGAACCTGATGGAACTTCTGGAGATAGTGGACTTGAATGAGTACATTACAGTAGAGACTGTAGACACCAGGGTTAGTACTCCACAAAGGTTATATGAAATAACACTCCGGATGGAGGGAGACAAACCTAGACAGGTTAAAGCACTTTTTTGGGAAAAACTATCAAAGGGTTATGACATACTTCTAGCAGAAAAAGACTGGCCACCACAATTTGTCAGGGAGTGCCCACATGGCGAGGACATGATTATGCCTGCCTTCTCCACTCACATACCAATTCATTTAAAATATACATATGCCAGAAAATGGGCAGTGGCCCAGGCTCCAGCATTATATAAAAATCATGTAGGATGGGATGAGGACTCCCTCACCATAAAATAAATCTGAAACATGAACCTACTGCTCAGAGGCAGTATCCTATTAAGCAAGAAGCTAAAAAACAGGTCAGGGAGATTTTAGATCAACTTGAATACCAAGGGGTGATTGAAACATGCACCTCCTCCATGAACAATCCTTTGTTTCCTGTCTCCAAACCAGACAATACATATCGTCTAGTTTTGGACTACAGACATTTAAACACTTGTTCTAAAACTTTTGCAGTGCAAAATGCACACAGCACAGCATTAATGAATAACATTGTGCGTAAAAAATACAAAACAACATTAGACATCTCAAACGGTTTCTTTTGTCAAAATATAGCACCTGAAAGCAGGTACTTAACGGCATTCTCCATAATGGGGACCCAGCGTCACTTTTGTCGACTCCCACAAGGGTTCAAGAACAGCCCAGGTTTATTCTCAGCGAGAGTAACGGAGTTACTACAAATTTATGACAACGAGGCATTGTCCTATGTCGATGACATCTATCTGACAGACGATGACTTGGAAAGACACTTGAACAGGGTGAGCACCATTATATTGGGATTCGCCTCTGAGGGCTATAAGTTCAACTTTAAAAATCTCGAATTGCCCATCTCAATGTCCTATTTTTGGGATATGAGCTTTCAAGTGAAGGCAAGAGCTTGGCAGCTAACTTTCTAGAGAAATGTGCGCTGCTCCAACCTCCAAAAACGCTAAAAAACTTACAATCAATACTGGGATTCCTAAATTTTGGAAGAACATACATTCTAAACTACGCAGAAAGGGTTAAACCTCTCTACGCATTAATCAAACCTGATTTTTCAAATAAAAACTGGACACAGGAACACACAGAAATTTTGCGTTCACTCCAGGCTAACATGTTAGCAACAAATCACTTACAAACACGCGTAAGTCAAAGAAATTTGGTGATTCGAATAATTTCGGGTCAATGTGGATTCACTTACTTAACCTTTAATGAGGGTGAGAAAGTACCAATTGCATACAAATCACATTTGTATACACAAGCGGAAATGCGCTTCAGTTCAACTGAAAAAATTCTAACAGCAGTTCAAACAGCTGTAGCAAAAGAAAGAGCCTTAGCCCAAGGGAAACGCATAATTGTCGTTACCCCAGTACCAGCTTTAGAAGCGGTCACAAAAGCAAGCATTCCAAATGCTAAAGCTTTACATCCGAGATGGATACAGTGGGTTAATTCTCTTGCTGCAACTGATGTTGAATATGTTTTTGATCCAGATTTAAAAACACAGGCATTTCTCCAATATGAACAAGAATGTCCTCTGCCCACTGAGATTCTGCCTCTCGATCAGTATGAATTCATAATTTACACTGACGGATCCGCACAGCCCGCAACAGGGAGTAAGCAAGCTTACAGTGCAGCGTGTGCTATCGTTAAAGGTCGCATGCGAAATGGCATCTTCAGACCTATGGTCACAAAAACTCAATCACTAGGTGATTGTACAGCTCAGCGAGCTGAACTACAGGCATTCAAACTGGCACTTGAGAGTACGGATCGAGAATTCCTCACACTGATAGTGTGCGATTCCTATTACTGTGTTCAGTCGTATAATGATTATATACGAACCTGGCTTGAAAATGGTTTTAAAGATGCGAAAGGTGGCACAATAAAGCACAAACTGCTTTGGGAACAAGTAGTTCAGTTGAAAAACGAACTACCAAAGGCTCACGTGATTCACACACTGAGTCATCAGCGTGATGGCGTTCACGTTGCAGGGAATTCATTGGCTGACGAAGCCGCGAAGGGGGCTGTTCAGACGGCTTCCGTAGCTGCGATCACTCGTTCAAAAACAAAAATAGACGGTGAGATAATGTTAGCTGTCAATGCTTCGAGCAAAGGCAGCAGTGCAGCGTTACCAAAAAAGTTTCCACTCAAGTACTCTTATGTAATTGATGCGAATAACGTTCCTTTTGCTCGAATCCCTGGAGTGGGGGATAGGGTAATTCCAAACATGGAACGAAGAGCAGCCTTGATTTATGAAACACATTTGGGGGAGGGTCTGTCACATCAAGGGATCTCAAAAACAATTTTGAAATTAAAAGAGATGTACTGGTGGCCTGGAATGAATACACACATTCACATATTCATCAACAACTGCTTAGACTGTAAATTACAGCGAGAAAGCCACCAGACACCATGCAGCGAATGCGGCAGCCCAGTGCAGACACCACTGTTAGACAGCATTAGGCTATCTAATCGCCAGCGTCCTACTGGACAAAGGCATTCCCGCAAATACTGAATCTAGGTTCCTATGGTTATGGCCTCAGCACTCGGCTGACGCTCGAACTGTTATAAAAGATTTGCGAGTCTTTATCGGCACATACGCAATAGGCACGTTTCATTCTGACCAGGGTCCTGCGTTTAGCTCTAGGGCTTACAAGGAGGCCATGGCCAGTCTGGGCGTTGCATTGCGGTACTCCTCTCCATTCCATCCTGAGGGAAATTCTGTTGTGGAAAGGAAAAACCGGGACATAAAGCAGTCTATAACAGCTAGGGTATTAGGCTCGGGTGATGGGTGGGTCAAACACCTCATTAGCGTTCAGCGCGCTCTCAATAATTTGCCAAGAAGTTCTCTAGGGGGTCACTCCATATGAGGTCCTATTTGGGACAAGAATGTGGGTTCCAGACTTAGAACACGTAGGCACAGTGGTGGACATGAAACCATTTGATATCAAAGATCGTTTGGCTGTTTTACAGGATCTTAACAAATTAAGAACGAAACAAAGCAACGTATCCCTACAGCCAACCACCACTGGGGAAAAATCGGTGGTCCCAGCAAGGCCTGTCTGGATTCCAAAAGTTGGGGATCTAGTCAGAGAAAAAATAGCGGACAAGAAGGAATTTGGACCTTCTTACAGACAACCGGTACCTGTTCTAGCTGTTCAAGGAACAAGGACAGTACTTCTGCCGCCCCTTGCTGGAAGAAAGGAGAAAAGATTTGTGTCAATCGACCTGATCAAACCACAGTATGTGGCCAATACTAAGCAGTAGGCCTCGTGGACTCCGACCTAGTAGCAGACGCACTCCTCTCGCTACTATTCAAGAGGTTCAGACTGAAAGACTGATCACGATCGAGAACTCAGCTGTAACAAATGAAGGACTAAGCAACCAAGCTATGGAACTCATCCCTCTTGACAACCAAATAACAGTTCGTCCAAATACACCTGTCTACACCAACGTGACACGTGAAGAACTGGTTCCTGTGATTTCAACGAATCCTGATGCAATTCCAACAATTGACAGAACTGCTTCTGGCTATTTCATTGACTTTGATACGTTCTCAGAAGATCCAAGCGAACCTGAAACGACGCCAGCATCATCAAAATTCAAGCAGCAAGTACAAGACTTTATTCACTTTCTGAAAAAGACTTATCTGGTTTCTCCATGGATTGAACTCTGGATTACATCTGGACTTTTTGTTTTCCTGCTCTGGCTAGCTTTGGTAACAACTGTAAGCGTGCTTATAAGTGGCAGATACATCCATGTGAACATTGAAGGAAAAGACGTAAATGTACTTTTGAAACCACATAAATCTTCCCATCGTGAAGCAAGAGACTTGTCATCAGTGAACATCACAGCTGTTCCTATACAGGATGGTATAGTGTGGGACAAAACAGATTATGAAATCTTCGGTCCAAGTGAACAATTGAACATTCCACATTTATTTAAAATTTCACTAAGTGATTTAATTACGTCCAGTACCTATTCAGATGATTGGGACTTAGAGACTGTTCAAGATATAATGTTTGATCTAGAGAAATCTGCTGCATTTTCTAAAAATGAATTTTTAGAGGGTTCATCTGGTTACGAAGAATTATATTGTTATAACCACTATGGTCATCATTATTTGCACAAAACTGCATATCCAAGAAATGTGTTTATGTTTAATCAATGGGAACATTGTCCTACACCACCACAAGGTAGTTCGAAAACTTTTGCTAGTAAATTTCCATATTTTTCAGGTTATAATACATCTGATCCAGAAACGTTTTACTATAAAAATGTAAACAAAACAGGACTGAAAATTATGTTAACAAATACCAAACAGGTTTACTCTGAAGCATTTATTGCCCAACTGTCTACACAGGGTTTCGACTTATGGAAAGACACTATTGAGACAAAAACTGTCTGGGGTAGTAAAGATTGGCAAGTACAGGGTATAGAAGCTTTATTTAGAGCCTGTATCATCCCTGAACAAATACTGTTTTTGAATGACACCGTCCAACAGACATCTTGTCTTGGATTAGCCAAGATCAAAGAGATGAAAACACCTTCTGTGCCAACACCTGCCAGTGATAATAATACGAAGGCAGTGGTGACAGTTGACGATATACTACAACTCAACAGAACTCATCCAAATTGGAAAAAATGGTTGATCTGGCCCACAGACACAAACAACTGTCAGGAAAGGTTCTTGAACAAAACTCAGGGCTTTACTATTCATAGGCCAGACCCAAGATATGTCCAAAGACAACATCCGGGGGTAGTTACAACATACAGTGTAGGAAAATTATGCCTCGATTGGCTGCATAAATCTACACTACAGGATGTGAAGCAACACTTAACCTTACTTGCACATGACGCAGATCTTAGGGAATTCTTGCTTGGACCAAGAAAACCGCGTCAAAAACGTTTCATATATGCCGGCATGTATGCTGCTTATAACGAAGCATGGAAAGTGTCACAGATAGAGGCTGCAGAACGAATACGTGAACTTGATCGTATTAATTTAGAGAAAACACTCTCTGTAGTCGACAATGGGTTAACGACTTTGTCCTCCAGGATATATTCATTGGATGGCATTGTATCCTCTGCTATCGACATTCTAGAACAAGATTTGGCTATGTTACAACAAGGTCAATCTCAATTACGTTCTATTGTGTTATTGACATGGACGCTGCAATCTTTGCGAGCGGGCTATGTGCCTTGGCGTTTCATCAACACGTCGTCTCTGTTTGCAGAATACAATCTCACTGATAAACAGATCGAATTGGCACAGAGAGGAGCAAGGTATACAGTGCTGAGCATTGAAAAAATTGAGAAATTACCATTTACAGTGGCAGAAAAACCAGCTACAGAATGGGTTATTCATGGCAAAATAACGTTGCCTGTGACAACTTTTCAGTTTCAGTATTGTCTCAGACAGATGCAAGCAGGCAAATATGAAAGGTTGGGTAAGGAATACATTAAGATATCTTGGAAGTTACCATATACACATAGATGTTGGAGTGGGGATCGTGAAGTGTTTCTTAGCGGTATCAACTGTAAACATGCACTGACCGGTTCACTCATTTGTCAGGACATTTCTTTACACGGGGCTTGTAATGGTTCTGTGGCAAACTTGTCTTGCCATCAGCACGGTTCACCAGCTGCTGTGATTAATCCAACGTTTGGACAACTTTCGAATGGGAGTTACCTCATGTTGAATGATCAGAGCTGCTGTGGAATGTTGCCAGGCATCCCATATCTAGTAACGGTCAACTCCAGGGTCACTTGCTGTATGCAAGTATTGTTTCCCCCAATAGACACAGTCAGGGAGTCGCCTTTATGGCCTTCGCTGAACGTCTCTTTTATAAGATTTGATACTTTAAGCAGAATGAAAGCCATGCTTTTGCAGCAAACAGTGCCTTTGACCTCGGCCAAAGAAACCTATGATCTACAAGTTGCAAGGACTTCGGCTGAGATACAGACTTTAATACGTACAAACTGCCCTATACATTTCGTAGAAATGATATCACGTATCTTTAACATGTCAGATACAACAGGAATTGTTCATGTATTTAAGAGCATTTGCACCGGTCTCTTAGCACCGTTCCAGGCAATACTTGGAATCATTCCGAACTTTGCACATTCGGTGTTTGGTGGCATACCATTAATTCTAGCACTTGTTGCGGGAATTTTATTCATCTGTCTGCTATTGCGCTATGGCCAGCCTCTTCGCCGAAATCACTCCGAGCGAAATGGAGAAAGCTCTCCTTGAAAGAAAGTGCCGTGAGCAAATAGTACAGCTACTAGGCATGACTCGTCTACGGGACCTTAATACCACGTGGTTCCTGTCATTCCGACCAATCTGGCAAGATTGCATCTTACCTGTTCTACGATGCCTGCTATGCGGTGAAGAATGCGTGTTGGACGCTTGTCTAACATATCCATCAGCTGCGCCAAAGGATGTCGATGCTTTGCTGGACCCGATAACGGCCCATGCTCTGTGTTGTCCCCAGAGGCTTCCAATACTGATGTCAGCATTCATTGAGATCTCACAGTCGCCTCCTGCTGCTGCTGAGGTACGAGAAACAACTTCAGGCACACAGGTAACAACGAACGCGAACATTGCTGAGAGCGATGTTTCCCATCTTTGTGCGGTCAATCTTTTACACGAGGTGTTCCAGCTTACACCGACGACAGTGGAAGATGTTTTGTATATTAAAATAGATGATCTAATGTTTACACCAGACCCGTGAACTGACTCTGATTCGGCATACTGTGTTCCAGTGCAACAGCAGCAATTTGGCCTTCATTTTTCAAAACCTTGGAACATTACCAAAATTTGAACTTTATTCCCATTTTTTCGAACGAAAATGGCACTCCAATCTGCTTAAAGTAGAACTAGCCTTATAATACAGACTTGGCAGTACTTCCAGGGACACTTAGTCATCTTGTGTGTCTAACTCAGTTCATTTAAGTTTCATGACAGGAATTGACTTTTGATTTTGAACAAACTTATCGATCAATTTAGTCATATGTAAATATTGCTTTTATGTTACTGTCTGCATTTATTTCACACTTTCTGTAGAAAAATGAAAAGCACTGCTTGATGATGTACAGCATCCTTTGCATTTTTAATATGTCTTTTAAAGCTTTTTTAGGATATGTTTTATTATGCGATACTCCATTTTAATGTTTAGCATTTTAAATGTTTAGCATTTTTAGTATTGTTGTATACACAAAAGAGGAGTGGGTGTTGTATACTTCATAGGGTGTCCATAAACGGGCTTTCTAGAATCATGACCATATATAGGCACAATCCAACCTGCCCTTATATAGGCATAAAATCCCAGACCTTATTTAGGCATAAACCATGCATACCAAATACAGGCATGGCTTCCGACATCCGTCCACCCTAGCGTCTCAACGAGTCCATGAAAAAACTGACCCTCAGGCTGCGGGAGTTTCCCTTGCCCAGGACTATTGATTTCTTCAAGGACTCATACATTATGCATGAACCTCTATTCCTTAAGGGATTCATTCATGACGTCTTTCGCTACCCAACTCACGTCAATGCTAACATTTTCAGGTATAAATATACCTTCCCAAACCCCTGTAAATCAGAGGAGACCTCGACTTCAGAGGAGCCCGATTCCCGGCCAGACGCACTGAGAAGACACTGTCATTCCTGCACGCAGAGAGTCCAGCTTCCAGTGATCTAACTTCCCTTGCGGGGCGTTGGAGTTCGAGTCCGGAAAGAGATTCCTACCTCTCTCATTCTTCAGGTATGGAGCAGACTAGAACCTAGAGGGACTCTTGGCATACTAGACTCTAGGCGTAACTTACTCTTAGTATACTCTAGTCAGGAATACAGCACCTACTTCTACTTCTCCCTACACCTAGGAAAGGTTAGGCACACTGGGTAGAACTAGGCTAAGAAACGCATCGTATGAGTACTCGCATTTTTAGGCTGTGTCATTTTATGTAAATGCATATATGCTGAAAAGATAATGCTAACGCAGTATTATTTATTTTTACTGCTCACCTTGTACATCATTTATCTCGCATACTGTCTTGTGATCGTAACAGCACATCTAACTTACAACAGAAACAAGACTGTTCAATAAACCTTTTATTGAAACGCCCGTCTGCTATTTCTGTGTAACTTTGAGACGTAACTGAATCCTGCACAACTGAGCTGAGTGAAATAGTTATCTATTGTTTCTACGACTCTGGGACACGTCCTGATTCTGTAAGGGAAACACAGTGGTCATGTTTTGCGGCTGCCAGAAACTAATCCCTTCTTGTTGTCAAGAAGTTTCTAGTGGCCTCTGAGCTAGCTGGCACAAGTAATTAAGTTTAATATACTCGATAGGGACATACCGACTTTAGTCCTATGTCAAACCTATAGGATATATTATTCCAATGCGCAGAGCCTATAAGGGAAATAGGAGCTACACTACAATACAAAGATACTTGAGAACTTCATTTAATGAAGTGGCCCTTTCATTTAAAAAGCCAATGATCTTTTAACATGCATCCTGTAGGACCTTCTCTAGACTTTCCTGTTGTGAAAGGCAGAAAAAATAAATGGCAAGAGCACTGACTGATTTTGATAGTGGTAAGACAATAGTAATGGATTACATTAATACATTAACAAATATGGAAATTATGCAGAGTAGAACTCCTGAGAATCAACAGCTCTTCTTGCTGGTGAAACAACTTCTGACAAAGGTCCTTTGAGAGTCTATAACTCCTGCAGTTTATAGATCTAAAGGGTTCAAGGATGATACTTCAAGAATTATTAAATTGAATCAATCATGTACTTAAGCAAAGTGTTTGTTTTACAAATAGATTGCGTGTTTACAAATGTATCATCTATGTAGCACGTAAGACAGTAATGGGGTTCAACCATCGTGATTTCTTAGATCCTCAAATAATATCCCATGGATCCTTCAAAAGTGTACTGGAGAGCAAAACCCTGACAAAAGTATATGAAAACTTTTCACCAGTTGCCTGTGTGAGAAGTGGACACAAAGGCATACCTCACTTTAAAAAATCAAGCAAGATACTGATGGGACTATGCCTTGGAGCACACATCAGTTACTACAAGACATTTTCTGCTTGAACCGGTCTCCATATTTTGAAAACTAAGCAAAGAAGCATAACCCGCATGAAATCAAAAATAATGCAGTTGCCGAAACCTAACAACCATGAATTGTGCAAGATGTTGCTTGCATTTACAAATCACTGGGGCTTAATACTAATATTCTCAAAATTCATATAAATTTTTCTAATTTCAATGGAGCAATTAGAGCCCTGTCCTTGGACACCATCTCGATTCACATTAGCTACCTGAAATAAAGTTTCAAACTCCTTGAAAGGGAACTCCAAGGCTGAAGCTTCTGGAAAAAGGTAGATGTTACATAATCCAACATAATCCTGCTGACAGTGTCTCTCTGCAATGAAGCCAACGTTGGGCACTTTGCGAGTGACGGGACACTTATGCATCATGTTCACTCAATGTTATCAAATTAATAACGTTACCCTAAGTATGTAGTTATATTTGAAATGTCTACAATGAGTATTTTGCACAGAATTTGAGATGGATAATGTGGAAGGCTATGATCACTACTGCAATGCACAAGCATGTGTTATAGCACTAGTGAATTGCTGCTTCCCTGTGGGCAAAACCAGAAATCCATGGACTGTCTATCATTCAGTTTCACTCCACAACGTAAAATCTCGAATGTCGTCGTGACTTGCACCGCAGGTAATCGATGCAAGTTCTCTCTTGCAGCTGTCATCCGCTGTCAGGCGAGGAGCAGGGCTGAGGAGAGAATAGAGGTGCTGCTGACAGGCGCGGTTCCTGGCCACGCTGGAGTAGCAACCGTGAGAAGCGGCGCCATTACTCCACAGAAGAAGCCGCGCGCAGATGTCACTCAGGATGAACTGCAGGTCACCGAGGGTAAGAACTCTGCATTCATCCGTCTAATGTGAGCGCTGTGAAATACGGGCGTTTGTTGCAGAGTTAGCTCAAAACAATAATGGCTGCAATGAAATGAGCATAAAGGGACTGGAGAGCTCTGAGCCTAAACTGATAAATATAGTTGTCTATCGGTAATTGCAGTGGTATGCCAGTAACAGCCAATCATTCACTTTTAGAACATTCTTTTTAGAACAGTTATATGATGGTATGCATTTATGTTGTGAATTAAACTTCAGGAGAGGTGAACGCACATGATGTTTATGAACTCCCTGATATACTTAATGTTGATGATGACAAGATGTGCCTTCCTGATGTTCTCGCTGTTAGTTATAACCACTTAAGAGCTGTATATCACGTGGTTTTAGTGCATAATTAACAGATAAGAGCAGGAGTCCAAAGTTTTTCTTAGGAGCCTGCCTCCAGCCCAGCTGAATGCTGGTGATGCTGACTACCAAGGCGGCTTAGTCTTGACTCCAGGGTCGTACTGGGACAGAGAATAGGCCCGGGCACCAAAATAAAAGTGGCCCTCATTAGTGAACTAGAAAGCTAAAGAAGTGGCCCATGTTTGGAAATCGGGGCAGTTTTGAAAGACACTCTGTGTAAGAGTTCTGCAAGGTATGGATGACTGGATTTGAGCTTGCTGCAGGCAATGTTTGTTTTAATATCAGTGAAATAAACAGTAAAAACCAGCCCACCAGACAATTTATAAAAACACAAACCACCAAATAAATTAGCCCACACACAGACCTGTCAGACCAGCCTTCGGGCAGTGTCTTGATTGCCCTATAGGGCAGCCCGACACCCTGCTCCATCCCCTGGTTTGATAGCAAACATACACTAATTGGGACAAAATGGGCCCCTCACACACAATAAGTCCTAGTCCTGAAACAGGAATGCATGAGCCCACCACCTGCAACCACTGCCATGGCTGTGGATTGGGACCAGGTTTCAAAATCAGACATATAAAGAGTGAGCTTGTTACGATCAAGCTTCTGTTGGATGTAGACCATTCATTGTTGCAGTATGGACAAATGCAGAGATGCCTTGCTGTGGTCCAATATGACCATTATTTTCAAATGTGAAAAGAAAAGAAATCCTAACTTTGCAAGATAGTTCGACAAATATCCTAATAATAAATCAAGAACTCCATTGTTATTCTGAATGTTGTTTGGTGGGCAAGTACGATTTCACTGTACGCTCCATCAACAGTTGGACAAAGCCAATGCTCAAAGGCTGGGTGATACTCAACAGTAAAACAACAATGCCGTCTGACTGGTTTACCGGTTTCTTCTTGGATTTTAAAGAAGTCTGCTTGTTACACTGCCTCTTCAAAGTGTTAACCAATTGATGTTCAGGAAGATATGTTGCGGTAGATATTGGAAATGGAGTTTACTTTATTGTAGGAAGCTAAGCAGACAAAGGTCTTTCACTGATGGGGAGAGGTCACTAACAAAAGCTTTAAGGCTCCCCTGTTTCTTGTCACACATCTCAACATTTTGGAAAACGAATGGGGGCAATCGTTGAATGACATACTCTGTTTTTTTCCATTGGCATCTCCACAGGGTTCCAGAAATAAATGTCACTTCAAAGGGTACATCTGTTTCCCAAGCATTGTGATTTGTGACTAGTTACAGCTTTTCTTAAATAACACTATGTACGTGGTATTGGCATAGTTGCCAAGTTTTCCCAGTCCATGTGTGATGTACAACTCCAGTCCAGGTTTTTTTTCTTTGAATTCTGGGACTTGTAGTCCTGTTTTATAATGGAATAAACAAGACTAAAAATCCTAGAATTCAAAGAAAAAACCTGGGATGGACCAGCACATCACACATGAACCTAGGAAAGTAGGTAGGGCTGAATTACGGCTCCTGGAGTTAAAACAACTTCCTTTCTGAAAATGTTTCTGTGGGATGTAAAATATCAATACATTTCTTATACTGTATGTAATGGGTGAATAGTTTTTATATCTCAGCGATCACTCTAATCTCATCCGTGAGGTCATCCTCTAAGTCCAGGTTTACTTCATCAGAAAAGAATAGTCAGCATGCCCTTCCAAATTGTATCTGTAACATCTCAGTGGATATATGGTAAATGCAGGCCACCTTTTCCAGAGATTAATCAATGTAAAGAACTTTCTAAGCACTGTCAGAGTGGCATGTGAGGAACTGCAAGGCCGCTTCTTTACTTTTGATTTGTACTTTGTGTTTGCAAGAGACAATGTTTGAAGCTTTCTCAGTTTTCTCCTTTTTCAACTAATTTATGTGCTTCAATCATGAACTAAAATACCTGTGAATGCTCCTCTGTATAACAGTCTTAGCAAGGATTTACCCTGCAATTACAGTTTCCGTAGAGGGTCAAGCATTCTTCATCTATTAATAGGTTTGGCAATTTGTGGCAATATAATTTGTAGGATACCTTGGTTGAGTGTCTAGATCATATCCTAAACTTCTTCTCTCACCTCCCCCACCCGAGTGGATAACCTTGGTTATCTCTTAGGGTATGTTGATGAGATGAAACAGAAGTTAGCCATCTATGCTTATGGGTGTTATTGCTGTAATACAGATGTGGTGGAAATCCCACCCAACTGGTGAACTGAGTGAAGTACTACTAGTGTTTACCAAGGTGCCATAGAGATGTATAGGATAGTGTTCATATTTATTGATGAAGGCGTAGAGATTGGTCAATTTGTAGTAATGTATCTTCTTATTGAGCCCACCTAATGGAAGAAAAGTTCAACATTGATGTGGCCCACCCTCGAAGCCTGTCAACATTTGAGGACCTTGGTTGTCTACATTGATTTCATAAATGCAATAAGAGAGTTCTTCCTTTTTTAATATGTCAGTCCACTTATGTTACCAAGTGAAAACATTTAGAGCCTGACTCTGGAGGCATTGCATTTTTGCCTGACATCTCCTGTGCAAGTTGCCCCTCTATGGGTTTGTATTTGAGGGTTAATAATTGGGTCACCTGTAATAAAAACACATATTCAAAATCTGTGGGTACATTAACTATCCAGTCTAGGTAGCCAAATACCCAGGGAGCGCTTAACATTATTTGCTGTATAAACTGTGTTCACATGTGTCTCCTCATGTTAAAAGGTGTACGTCATCCAGTGTATGGCTGAGGCACGCAACAGTTTGGAGACCAAAGATGCTTGTTAATGCCACATATTGAAATGAGTTAATGTACTTCTTGTGAGTGGACCCCAAAGTGAAATCATTTTTTACAGTCCACATCCCAAAATCTATTTGATGCAGTACCTAGAAAGGGTACTGTCTAAAGCTGGCTTGGTTTTCTTTCTGGGAATCAATATTTGCACCAATAACTTTGCACTATTGAAAGGAATTATGTGAAGTCTGACATCTCATTGAGTGGGTGTGAAAGTTGTGTTCACTTTTCCTCCTACAGGAGCATATATCTCAAATAACCTCATGCATCCCTGTTTCTTACCATTTGAAATAATCGGGTGCACTCTTTGCCTGCTGATGAAGTTAATTGCCTCTTGTAATCCTCATAATATAATGTTGCTGTTTTGATTTTCGATTATTTTTTGTTCGTAAAAAAAATAAAAGCATTGTGTGCATTTGCATTTGTTGCCGATCAACCTCCAGTCATTTGCGTAAATGTTCTGATAGGTTCACCAGTCCTGGAAACACTATAAAAAGGTGTTTGAAAAATGCCCTACAATATGTTGTTCGACAAAGTCTCCTAATAGCTCTCCATGTAGAACAAAATGGTCAATATTGTCATGGGTAATGCCAGATAAGTGATGAAACATTGTGAAAAGTCATTGGCACAAACATGGCTAGATGTCAAATACGGTAGGAATGTGCAGTTTAAAGGAATGTATTGGTGTTAGTGCAAAGGACCTCTTCATCGTGGAAGTGCTCTAGTGTGCAACGCCTGGTCTGGATAGAGTGCACAACAGAGAAACGGTAGTGGAGACATATGCCTGAGACTGAAAAACATTTCTGGTTTAAATGGGTAAAATGGAGCTTGAATGTTCAAGACTTGGTCAGAACAAGCTTGATAAAAGACTTGGCTATCTAGACTTCGGAGATGAACCCAGTTGACTCTGGTTCAGAAAGCTTTTGCTAACCAGATTATTTAAGTCAGTGAAGACCTGACAACAAAGGAGCTGTGGTCGAGCATTGCTAGGTAATGCCTGCTTGATCTAATTGACCTGTAAATATTTGAACTTACGCACATTATCTATATGCTTCAGTAACAACTATAAGGATTCGACCATAGGCATTAAGAACTAGATTGCCCTTTCTGCTTGATAAAAGATTGAAAAGAATTTGTATTCTGGAACAAAGGCTCTTCTAGGAACTAATTCTTACTCTAGAATGCCAAGAGCTGGTATGCATACAGCATAAGAAAACACGTGGGCCTTCTGAAGTGGTGTGGTTTTCAAGATAATATTGTTGCTATTAAAATAGCTATCTAGCAGCACATAAATGTTTCAATTGCAGAACACAGTCAGGCTAATTTTACCCACATCAGAAGGTTGAAAGGCTTAGTTAGCGTTGGTGGAGTTCAAACCTGTGAACTGCAGGGCATTTAGGCCACTTAGCGATTTTGCTGGTGTTCTATCCATCCAAGCGCCCTTCTCTATCTGAACCTCCCACAAGTGACTTAATATCTGAAAGAAACACGTTAGTTATAGATTCCTTACCTTAGAATTACCCCCAGGCGTCAGACTGGATCCGGAAGGTTTTTTCATCAGCAGTACCTCTGCGCGTCGGAAGGTGGCGTCGGTCGGCTCTGCGTCCGTCGTTGGCGTCGTGGTCGCCGAGATGGCGTTGCAGCAACTATTTAGACGCCGCCCTAGCGCGCTGACGTCAGTTCTTTCTTTTTCTGCGCCAGCCAGCGCAGATCCGGAGAGAGCTGTACCTCCAGTCACTTTTTGACTGACTTTTTTGAGCGACTTTTGTCGACGTCTTTTTTGGAGTCTACGGCTCCTGGTGCACGAGGGATGCCCGGTTTCAAGTCATGCAGTTCCTGGACCCGACTGATGTCGGTTACGGATCCGTACCGCGTGTGCCTCTTTTGCCTGGAGCGCGACCACAACGCCAAGTCATGCTCCGACTGCCGGTCGATGGCTCCGAAGGCTTTGCGGAAGCGGTCCCGAAAGCTGCTTGAGCACCGGCAGTCGGCTCCGCGCCGGTTGAGGTCCCGGTCGCAAGGGAGGTCGAGGGACCGGTCGCAGAGCCATCACCACTCGTCCAAGTCATTGAAGTCTTCGCACTCGGGGTCGGGTAAGTCGAAGCACAAAATGAAGTCGAAGGAGCATCGTCGCTCTTCGACTTTTCCCCGTCGGTCGGCTGACGCGACGAGGGATGCAGGCGGTGCCCCTCCCGCGGCTCCGCGCGTGGAGCCCGAAGAGTCGACTCCGGGCTTCCCTCCCTTCCCGGGACCCAGAGCGACTCCTGCCCAACTTCGTAAATTTTACGAGGCGATGCATGTCATCTTTGGGCGGCCTGAACCTGCCGGCGCGCCTTCGGGCCCCGCGGACTCGGTTGGGGGGCTTAGGCCTTATCCACCATCGGCTCCGGCCACAGCACCGCAGGCCCCCCGTGGATCCAGGCCTGGATCCGGAACGGCACCGGTTGACCTTATTACACCTCCACCAGTGCCGCTTCCTCTGGCACCGCAACCGACGCTGGTCGTGTCCCCGGCCGGTGTCGACCCCGGCCTCCATCCCGATGCGGAGCCGGACCGGCGTCGCCCGACGCCGGATCCGGCGCTGAGTGGGGTTTTTATGCCCCTGTTCACTCCTGGGGTCCCTTTTCGGCCAGATTGGCAACCTGAGGATGAGGAGGAGGACTGGGAGGGGTTAGGTGACCCTTTAACTGATCAGCTAGAATCTGAACAGGACTGGAGAGAGGAACTGGGGGATGCCAGTGGTCTTGACACCTCCCCTGACCTTGGCATGTTGTCTCCTCCTACCGTGGCTACGGAGGAGGGAGCGTCATACGCAGTGGTGTTGCGTAGGGTGGCCGAGGCCTCAACCTCGAGCTTTCTACGGTGGCAGTCAGGACTAACCTCCTGACAGATGTGCTTCAGCCGGCTGCGAGCTCTTTGGAGCCCCTGCTGCCGTATAATGAGGCCCTTACCGACGTCCTTTTGGCCAGGTGGTCCAGGCCCAACACGGGGGCTCCCGTGGATAGGATGATTGCCTGACGCCACCGCCCGGCTCCGGGCAACCCACTTTCCTCTCCCAACACCCCACCCCGGAGAGCTTGGTGGTCCAAGCCTCCACTTCAAAGAGCGCATTCCCTACTGCTCGCCCGGAAAGGGAATCCAAGAAGCTGGACCATCTTGGGAAGAAAATGTTCTCTTCCGCCAGCTTAGGACTGCGGTCGGTAAACACCACATGTCTATTAGGCCATTATTCCCACTCTGTGTGGGATACGGTTGCGCAGGTTCTGCCTCAGTGTCCGGAGGAGGCCTGGACAGTGCTCTCCCAGACTGTCGCCACCGGGAGGGATGCAGCGAAGTTTACCATCCGTTTTGGGCTGGATGCCGCCGACTCTCTGGGCAGGACAATTTCAACATCAGTAGCCCTTCGTCGCTATGCCTGGATGAGATTGACTGGCTTTTCGGGGGATGTCCAGAACACCTTGATGGACATGCTCTTTGATGGCCGACGCCTTTTTGGCGACAAAGCGGACAACGCTCTAGAGCATTTCAAGGACTCACGGGCTACGGCCAAGTCCTTGGGCCTCTCCAGCCGCCCAGCGCAGTCTACTTTTCGCCCCTTTCGTGGCTACGGAAGGGGTGCCCCACTATGTTTCCCAATCTTCGCATGGCCGGGGGATGTGGGAACCAACGCCGTGGTTCAGGGGACCAGCGGGCGGGCCAGTCCACCAACCCCCCTCTGCAGCAGCCTCCAAACCCTCCTAGTCCGACTTTTCAGGCCCATCAAACGCCAGTGGGCGGAGGATCCGCCATCACCTCCCCCACTGGCGCACCATCACGTCGGACAGGTGGTTTTGCAAATAGTCCGTAGGGGCTACTCCCTCCCCTTCGAGGCTACCCTTCCAGCCATGCCACCTCAACATCACCGCATGTCGGAGGATCACCTGGACCTTCTCCAACAGGAAGTTTCGGCTCTCTTGGCCAAGGGAGCCATCGAGCGCGTTCCTGCCCCAGAAGTAGGTCGTGGTTGTTATTCCTACTACTTTCTGGTACCCAAGAAGGACACGGGCCTGTGTCCTATCTTGGATCTCAGTAACATCAACCGCTTCCTCAGAAGGAGAAGTTCAAGATGTTAATGCTCGCACAGGTCGTCTGCCCTCAACCCTGGAGACTGGATGGTAGCGTTGGACTTGCAGGACGCTAATTTTCACGTCCCCGTCCTGCCGGCCCACCGGCGTTACCTGCGGTTCACGGTAGGCCACGAGCATTTTCAGTTTACCATGCTCCCCTTTGGCCTTACCAGCTCCCCTCGGGTGTTCACAAAAATGATGTCGGTGGTCGCAGCTCATCTGTGCAGATCAGGGGTTCCAGTCTTCCCCTATCTCGAAGACTGGCTGTTGAAGGCGGGCTCGCCCCAGGCTGTCGTCTCCCACCTCCAGACTATGGCCGACCTCCTGCATTCGCTGGGATTCTCCATCAATGTGCCGAAGTCGAACCTGATTCCCTCTCAGAAGCTCCTCTTCATCGGAGCGGTTCTGGACACGACGTGGTTTCGGGTTTATCCTCCCAAACAGCGAGTCCGGGATATTCGGGCTATGATTCCGATCTTTCAGCCTCTATCCCGGGTTTCTGTCCGGATGACCCTGAGGCTGCTGGTGTCAGAGCCCCGCTTATCTTACCGTATTCTGGCGGGGCGATCTCGCAGAGATGACATGAGCATCCACCACCGATTCCACCTACCACTTAGTAGAAGCTGACACTAACAAGGATGTAGATGGACCGGGGGAACATGCCAGGGAAACAAGGATGGATGTGGAATAAACGGATGGTGACCTCTTGTTCCTACGACCCCTAGGGAGATGCCACCTGAAAGGAAGAGCAGGAAGAATTAACACTACCGAAACATGCACTCCCCCACTTCCTTCCCGAATCCAATCTACAGACACATCCACATAGTCACCTTGTGAAAGCACCAGGAAACATCATAGCAAGGTCAGCAGGTCACCAATGGAAACTGCAAGCACACCAGCGCTCCTGCGCATAAGGAATCAAACAATAAGCAAGCGCTCCTGCGCGTAGTAAATCCCCCAATGTAAAGTAGCGCTCCTGCGCACGGAAACCCTAAAACAATAAGCAAGCGCTCCTGCGCGTAGAAATCCCCAAAAGTAAGGTAGCGCTCCTGCGCACGGAAACCCTGAAACAATAAGCAAGCGCTCCTGCGCGTAGAAATCCCCAAAAGTAAAGTAGCGCTCCTGCGCACGGAAACTCTAACACCCAACCAGTACTCCGGTGTGTGGACACCCGGAATAGAAATAAACAAGCGCTCCTGTGCTATGAACCAGGATCGCTGGTTCCAATCTCAGCGTGTAGTAAGACGTGGCAACAACAGCAGCGTACCTGAATTGCCGAGATGCGTTCAGCGCGAAGATCTCTGCCAGCAAGAAGATCCAGAGGCGGTAGTTCAAAGACGTCCTGTCAAGGCGAAGGCGTTAATCCAAAGCACGGACGCAACGGGAACCGCGTTAGTTATGCGGATTTCCCGGAAGCGCCGTGATCGAGGTGACGTCAGCTTCCGGCCACTGGAAGCTGGAACGCTGACCTTGCTCCGTCTACCCAGCGCGGATTCAGCCTCCCGCATACATTCGGGGAATCAGGGAGCCGGAATCGTGACAGCTGGGCCTCATGGCCTCCTGCATCCTGCTGGTCGATTTTGCCAGGTGGCATATGCGGGCTCTGCAGTGGGACCTGAAGTTCCAGTGGGCGCAGCATCAGGGGAATCTGTCCGATTGCGTCCAGATCTCGGAGGGCACTGCTCGACAGTTGCAGTGGTGCCTTACGGACCAGGATTGGGTCGACGGCAGATCCCTCTCCCTTCCCCAACCGGAACACACAGTGGTGACAGACGCATCCCCAAGGTTGTCACTGCCTTTCACATCGGGCAGACCATCACTTTGCCCACCTTCTTTCCGCCTCAGCATCCTTCGAAAGAGGAGGAGAGGCTCCACCGTCTGGACCCAAAACGTGCGCTTTCTTTCTATCTGGATCGCACAAAACAGTTCTGGGTGGATGACCAACTCTTTGTTGGCTACGTGGGCGCCAAGAAATGTCCGGCCGTACACAAGCGAACCATTTCTCGATGGGTCGTTTTGTGTATTAAGGCATGCTATTCTCTGGCTAAAAAGGAGCCTCCAGTGGGGCTACGCGCTCATTCCACCAGGGCGACAGCAGCCACTACTGCTTTGGGACGAGGAGTTCCTCTGAATGACATCTGTCAGGCAGCTACGTGGGCATCACTGCACACGTTTACGAAACACTACTGTCTGGACAGCCAGGTCTGGAGAGACAGATTCTTTGGCCGTTCTGTTCTCCAGGACCTGCTGGTGTGATATTGGTTCGCAGACCCACCTCATGGGTTGGTATTGCTGGGGTATCTATTCTAAGGTAAGGAATCTATAACTAACTGTTTCTTTCAGATGAACAAGTTACTTACCTTCGGTAACGATATATCTGTAAGAAACATTAGTTAGTTATAGATTCCTTACCGCCACACCCATCCTCCCTGTTCTGCGAACTGATTTCTAGGGTTAAGGTTATCCTTTCAGGGCCCTAGTTTTGTGCACCAGGGGTCAGTGTCTTGCATGGCTCTGCGTTTCTGGCGCGGAAAGTCGTGTACAGAACTGACGTCAGCGCGCGAGGGCGGCGTCTAAGTAGCTGCAGCGACATCATCTCGGCGACCACGATGCCAACGACAGACGCGGAGCCGACCAACGCCACCTTCTGACGCGCAGAGGTACTGCTGACTAAAAAACTTTCCGGATCCAGTCTGACGCCTGGGGGTAATTCTAAGGTAAGGAATCTATAACTAACTAATGCTTCCTACAGATATATCTTTACCGAAGGTAAGTAACTTGTTCTTCTATGCTACCGTTTAAACTCAGAAGTTATAGAAACAGCCCTGAATATTTAAGGAGAAGATGATTTACTATTTCAACTCCAGTCCAATATTTGTGGAGATTGTTTGTTTGTAAGCATTGTTGTACTTTCAGCAAATGGGAAGATTAAAAATACATGCATGTCGGTGCCAATGCATGAAATACATTGAAATGGGCACCAGAGTCTGAGGGGCATTGACAGACTGGGAGCTTAAACAGATGGAGAGAAGGAAAGAAGAACAAAACTGGTCAAATGTCTGTTAAAATAGGCTTTTGCATTCACTGACCAAAATAATTGCACAAAAAATCAATAGTCTTATCTTACAGTTCCTTGTTTAAACCTGAAACCCACTGATGTTTTTAGATATTCAGCTATACTATCCTGAGTTTTTCTCCGAACAATCTTGCTTATGGCTTAGATGCACCAAATAATGATATCTTCAAAGCATTCACCCTTTTGTTTTTATTCAAAACTACCCACTCTCACCATCGTCGTGTTCGATTGGGTGTCTTAATTAAAAAAAAAAAAACAAGGTGCATGCCTAGGAAAAAGTAGAACCCTACAACACAGCTAACCACATATTTGTAAGAGATCTGCCTCCCCCACTGCTTAATTTGTAAAAGAAGTAGTGTTGGTACCTAAACGTTTTTGAGGAGCCCACTTCTGGCACTGCCAAATGCAAGACTTGCCAAATACCAAAGCTGCATAGTCTTTGTTCTAATGCATGCCTCTATCCCACCACCTTACACTCTCTCCTTTTTGCAACTGTACTGGGAGCAGGACCGCCTACGTTTTGCTGCCAATGCCCACTGCAGCCCTTATTACAGAGCGCCTGCACCCACATCGCGGGATGCCACCTGCACCCTCAGCCAGTCCACAACTCCCAGAAACCTCCGCTGCTGGGAGCAGGGCCACCTACTTTTTGGCGCTGTTTCCTGCCACAGCCCTTATCACAGGGCGCTTGCCCCTGCATTGCAGTACGCGCAGTGCCTCGGCCAAGGGCGGGTCCGTCTGTGCCCATCAGAGCCTGGAGGAGGCTGGGCCCCCACTCTTTTCCGCAGTTCTCAGATAAGTTGCCCCTATCGACGCCGTGCACTACCTACCCCTACCTTTCCAGCTCCTGCCTGCCGCGGCTCTTTGCTTTCCTGCAAGCGCTCCCCCTGGCCCCTAGCAGTCTTGTCTTCCCCAGGGAGTTCTACCCTGCCTCAGCCCCGGTCTCTCCTCTTGCCCAGGACACAGCTGATACTCTCCCCCCCAATACTACCCTTCGGGAAGAGGTTTCCCTGTGCTTGCCTCCTGTTCCCTCACCTGCTGCTCTGACTCCCCCGCAAAAGCCACCACCACTCCCTCCCTCCCTCCCGCTCCCTCTCTCCAGCACTCCATTTCACTACAGCAAGGAAACTGCAGCACGACCACAGAGCGGACACGCATCAAGGGAATGCCATGCATGCACCTGGACCACACCCAGCACCAGAACCCCAACCCCCATGGACCGCTACTGCTTCACCCCGGACCAACTTCCAGCCCTGAACCCCAGACACCTGGACAACAACTGCACCCGCCCCCAAGACCACCGAAGGCCCATTCTCCTGCTGGAACTGCCGCTTCACCTGCACCACCGAGGATACCACCCATGCCTCTCCAACCAACCACACTGCGGCACACCCACCCACCAACAAGACTGATGAGAACACCTCTGGAAAGATCATCTGCCTCCTGATCAACGCCCACTCTCATTTTGAAAATAAGCCACAGAAATTTGGGACACCATCACGACCCACAGCCCAGACACAGCCTTCATCACAGAAACTTGGCTGAACCCTATCTCCGCTCCCGACATCGCCACAGCCCACCCCCATAGGATACAAGATCGCGCATTGGGACCGAACCAACAGAAATGGCAGAGGTATCTCAATCATCTACAAAGAGAACCTTGCATTCTCAATTACTATATACAACTCCCCCCGCTTCATGGTTCACCTCCACTTCCAACTCCGAACAAACAACAAAACCACCATCAGAGGCACTCTCGCCTACAGACCTCCGGGTTCCTGCCCTGCTTTCTATAACGCAATCCCTGACTTCATCGCCCCTTTCGCCTTCGACTCAAATCTGTACATATTCCTAGGAGACCTCAACTTTCACCTTGAGAATACAGATGACGCCAACACGGCCGACCTCTTAGGAAGCATGGCGAACCTGGGACTCAAGCAGCTTGTCACCGACCCCACTCACACCGCAGGACATGTGCTCGACCTCAGCTAGCGACAGAGTTAAATACACCTACACCGAGGGACTCACCTGGACTAATCACCACTGCGTCCATTTCGTCATCTCGGAACCTCCCAACAACCCCGTCTCCCCTGCCAGTGACACACAGCGCAACAATGACCCAGAGCAACACTGACTCAGAGCAGCAATGGACCAACACCCTCAACTCCTGCCTACCCACCACAACCGACGGCACAGACCAATCGGCGGATAACTTCACGAACTGGATCACAGCAAGCGCTAATGAACTCGCACCAAGGAAACTCACCAACCCCTAAAAAAACAAACACGACACCCCAACTGGTTCACGGCAAAACTGAAAACACTGAAACACAACTGCAGAGAGAACGAAAGAAGATGGCACTTCATTAAGACCCTCAAGGACTGGAAACATTTCAAAGACGCCCTCAACCAATACCACCACCTCCTACAAAGCACCAAGAAGACCGCCCTAGCCACCCGCATCAGCGACAGCTCCAACAGCAGCAAGGAACTGTTCAACATAGTCAAGGAGTTCACCAGCCCCTCGGGAACCAAAAACATCATCACACTATCGCAAGCCCTCTGTGACACCCTATCAGACTTTTTTCACAGCAGAATCAGCACCATCTACCTAGACTTCGCACCCCAACCCCCCGCCGAGGACAAAATAAACCTCCTCATGCCGACCGACACCCATCATCACCAGCTCACCTCATGGAACACCCTCACAGAGAAAGAAACAGCGTCCATCTTGAGATCCATCCACTCTGGAGCCCCAACTGACCCCTGACCTCCCCACATTTTCAGCCTCGGCAATCAACCCATCAGCAAAGCACTCCGCAAGGTCCTCAACTCCTCGATCCCCACGGCCCACTTACCCCAGAAATGGAAACATGCCGAAGTAAAGGCGTTGCTGAAGAAACCATCTGCCGACCTAGGAGATCCCAAGAACTACCGACCCATCTCCCTGCTCCCCTTCTCGGCAAAGGTCATTGAAAAAGCCATCAATTTCCAGCTAACCAGACATCTGGAGAACCACATCCTGCTGGACCCCTCTCAAGCCAGTTTCAGAGCAAACTCAGCACCGAGAAGGCTCTAGTCATAGCCACCGATGACATCAGAATGCTGCTAAACAACTAAGAAACTGCAGCCCTCATCCTCCTCGACCTCTCAGCAGCCTTTGACACCGCATCCCACCACACACTGGTTAACAGACTCCAGCAGACCGGAATCCAAGGAGCAGCCCTCAAGTGGATTGCATCCTACCTCACAGGAAGAATGCAGAAGATCTTCCTCCCTCCCTCCTCCTCACTCCCTAAGAACATCACCTGGGTGTACCTCAAGGCATTTCCCTCAGCCGAACCCTCTCCAACATTTACATGACACCCCTAGCTAACAGCGTCAGGAGCCATGGACTCAACAACATCTCCTACGCCGACGACACCCAACTCATCCTCTTCCTGACTAACGACCCTACAACCATCAAAGACAAGTTCCAAAGATGCATGAAGGATGTGGCCATCTGGATGAACTACAACTGTCTCAAACTCAACTCAGACAAGACAGAAGTACTCATCTTCTGGAAATGCAAAGACACCTTATGGAGCAACGAGTGGTGGACACCCGAACTGGGCCCAACCCCCAAACCCACCAAACACACCTGCAACCTTGGAATCATCCTCAACAGCCAGCTATCCATGAAGAAGCGGGTCACCACTGTCTCCAACATTTGCTTCCTCACGCTCCAAATGCTCAGGAAGGGCTTCAGATTGCTCCCACCCAACACCAGGCAAACTATCACACAAGCTCTCATCATCAGCAGACTCAACCACAGCAACTCCCTCTTCATAGGAATCACCGGCCAACTTATGAGGAAACTCCAGGCCATCCAGAGTACAGCTGCCAGACTCATCCTCGACCTCCCCAGACAGACGCACATCACCCCTCATCTCAGGAAACTCCTTGGCTACCAGTCGCAAAGAGATGCTTGTTAAAGCTGCTCACCCACACTTACAAAGCACTACACAATGAAGGACCAGCGTACCTCAATAAACGAGTGAACTTTCACCAACCCTCCAGGGAGCTTAGTTCTGGATCCTCTCCCTAGCAGCCACCCAACGCATTCGCCAAGCAAACAGTGGAGGCCGCTCCTTCTCCCACCTGGCAGCTAAGACTTGGAACACCCTCCCCCTCCCCCTGCACCTCAGAGCCTTGCCTTCGCTCCAGCAGTTCAGGAAGAACCTCAAGACCTGGATGTTCAACCAATAGGTACAGGCAGCATGATCCCACAGCGCTTCGAGACCCTCTCGGGTGAAGGAGTTGCACTTTACAGATATTGATTGATTGACTGACTTTCACTCTTTTGTTCTGGATCAAAATTTGAAAAAAAATCCTGACGCGAAAAATAAGTGCTGGTGTGCCCCACCTGCAACCAATGACTCAAAAAAGGCAATAAAATCTCCTCAACTAACTGTAAGGCTTTACCCTTTGTCGGCATTTATATAGCGTCTTCCTTGTGCAGATGAGCTCTGTCCACTGAATAAATATGCTGCTGCAAAAACGATGTTATGTTAATAGATTCTTGGTAAAGCATGGGTTCACTGATGTATGACGGAAGCCAGCATGCATTTTCCACGCATGCCTTTACTTCACAGTCACTACCCCTATTGCGACGTTACCACTCGTTCCTTTACCACGCAAGTTATTACCATGGCTTGCCTTAGTGCTGGACTTTGGAATAGTATAAATTACTATTCCAACTCCAGTCAGTGTATCAGTAGGGAAGGTGTTGGATTTATAATCCAACAACAGTCCAACAACGCCCCCCCCCCCCACCCCCAAAGTAAGTCGTTGTAACGACTTACGTGGTAAAGGAACGTGTGGCAATGTTGCAGTCTAGGTAGTGACTGCAGAGTAAAGGCAGGTTATGGTTCTGCCTGTGGGGTAAAGGATGTTTCCCAGGTTCACTATTGCAGGTGGTTTGGTATTTGGGATTCTATTGCTCGCTTTAGATGCCAGTAGACTAATTCATATTTCGGCTGGTATTTGCAACTGGCACAGTTTCCATAAGGTGTCGATTGTGTGCAATAGTTGTAGGAATTATGGTTTTAGGCTGTACTGTAATCATACTTAAGACATGTCATCAAGTCCGAAGCGACTCTTAATGACTTGTTACTATTGTCTCTAAGCTGGCTGGCCTTTATTTCACGCTGAAGAAGCTACACAGCTCACGAAATCTTCCTCATATTCACGCAATAAGGCAGCTCTAAACTGTATAAATGTATCATTCATAGACTGAAGTCACTTTAAGCACCATTCTAATTCATCCTCAGAAAGCCGTGGCATTTAAACTGAGATAAGTAATGTTTCTTGCTCATGTCACCGAGGCCGCCTTTAGAAAGCCTGCAGCGCGTGCTTGTTTTGTACACTGAGCTAACATTTCATGTTTATTCATACCGGGTTCTGCATGTACTACAAGTTATTGATTCAGTACGCTACATCCTTCAAGGATCGGAGGGTGCTGATGAAATGTTTTGACACCAAAAGAGTCTGAATAATTTAAGGCCCTAGCAACTTCCCAAAGGCTGTTTGCGACATTGTAACGCCATTACTCCGAGGAGGAGGGTTTGATGCCAGTCAAAAAATCAAAGGCGAAATGGCTACCACTTTTTCTCCTACAAGTTGAGTAACAACCAAAATAGGAGAGAGAGAGCTGCAGTCCACACCAAGGCTGGCACATTTCATTTTTTAAATACAAATAATACCGGCGTGAGAGCGCCTTCCTTGCAGTGTTATCATTTTGCGGCACCGCTGGAATAAGTGGTGGAGGTGATGTAATGAGGTGTGAGTAATGGCAAGACATCATTGGTTGGATACTTGGTGAGAGACCGTTGAATGACATATAATATGACCACACTGTGAGGAATGAGTCACCCGCATACCTAACGTGTTTAGCAAAGCAACTGTGGAAAAAACTCAACACAAGTTAGGGTGCTGCACAATTTGTGGAAGGGGCCACTATGGCGCATAACACTTTTCTGGAAGGCATATTCTTATAAGAAAGTGCCAAAATGACTAAGGGCACTGCAGGGCAAGGGGAGACCTGTTCCAGAACGGGGCATCTCTGACGTTCAGTGGCACGAGAAGTGTTAGGGTTTACATCTGAACCGTTTTTACAATATCTAAGGCTGTGGAGGGCGTCCAAAAAATATGTGGCCCTTTTTAACCGGATAAGGGAAGCAAATGCATGATGGCGTTTTCAATGGACGGTTAATGTATAGCTGTGCCGTATTATACACTCGAGGTGGAATTTAAAATTGAGTTAAGTCTCAAGAGTAAAAGGAATAGTGACGGTGAGATAGTTTGATACCTCACTTTAAAAATGTGTATTCGAATGTCAGTATTAAAAACTGTTAAAGTTTAAGATCCTGCAAAGGACTTAGGACACTGTTCTTTTTAAGAAGACATGATGGGAACTGATATCCTAAATGTGAGCAGGACCAGGCATATTTTTAAATTTATTTTAGGGAATGTCCCATGGGTGGAATTTATTGGTGGGGTATACTTACTGGGATTAATGACAGCACTGGATTGGATGTCCTGATGAGCCTGGGAACTTCTCTATTATGGTTGGTCAGGAAGTTGGGATGTAGTAAAGTAATTCACACAGCAGAGAGGTAGGAATGTGTGCTATGGTTCAATTGTTGATTGTATGTGGCATGTGCTCTGTGAAAAAAGACTCATGGCGTGAGGAGAGTAATGCCGGGCAGCGGTCTCACCTTGATAAATGTGTAACTGCAGGGAGCCGCTCCTACACCCTCGCCATTTCGAGTTCACTTACTGATGGAACTCGATCCTTCAGCAGTGTGAGTTACGTAACCCCTTGCTAATAGGGAACTACCCAGTAAAATCCAAAATAGGACTGGAGGGTTTTTGAAGGGGATCCAGATGGTCCTGATGAATGCCGTAGTGACCCAACACTGAGGGCGCAGTAAAATCGGCAGAAACATGTCGACACTTTTGCAGTAAGGAGGAGTGAACTGATCCTAATTATCTCCTTTCACCACCATCCTTCACGTTTTTAATCCTGGCCGGGTGGTCCAGGAATAAAATAGAACCACAGATACACTCAAGCTAGTTTTGACCTTCACAAACTGCACATTCTTTGGTGATCCCGCTATTTTATGTTTGTATTGTTTTTCCCTACCCTTTGCTCCACCCCAGGCGTTGGTCTGCGCAGGGGTGTCAGTTAGCAAGCCCGGTGATGAAGCATGTCGCAATTTGTGAGTGAGGGCAGTCTTTTTGCACAGAGCACATGCCACATACAATCAACAATTGAACCATAGCACACATTCCTACCTCTCTGCTGTGTGAATTGTGTTTTAACTGGGGAGGTCAGGGTAGGAAGGTAACCTCTCCCCCCTTTTTTTGTGTGGATTGAAGTAGTAAAGTAAGGCATAACCATACACAGATTAATGGTGCCATTAGCAAAAAGATATATGATCAGTGGTGGCTCCTCCGCTAAGGCGGAGGAGCATTTCCCCACTGTTTTTAAGTAGTGTAAATAAAGGAAACATAAAATGATAATAAAGTTATTATTATATTTTATGTTTCCTTGCTGCTTTGCTGGCGGGCAGGCGGTGCTGCTCTGCTCTCAGGGCAGGGGAGGAGTGGTTTGCCCACTCCAAGTGCACAATGACTCTTTGGCCAGTCGTCTGGGGCTGGCCAAAACAGTCATTCGCACTTTGCATGTTCTCCATACAGGTTGCATTACAGCCTGCATGGAGAACATGCCCAGGCCCCCATTCCCAGGCCGAGCGACAATTCACGATGCTCAAACCAATCACAACGTTGCAAGTTCTTAATTTATTTTTATTTTTTACACACCCCTTCCCCCTGCCCCCGCCTCACCACCCCCGATCGGTGCCGCCTGCCACTGTATATGATCATCAAGTTGATGGGAAAGGTTGCTCCAATGATTGAGAAATGAATATCTGATGTGCACCAATGATCTGAGGCAGATGCGGCACATGTGCATGAAACTAGGACAAACAACAATTGATAGGATGACCTTACTGATTGGAAGTTGTATGTGGAAGCCCTCCTGTTCCTGCTTGAATGCCACCCTGAACTGTACCATGTGAGGCTTGGTACTTATTTAAAACATTTTATGTGTACAACTTTACCATGAAGCATGTATGCATGTTCATGGAACGACGTATTGAATGCCACATCTGCACTGCTTCGATATTGGATATCTTAGATGGTCTAATGCTGCAAACTAGCCCACTGTTCTGTATCATCTGTTTGCATTTCAGGAAAAAAGTTATAAAAAAACCTTGAAGAGTAGGTTTAGACCATAGTGCCGATTTGTACTTTTCAAATGAAGAACTATGGAAAATTCTAGTTTAATCTGGTAGGGTGTTGTGCCACGATTTCGCCTTTTTATCACCTCTATGTCAGATGCTATTTACTTTTGCATGGCTAAGACACTTCTTCATCGCCCCATGTACTTTGCACAGCATGCTAGCCATGGGCTGTAACACGTGCTGTTTAAGTCCAGAATCTGTCTTTATTTCGAATTTTTTAATATAACATCAGTTTAGGGAAAGGCTGTATATCTGATGACCAATATTTGGGGCTTTGGAATTTGCTCATCCTCCAACAACCATAATCTGTGTCTATTGGAATTGAGCTTTAGCTAGTTTACCTCATTCACTTTCTCACCTCCAGTATACACTGTTAGGACCATCAGCGATGACATCTCATGCACCATAACTAAAATGTGAACTGAATGTCATCTGCTTAAATGTAGAACTGGAGGCCATGGGTGCGATGAAACTGGCAAATGGTGTAGTATTTAAAATGAGTCGCGGGAGCGTGAATTTCTGGGCTATCCCATAAGACAGGTATACACCTCAGCTGTGTGAAGAGATAGAGACTGTCTGAGAATGATTGGTAAGAAAAGACTCAAACTAGTTCCAAGCAACACCACTCGACCAATCTCCAAAAGTCTCTCTAATGGATTACTGTTGTCAATGATTTCAGATGCCTTTGACAACTCTTAAGGTATCATGGCATTGATACAGCTGTTGTCTAACAATATGTACAGATCACCAATGGCTGTAAACAGAATTGCCTTAATATTGTGTCCTCAGCGAAAACCACCCTGATTGTAATCTAGAAACTTTTTGCCCTTTTAAAAGAGATATGTTTGGTTTCAGGCATGGCTCTTAAGCGATTTGGAGGCTGGCTGTGGTTAATGTGAGCTGGTGAACCCCCCACCTACCCCTTCCCCCACTGCCACTTTTTTTTACAATCCTGGGACTCTTTCAGCCCTTCAAAAGGCAGCCCGTTCTTCCAGGCTCTTCTTTTTTAAAACAAATTAAGCACTGGAGGCTTAGAAGCGGAAGGTAAGAGGGAGATGGGTCAGTACTTTGCCAAAACTGTTGGATCAAGGATTGGTTTTTTTGATAATGGAATATCTATAGTTTCTTTACAAGACAGATTAATAATTTTACGTAACAGTGCCACAATGTCCTAGCTTAATTAACTTTTTAGTAGAATAGAGCAGTGGTCAAATGGTGTTTCTAACCTGGTGTGATAGTGATTGTTAAACAGATGTATCCATAAGTATAAAGTGGTTCAAAATAGCAATAGTGACAGAAACTAACAAATGTGCACTCTGTTAGCCTCTGTTTCCAATAGCCACTCCAATTGGTTACAAAAATAGAAGCAACATCTTCACTTAACTCTGTCTGTGATGCATTTTTAAATTTATCAACCAAGGAATAGACAGTTGGTTAAATGTTAAACATTTCTCCTTTTGGAGATTAATAAAAATTAAAATTTGGATTAACTGAAATGATTTGAGGAAAAAATATTGTGAAGGGGGAAGTAGACTGAAAACAAGTTGTCAAAAATGTCTACTACTGACAAAATAGAATGAAAAAAAGTTATTGCTACAAAAAACTTGAAAAATGGTGTGCCATATATGGCAATAGTAAGTGTAATTGGAGCAGGTGGAAGGGGCCTCCTTCTGCTAAAGTAGAGAGGTGGGGAAGAGTGCGGCGGACTAGTAAGACGTTTTTAGGATTCAGGAAAGGATAGCATTAAGGTATATTAAGGGGTTGGTAGGGTTAAGGTATTGGTAGCGTTAACAGTAGTTGTTAGGGACTTTTAGGGTTCTGGAAGAGGTAGCATTAATGGGTGGTTCGGGGTTTTTAGGGTTCAGAGATTGGTAGTGTAAAAAGGTAGTAAGGGATTTTAGGGTTCAGGGAAGGGTAATATTAAGGGTGGAGGTAAGGGGTTTTTAGGTTGGGAAATAAATGCATTTGGAAAGTAATATGGTATTGGTGGCATCCACAGTCTTAATGAACATTTATCGCTGGTATAGTGTGGTGACAAAGGAAATTCTCATTAATTACAATTTTTTCTGACAAAATGCAGTGTGGAATTTTAGGTTTGTGACATTTGACAGTTTGAGAAGGTCGTTATTCGAAGCCTGATCTCTTGACTTAGATTGGAGAGAAAAGACTATAACTATTTTTAGGAATGTGCTGCTATGACCTATTTTCCAAGGCAGCCATGAACATTGTGACTATGTCGTAGTCCCTTAAAAGATCAAGCAGGATTAGAACTGCAGGCTTATTATCTGGTCAAAAACCTGATTACCAACCTTGTATGATATTGTGGATTTCAATAAAAAATTGGACTTGCCTTGTGATATTCCCCCCCCATGTGTGTGGTGGGGTACGAGAATTTGAGGGCATTCTTGTTATTGGACAGCTCCAATTCATCCATCCTAAGCTTCTTTCATTGTGGTCACATAGTTGAATGTGGATGGTACTGTGCCTTTTCTGATGGAAACATTTAGTTTTACGATGTAAAGAATTATGACATTGATGAAATTTTTAGAGCAATCCTACCAGACCGCACAAGCAGTCTGGTTGCAAATGGCCTATTGCAGGCTCACTAAGAATCTACAGGATTACAAGCCCACCCATTGCTTCTTATTGGTTGGCTTTATTGTTGTTCTTATTTGCTTACTTTTTCTCTCTGATTGGCTGGCTTATATCCTTTGACTGCCCAATTTTAGAGAACTACTTTTTTCTTTTTGCTTAAGCACTCCACGAAAGTGCATGTGTTTTCCAGTTCCCTCCCTTGTGCACTTCATCCCCCTGCCAGATATGTGCCCCCATACTCCATGTTGTTGTCTCACATGTGTTGCAGGCTCTCTCAAGTGCTGCTTTTCTCCATCAAAATCCCCGCCTTCCCCCTGCTCTGTGTTGCTTTCTTGCTCGTGTGTTTCTTCTCTGCCCCATTTAGCTCTCCCTTTTGTGCTTCATTTCTACTCCCCCGCCCCTCCTCTTTGTTCCCCCACCCCTCCTTTGCCCCACCACCACCATCTTTTTGCAAGCGTTTTTTATTTTCAGTGTGGGGGACCAGGTAGCAAATTGCTGCTAGCCCTTCAACCTTATAAAAAGTACTTTCATGCTACTTATTTTCCTTTTTTTAGGTCGAGCGTAAGCGTACGACCTCTTGTATACTTTAGTATACATATATCTCTGTGGGCCAAATGCCATTCCTTGCTTCTCATTTGTTTGTTTCAATGTCCTTTAAAAAGTCTTTTCTTACTGCTGGCCAGTCCTGCCTCTTTGTCCCTCCTTTTTCCTCCAAGGAGCAGGGACTTAGTACAATATCATTACACTTTGTACTGTTGATCTGCTCGTGGGGGGCTATTTTATTATGTTTTCAACCTCTTGTTACACTGTGGGTGCTCAGACGTAACTGCTTACATTTTATTGCAGCATTCACGTCTTGTCCTTCCTCTCCGAAGCCAGCAGCAACCAGCCATGCTTTCTAGCTACTGCAGCTCTAAATCATGTAAAAAGTTAAACCAAAACGTAAACACAGCTTGAAATGATACTTTAATATGCATGCTGCTTGTGTTTTTTCCTCCCCTCAAGGACTTGTGCTTGGCTGCTGGCTGAGGAGTTGGAAGTTTCTCCTCATCGGTGTTGCTCTGAGGCCAAAATGTTTCCTTCTGGAAAAATGTCCCCTTTAAAATGTGCATTTGAATGTATTACACTAAATAAAAGCAGAACAAGAACACAGAGCCAGCACAAGTGCTGTGCGATCGATCGCACTGGATACTGACTTCAGAGGGGCAATGTTTCCGAGTTTATTTTACTTTTAAAAGCACTCCACACATTCCTGGCTTCCTGCAATTTCCAGACAATAAAAATGTCAAGATAACTCCGGTGATTGATGTTCTTGATGGAGAGATCAGAGTTGTCTAGTGGGAGAAGTTTTAACTCATTGCAAGGTAACCAGAGGGTTAAAATGTCAGCTGCGAAGAAAGTGTACCATGCAGATAACAAAGTGCATAAAATGTAAATAGGTCAATGGGTTACTGCTCTTCTGTTACTTGCAGCTTATAAGTTAAAATCCTAACAGAACAGTGAATTTATAACTGTCATCAAAGAACTGCATGCACTGCAAAGTAAAGATTTTTTTTTGTTGTTGTCCTCATTCATAAATAAGTGGATTGTCTTTAAGCAGTCAACGGCTACTTCCTGGATCCAATAGAGGAGGAACATGATCTTGTGTGGTATCCTATCACCTCCAGGACTCCTGGAGTAGCCAGCCACAAGACTCCTGGGGATGGGGCGAGGAAAAGCATATCCACCTTCCCCAGATGGAACCTCCATCCCTAAACTCACTTATTTCATAATCATTGGACTATTTTTAGGAAGTTGAGATATCAAATTTACTAATCCATTCCTCCCAGGCCCCCCAAAATCTAGTTCTTTTCCTCGACATACAACCCTGATCCTGCTTATGGACTCTTTTAACAGATGCAACCCAATCTAAAAATACTGGAGGTTGTAATGATACCCATTTTAGACAGATTTCTCATCACTGCAAAGTAAAGATTAGAGGAGATATTAAAGTTGCAAAAAGGGTTCATCTGGATGGAAATTCATTCTTTTTATTTAAGAAAACCACCAACTATGGTGTTTTGTTTTCAATTCTGAGTTTGTGCTTCTGGGGCCCAAGCACTCTTTAGCAATGCTGCCTACCAATATGCATGACTTGTGACTCCTACACCCTGTAGTCCTCTGTATTATGTAACATTTCCTTTACACTAATTTATACACTTATGATTGATTGTCTCTGTGTAATTTGTGTGTGATGCAAAGTGTTCTGACACCCTACACTGGTATGTGTGGCGCTTTAAAACTAATTAAATGCATCTGAACATTAGTGGTTATGGAGCCTTAAGGGACACTGTTAAAGGGTGGTGGTGAGGGAATCCGCATCACTCAGCCTTAACTCAACATCACCTGAGCACCATCTCAGCATCAACACAGCACCACCTCCTCATCAGTGAGCCACCACCAGTGCAGCACCAACTCAGCATCAGTGCAGCACCACCTTAACATCAGCACTGCACAGCACTATCTCAGCATCAGTGCACCACCACCTATGCAGCCCCACCTCAGCATCAGCGCACCACCACCTCAGCACAGCACCAACTCAACATCACTCAGCACCACCTGATCACCAGCTCAGCACCACCTCAGAAACAGTGCAGCACCACCACCTCAGCATCACTCAGCACCACCTCAGCATCAGCACATCAGCATCAACACAGCACCACCTGCTCATCAGTGAGCCACCACCAGTGCAGCACCAACTCAGCATCAGTGCAGCACCATCTCCTCATTAGCACAGCACCACCTGAACACTACCACCTCAGCATCAGCACAGCCCCATCTCAGCATCAGCACAGCACTACCTCCTCATCAGCGCAGCACCATCTCAGCATCAACACAGCACTACCTCCTCAGTGCACCACCAACTCAGCACCAGCGCAGCACCACATCAACATCAGCACAGCACCATCTCAGCATTAGCACAGCACAATCTCTGCATCAATGTACCACTACCAGTGCAGGACCACCTCAGCAGCAACTCAGGACCCATGCAGCACCACTTCAGCATCAGCGCAGCACCAACTCAGCATCACTCGGCACCTCCTCAGCACCAGAGCAGCACCACCACCTCAGCATAACTCAACACCACTCAATATCACTCAGCACCACCTCAATATCACTCAGCACCACCTCCTCATCAGTGCACCACCAACTCAACATTAGCCCAGCACCACCTCTACATTTGCATAGCACCATATCCACATCAGTGCACCACCACTTCAGCACAACACCACATCAGCATCACTTAGCACCAACTGAGCACCAGCTCAGCACCACCCAAGCACCAGTGTAGCAGCACCACCTCAGCATGACTCAGCACCAGCGCAGCACCACCTCAGCATTAGCACAGCACTATCTCCACATCAGTGCATCACCACCAGCTCAGCACCAAAGCAGCCCCACCTTAGCAGCAACTCAGCACCAATGCATCACCACTTCAACATCAGCACAGCATTACCTCAGCAAAGCACCAACTCATCACCACCTGAGAACAAGCTCAGCACCACCTCAGACCCAGCGCAGCACCACCACCTCAGCCTCACTCAGCACCACCTCAGCCATACTCAGCACAACCTCAGCATCATTCAGCACCACCTCATCATAACCTCAGGATCACCTCCTCATCAGTTCACCACCAACTCAGCATCAGCGCAGCACCACTTCAGCACAGCACAACATAAACAGCACAGCACCATTTCTGCATCAGTACACCACCACCACCTCAGCAGCAACTCAGCACCCATGCAGCACCACCTCAGCATCATCAGAGCATCACCTCAACACAGCACCACCTCAGCACCAGCGCTGCACCACCACCTCAGCATGATTCAGTGCCACAGCGTCACTCAGCACCAACCCAGCATCACTCAGCACCACCTCAGTAACATTCAGTATCACCTCCACACCAGCACACAACTACCTCAGCATCACTTAGCACTACCTGAGTTTCATTCAGCATCACCTGAGCATCACATCTGTACCAGCACACCACCACCTCAGCACCACTTCAGCATTACTCAGCACCACCTTAGTGTGCCCTCAGAAACTGGCATCTGTTGATTCTCACCTAGTGTCCGTCCGCTGCTCGTGTTGTAATTCAGGTACTATTTCTCAATCTCCACCCTCCTATTGTTTATGTCCCTGCATAACAAACAAAAGCTATAACAAACAAGCATTACAACAGGCCGGAGGAGGTTGCCAGCATTGCAAGGACAAAAAAAACTAGAAGACATTTTTTGATAATTCTTTTTTTAAAAGAGTCATTCAATTGTACACAATGTCTTCTTTAAACTCCACTACATAACGCTCCACAACACAAAATACCATTCCACATACTTACACTCCATTACACACAGTCTCACACCACATAATTCCAATACACTCAAAAATACATAATTACGATCCACATAATACAACTGCACACAATACCACATAATTCCACTACACAAATCTAGACCACACAGTTTCCCACCACACAATCCCACAACTAACAAGTCCAATCCAACCCACATAATTGGTACACACCACATACATCCACTCCAATCCATAACACATAGGTAAGAGACATTTACAATGCCAATAGCTCCAACTCTTTCCTTTTTTTTTAAACTCATAGATCTGATGCTTAGCTCTTACCTATTTGTTCTTTTCCGTCACCACAAACGCAAAGCTATACACAAAGTCTCATGCCACACAATTCAGCGCCACACATTTCCAACCCACACCACATAATTTAACACCAAACCACATAATACAACTAAACAACACAATGGCACAACACCACATACATCCAATCCACACCACACAATTCTACATTGTGCCGCAAAATTAAACTGCACACCACATAATTAAACTGTACAAGTTACCACTCCACACAATCCCACTACACATAATGCCACTACACTGAATGCCACAAAATTGCTAACCATATATTTCCACAGCACACCATGCCACATAATACCACTACACAAATCCACTCCACACCACACAACTACAATCCACACAATTACACAACTAACTAATCCAATCCAACCCACATAGGTCCACTACACACCACATACATACACTCCATAACACATAAGTAAAATACATTGCCATTTACAATGCCAATAGCTTCAACACAAACAAATGCGAGACCGATTGCATTTACAATGCTTGTTTATTTACTGATCAACTAAGATCAGTAAATAAAAAAGTGGCATCTTCATAATTCTGTAGTCATGCATGCATAATAACGTAAGTGCATGCACAAATCATCATGCATGTGCACACCTCCAAAATGACACCTTTTTTTTTTACTTTTGCCTATGCTGCACGTCATCTTGCTGATGTTGTACACAGGGGCGGCTGGTGTACAGGGGCGAGATGGGCATCGCCCTGCCACCCTGGGGGATTAAAAAAATGTGAGATGGAGCACCGAGCAGCCAGCAATAAATTGTGCTGGCTGCTCGGTGAACAAACGTGCAAATCTGGGCTTTTCTTTGAGGGGGTGGGGGAGGGTGGCTTTTGGCTCTGCTCATGGCTTGGCTGGGCGAAGATTTCCTCGACCTGAAGCCAGAAAGCAGGGCAGTGATGATACACTGGTGGGCGCGGTCTGTGTATCACTGCCAGAATAGCTTTTGATTTTGGGCATTATTCGCTTGGCCCAGGGAGGAGTCGGAAGCCCTCCACTAATTTCAATGGCTGGGGGCAGGGCAGTCCGGCTTAGAGAATGTAGGAATGGGGGTGTGTCAGTGGTCTCTGACTCTTCACGAGACCCAGCAACAGCTGCTTATTTCCAAAATGATTGGTGGGGTGGGGTCTGGGGGAGGAGTCTTCCAGCATTTTCCAGTTCCTCCCAAGGCTCCCAGGCTTGTGCCACCATTGCCACTCTATCTGCAGTGCAGCCGATTCCAGTCACGAGGAGCCGGGCGCAAGTACGTTCCATAGGTGAGTTTTAGTTATAGTACTGTACTTGCTGATAAAAATCAAGAGAGACGCTGGGTTTGAATAAAAGCCTGGCGACTGCTCAGTCGTTTTGAAATAAAACGACCAAGCACTCTGCAAGGCTTTTATTCTCCAACTGCTCTTAATCTGCTGTCAGAGGAGGTAAAGGTATTTTAAGAGGAGAGGAGTATGTGAATGTGCAGCCTTTCGTTTCTACCATGCGTCAATAATATACAACATACACACTGATTTCAGACGGTTCAATAACTTGTCTTAAGGACAGCAGCGCTGTGAGTTCTGCAGGCCGCTATCTGTCTCTGATGTACAGCAGTGCGAGCCTCACCTCGCCTCCAAGGAGTAATCTTGGCCGTTTCTTGTCCCAGCCTGAAGGATTTTATAAATCTAGAACAATGCACTTAAAGTGGGAGGCCGGGTGGGAAATTACGCATGGTTTTGGCACACTTGTCTTTGAAGTGGGCACTGCACTCATGCATTGTACTGGGGATCAGACAGTGGGGGTGTTGCTTTAAAGGGGTGTTTATTAGCTGTACTATAGGGACTTGCTGGGCTGTGCGTCCCTGTCCTGTAAGTGGATTGTCCTGTTAGTAGAAATGATCGAATAAGACAATTTGTTTAGTGTTATACCTTATTGCATTTACCAGAGATTTGCAGAGCGCTAAGTGCTTTATAGCGCATCGCTCACCAGTACAGCATCTTGGCGCTGAAATAAAAGAGAACCAAATATAAATATGTCAATGTCCCCGTGAATTTAGGAGATTATGGGGGTGGTCGTCGGCTAAGTATGCCACAGCGAACGAGCCCCCAGCCCCCCTACACCCATCCATGGCAACTTGGAGAATGGCTGCACCTGTATGAGGAAAGACCCAGAACGCAATATAGGGGGCATGTAGGGCTGATGGTGTGTGTGTGTAAGTTGTATATGGATGCATGGTAGAAACGAAAGGCCGCGCATTTCATGATATCATTTACAATGTAAATAATGAAATCATGAAAAGCATGGTCTTTCGTTTCTAACATGCGTCCATATACAACATACACACACACTGTGTGTGTAAATGAAATCATGAAATGCACTGCCTTTTGTTTCTACCATGCGTCCATATACAGCATACACACAGTATGTGTGTATGTTGTATATGGACGCATGGTAGAAACAAAAGGTCGCGCATTTCATGATTTCAAAAAGAAATCATGAAATGTGCGGCTTTTCGTTTTTACCATGCTTTGTTTCTACAGAATGTGCTGGATTATGCCACATAATTTGCCTTTGTATGCTACTTAAACTTGTCAACCGTGCCACATATTTTGGTCTTTTATTGCTGCATAATTCCAGTGCCCCTGCACACATGTTTATCTTGTATGATGGAAAAAGGAAAGTGTTTGCTTTTTTTCGGGCGAGTTGGAAGTGTGTGTTTTTTCTTCAAGGGAAATGGCATTGTTTGTTTCTGTCTAATTCCTGGGTGAGCGTTTCTTCAGTGGAGCTGACTTCAGGTATAGGCTACTCACCTAAAAAACAACATGGATTGTGGGAACAAATTGGAAGTGACATTCTTGGCTGTCACTACTGCTGTGATCGCACTTCCGGTGCATAATGTCATAGTCACCAGACCAGGGGTAAATACAGAATCTGTGCGACCATCCTTTAGATACTGACAGGCAGACAGGCCCCTCCCTGTCCACTTAAATACAGTGGTCACCTTGGCTACACCTTCCCCCATATTATCTCCCTGGCCCCTTATCCTCATGACAAGTCTCCTCTAGGTCTGGCACCCCATGCAATTAGTCGTTCCCCTTCACTCCAGCTTTATCCTGTGTCTGGTGAATCTAGGAGGTCTCTCTTGGCTGAAAAATAGAGTAGGCCACACGTTAGTTTAATTGTGCCCCTTAAGGAACATTTACATTAATGTACATAAAATGTGGTTGTAGATTGGCAGGTGTTTTATATGTTTCTGCATTTTGCCGCTCCCTTTGGATATTTTTGGACTTTTTAGAAAAAAGGTTTGAGTAGCCTGACAGGTATTTCATATTTAAAAATGCACAATTTTAAAAAAAAAAAAAAAAATTGGCAAAGGTAAAAAGTGTAATTGAAAGTAGTAGTTTAATAAAAAGTGCTTTTTTCAAGGAAATGCTTTTTGTACTTAACAAATTTTACATGCTTTAAAATGCTATATTTTATCCCCTTTTTCAACAATTTGCAGTAAATATGTTATGTAAAGGCCACCATTTGAATCCATTTTTTCAAAATTTTCTTGCGGGGAAAACCCCTGCACCCTCCTTTTACAGTTCAGGCTCGCTCGCTCGCTCATTATACTAGTCTACTACATTTTACACCCCACTACTTTCCAAATCCACCAGCCGGCACTGGTTGTACAACATCCCCAAATGACACTAGCAAAGCCAGTAAGTCCAAAAAGCAAGACCTATTGGTTTTGCCAGTGCTTGTTGTTTTAAATAGATGAACCATTGCACGCATTGCTGGATAAAATGCATATAAAGATTAATTGGATCAAACTAATCTTTTCAGCAATTACAATTAAAAAACCACTACCTCAATGCCTGATGCCTCACCTGGCAGGCAATTTCCTGAAATTCTCGCAATCTGCAGCTTCGTGTGTCTTGTCTCACTTTAATCTCTCTCTCCCTGGGTCCATGCTCTGATCCTATCCAGACTGGACTACGGAAATGTGCTATATATAGGACTACCAGACTACCTGACACATAGACTACAAAAAGTCCAGAACATGGCCATCCGACTACTATATAAGCTCCCAAACCACACCTCGATCACTCAATACCGCAACAGCTACACTGGTGACCAGTAAAGAAAAGGATCATTTTCAAAGCATTAACAGTGGCACACTCTGACTTCTATAAAACGGGTCCTGCCTATCTGCTAGGTAGACTGACCAACTACTGCCCACAAAGAGCACTACGTTCACAATTAGCTCATTTTCTATCCATCCCATGCACAAAAAAAGAAAAGGTGGGGTGGTTTAGCCTGCTCACTATTGGCGGCCAAACTATGGAATGATCTCCCGTTTCCCCTCAGATGTCTACCAGACATAAAAGCATTCTGTAAGCAACTGAAAACCTATCTGTTTAAAGAATAATTGGTCACAGCCTCAATATTTGCCACTTGCCTAGCGCCGGGACACTTGTGGAGTAGCTGCCCACTCTATAAATCCCTTCATTCATTCATTCATTCATTCTTTTATGCGGATCTTCGGCCACTGCACCCCTTCAAAGGGCATATTTTCTTTCATGAATGTTAGCAGTGTGTACTCCACTAAAGCTCCAAAAGCCCGAAACTGAAGAGGAGAGACAAGTTAAAGTTGGATAATGCTGTGTCTGCTTGGGTTCTACCAGCCCTTTGCACTAGTGGTTCTTATAATCACTCGTTCCAGGAGCTTTGTGGGCCATTTCAGATGGATAACCCTCACAGGCCTGGATTCAGATGTTGTACCCCCTCACCTGATGAAATATAGCATATCCACTGAAGCACACCAGCTGCTGTGACAATTGGCAAATGTTATGTCTATTTCAAATCACACGTCATGTGCTTTTAAATATATTTTCTTAAATGATGTGATGAACAAGGGGCAGGATTCATTTAATAATTTAATTATATTAATGTATAATTCTTTACATTTGTGTAAGGCGATCTTTTTTAGCCATTGCCTGATATTCTCTCATTAAGAAGCTGAAATCTTATGTTTAGACTAATGCACGAGATGTGATCCTTTCTGAGAGTGCCTTGCATGTTCTGAACCACATATTCTGGGAATGCAGTAAAAATGGCATGCTTGCCTGCTGCATTAGAAAATGTCGTCTTCATTTCCTTTATTAAATTCACCATTTCGCACCCACCTGAATCCTTCTTTATAGCTCCTTCGAATTTTCAAGCAAAACGTATATATTTGTGCAGCAAGGGCATTGTTTATGTGATCGGCTAGCCCATGCTTCTCTGAGAGTGTGAAGCCAGGTCGTGGTTGCCGATTTATGCTCAGGGTTGCAGGAAGGAACTCTGTAGAACCAAGGACGTTTTAAGGCATGGGCAAAGTTGGCTCTGGCCCAGGGCCCCAGCCTTTTTTAAGGGGCCCCCTGAGAGCGCCAGCTATGTTCGACAGAGAGTCTTGCCATGACGACTCTGAATATTTTTACACAGGTTGTAAATAGCGTTTTTCTATCATTTATTTTTAATGTGTGAGAGTCTGTTACAGACATTTTGCAGACAAAATGTGTTTGTTTCATGCAACACCCATATCAAAAGTTTCTTTTAGATCAATACAGGACCTCGCATATGAGAAATGGGAGGGTGTGACAGAGATTATTTGCAGTAATATTAGTGAGCTGCTGCTGTGTTACAATACTGAAAACACACATCACTATCCCTGAATATCAGATGTACACATATTCAGAATTTGACCAAAGAAGGCATAAAAGAGCTGAAACTGGATCATAAAATCAAAGGTGTTTCGAACAGGGGCCCCCAAAATACATTTGGCCCAGGGCCCCCAAAATCCTTTAAACGTCCCTGTGTAGCAGTGGCGTAACACAGGCCCCTGCATCCCCCGCGGTGCGGGGGGCCCCGAGCTGCAGGGGGCCCCCTCTGCGCAGTAGTCAGGCCTGAGAGCTCCGGATTCAATCCGGAGCGGGGCCCTCTCCATGTAGCTTGCAGGGGGGCCCCCTCAACTTTCGTTACGCCAGTGCTGTGTAGAACCGGAATGCCTCGCGATAAGACCAGAGTCATCAAGGGCAGTAGCCGTCTAGTTAAATTCAGAGGATGAGAAGCCCAGTCTCCGCCCCAGCTGCAGAAAACAACAGCACCACTCATATCTCACAATCCTGACAACTCTACAGTGGAAGAAAAAACTTTTAACAAGCAGACAGTGGCAGGTTCCTTAAAGCGACTTTCAGATTTCGGAGTGGGAAACATTATAAGATCACGCAACATCATAATATCATGCAGCTGTGTGCCTGCCAGAGAGATGAACTCCTTTCTTTACAGAAAGCCGTTCGATGCAGCCCACATTAGTCTTCAGGCTGGATCTCAGACCTCTGACTTGATGTTGGGACAGTCTCTACGTATTTATCATGGGTGTGTAAAGCACTCCAAGGTGGCCTCAGAGCACCTTGCATGTAGATATACGACAAGAGTGTGAGGTAAAGAGCAATAAAGTCCCAATGATGAAACTAAGTAGAGGATCAGTCAGTCATCCTTCTGCGAGGAACATTGATGGAGAAAGCCTGTTGTCAAATATGGCATAGAATAGGTGGTAAAGCCTTAACGTAGCAAGAGTCCTGAGAGCCTGGATGAAGAGATGGGCCAGTCCAGATGGATGCCACCTTGGCACTTCTGTAGTGCCAAAAGCAACAAAAAAAAAAACAACAATAGCAAGTGAGTGTCTCACAAATCTTGAGTGTAAGAGGATTAAAGTCAGGGCCAATTGAATTAAGTGTCAGGGGAGGACCAAATTATATGGCATGGTTGATAAAATTATGCAGCAAAAAGGGGGGTTATGCAGCGTAATGCAGATTTTGTGACAGTATTACTTATTATTTTATTATTTTTAGACATGTTAACACTGCTTGGGCAAAGGTTTCTTTTTATTAGTACCATTTTTAGTAACACTTGATCTGTTTGAGCTAAAAACTATTTTTTTGTTAAAATGTCTATATTATGCAGCAGATGATGGGTTATGTGGCAGAGGCGGGAAATCCATAATTATGTGGAAAACGTGGTGGCCGCAAAATCACATAATTGCAGTGGTCCTGGTTAAGATAAACCCTGGAGGAATATTTGAGCTTAGTCAAACCTCCATAGAATATGCAGTCACTCCGATAGATAGTCTGAAGGAGATGGACATCTTTTGTTGTTTCAGTGAGAAAAGGACGGTCATCCTACTTGAGTGCTCCTTCTGGTAAAGTTTTATGGAGAGTCGAAGGTTTGTGGCCTAGTTACAAATTTTCTCTCCCAGTCTTCTCGTGCAGGATAGTGGCCATGTATGATCTATTTGCAGTATCTAGGATTTTTGGTTTCCTCCCTAAAAGCAGTATTTCTCATAAATGTACAGATTTGATTTGACAGGAAAGACTGTAAAGCCTTCGGTTTAATGCAGCTGAGGAAGATTTAGAATAATTGACGCTGTGGGCTCGTCTCCGGCCTTCCACTTTCATTGCTGCCGTGTTTTTTCTGCCGTTAGTATTCCACTCTGCGAAGTTATTTTTTGTTGTTGTTTTATGGCGCCTGCCACGTTATTGTTACCTAATACTGCAGTGTAACTTGTTCTTCTGACACTGAAACAAATCAACACGCCATATCTCACAGGAAAGCTTGCTTCTGCAAATAAAGAACTGTTGTGCTTGCTTCACGTGCGAACAAAAAAATGTGTTTTTCGATCTGTTCGCCCTTTGCAGCAACCGAAAAGGATCACACATTTATTATAGGTAAATATTAACTGCTAAAAAGTTCATATCTAACCCTAGTCAATCAGTTTAAAGCTTAAAATCAAAGCATTAATTAATAAACATATCCGCTCAAAGTACTCTGTGAAAGTAACAATGTAGGGTAGGAAACAATGAGGGCCATGTCTTCTTTCTGTGGACAATGCGCAGGTTGTTTCCATGTTCGTGATTTAAAGCCGTCCTTTGTATGTAAAATAAATAGTGCCAGGGCTCTCGTCACCACACAATGCCCCTGCCATACTGCCAATGACAGTACCTACACAACTGCTAACCATCACACTCCTACAAGTGTGACAATTCAGACTATTTCAGGTCCCAAAGCTATAAGAATGGTTTGGGCGGCAGGTAATAGTCTTTTTTAATGTACATTGAATTAATAATTAACTGTTGTTGTGGGCATCTCTAAATTCGCGAAACAGCGCCACCTTGTGGCAGGCTGTCATAAGCACAGGTTTTGAGAATTACGTGTGGGTGCCGAGCTCGGAAACCACCGGCTCAAATTAAGCACTGCTTTAAAGTGTCCAACCACAGTGCCTGCTGTCGACAACTACCTTTCCCGCTAACATCAAGCCACTGGTGGCACTGAACAAACATTTCTCAAAGTGGCTAAAGCAAAATGATGCCCTACCTTAAAAAGTGGTGAGCGGCCATGACATTCCAGTATCTCACAGATTTATATAGGCCTTATATTGAAGGGGGCTGACTTCCTGAATGGTGCGTCATAGGAACTCTATGAGCCTTCATTACATTGATTTGTCAGCCTTGAGCACATGTGAGCTGGGAGCGATGGGACAATAAACTTTTCAAGGTTTCAATAATTCATTTGCATTAAATATTATAAGTGTAGGCTTTACATAATTTTGTTATATCAAGCAATGCTTGTATACGTAATCCTAAAGGGCAGGTAAAATATCTAGCATTGAAAGACCACATTAGATGGTAGGGTTGGCTAAGTTATGTGGCAAAGGAAAAGCCTATTATGCAGTATTCTGTTGCGTCGTTATTTTAACATGCATTAGTTAAAATGGGATCCCCTTGATGAAAAAAAAATAAAAACTTTAAAAACAAAATATATGTTCCATAGATATTAGAAAATGTTCTTCACCGCTTTAAATGATTTTGTGTTCCATAGAGGCAAAGGAATGCCATTTTCTTTACATTGCCCTTTCCACATCACAAATGAAAATAATTTGTGTAAATCATACATATATTTAAATCTGAAGAGTGTGCCTACTTCTTGAGGCGGAAAGTGTACCTTTTTTACTTTAAACACTCGAGTAACAATTTGAAATTGCCTTCATTTGTGGGTTTGCTCTGTATTCTTACTATGGAGCGCCTCTTTCCATTAAACAACAGCCCTGCGGAACACTATTGGTGCACATTGCATATTCATTACGTACATGTCTCTGAAAAAGGCTGTTAGAAATGGGGGTCTCTAGTTGGCAGAGGTAGGTACCTTTGTCCAAATAGGGACCCTTGCTTCTAGTCAGAGTAAGGGGAATACACTTCTAAAATAACACCTGCTCAACCCCTTGGTAGCTTGGCTCGAGCAAACAGGCTTATCTCAGAGGCAGTGTGTAAAGCATTTGTGAACACATACAGTAATACAGTGAAAACACTACAAATTGACACCAGTTTAAAAAAATATAGTAATTTTTATCTAAACCAAAACAAGACCAAACGACAAAAATCCACAATACAGCTATCAAGATATCCTTAAAAATAGGTTATTCCCTCAAATAAAGTTTCTAGCAACAAATAACTCCACCTGGAGTTATTACAATGTCATGACAGATGAAAACCCCAAAGTATGGCGCCGACCGCGAGGTGCGCAGCGTTGGGCCCGGAGTCAAGCAGACCCACAAAGAACAGTACCTTGGAATTGATGAAAGCAACGGTGCGAGTCGGGACGTTGCGTCATGGACGTCACGATCGGTGTCCTCGGCTCCGGTGCAGGCAGCGGCCTCGCTGATGGCTTCGGAGTCGATGTGGCACAGCGTCAGCAGGTGTCAGGCCTACGGTGCAAGTCGGGGCGGAGCGTTGTGCTCTTCACGAGCGGTGTGTAGGAGAGTAGGATCTGCTTCACATGGGTACCCCCACTTTTTGCTGATGCTTCACTGTTTTTCGACATTAGTCTGGCTGGGGCCCTGCTAATCAGAACCCCAGCCTAGCTGCTTCCTCTCTAAAATGGTTTCCATGTGCCTTAGGCACATCACTGATTGGGATCTGGAGTGCCCTTATAAGTCCCTAGTACATGGTATACTATGTACCAAGGGCATAGGTACCTCAGAGGCCTGCCAGGGGCTGCAGCATGTATTATGCCACCCCTGGAAGGCCATCCAAACTGACACCACAGGTCTGCTACTGCAGCCTGGGTAAGGTGGTGCATGCACCCCTTACTGTGATGTAGGTTACCTATATCACTAAATACATACACACATATAAACCTATAAGTCACTCCTAAGGCAGGCCTTATCAATCCTAAAGGCAGAGTGCATGGTTCCTATGTGAGAGGGTGCCCCTGCATGAGCAGGGCCCCTCTGCAGCGTTCGGAGACCATCTCTGATGCTGTTTGTAGTGCAGCCTGACCATATACTCTTAAGCGCATTATATCCTCGCAGTAAAATGCTAACTTTGGAATGGCTGCACCTAAACATGTCGTGTTTGGTGTCAAACATCTTGGAATACTACCCCCCGCCAATCCTGGCAGCGGGGGTAGCATTCCACCCTTCTAGAGGAAAGACATGTTAACTCTGACTAGTCCGGTAACTTCTTTCCAGAGCCCTGGCATCACAAAATGGATGCTGCTGCCACAGACATGAGTCTGGCCTCCTGCTGCTGGACGAAACTCCGGCAGGGGAGGCCTGGACAATAGGTTTCCTGTCCCAGGGAGGTGTGACCACCTCCCAGACAGGATAATGTGTATTGGGGCTGGGCGGGAGCACTTTCGGGTGCTTTGAAGTCCTGCACTGGGGGCACATTTGGTGTCCCTGTGCATACCCCAGTTCAAACCGGATCAGGGCTTGCAGCCCCTGCTTTGGCGCGAACTGGACAAAGGGAAAGGGGTGTAGCCACCCCTCTGCCCTGACCCACCCATAGGTGGGGCCACAGAGTAGTCCAACCCCTATCTTTAGTATAAAGGTAGGAACCCAGTCCTTAGGACTTTAGATTATCCCTGGACGAAACTCTGTAACTGAATCCTGGACCTTCGACGCTCTACTCACGATTAGAGGACAGAAGAATCTCCCTTGGGGTCAAGGAGTGACTCCCCTGCTTGGCAGGCACCAAAGAAGCATCTGTCCGGTTCGCATTTCTGAAGCTCCCGTCGGACGCCGAAGTCATCGCATCACCAGAGGTGGATTCTCAGACTTCCCCGAGGCTACCCTGAGTCCCCAGCAAAGCTGAGGCCCGTGGCTATCGTGGGTGACTTGAGACCGTGACCCCTGGACACCAAGCACATTTGCAAGTGCATCCTCTTCTGGGTCTCCCAAGAAGTCGTGCTTTGGGCTCCGAGTAGCCCTAGCCTCCAGCACCACCTGCAACGAAGATCACTGGCCCCCACTCCACGAGTGTCCTGTAAGCCAGATCCACGTGCGGCGTCACGAGGCTCCTTCGCGGTCGCTAGCCCGTTGGCTAGTAGCCCTTAACGAAGGCCAATCCTTTTCTAACTTGGCATCCTGGTTGCTCCAGGCCTGCCCTCACTTACCCTCGCTGGGTGAGTTCCACAGACCTTGCTGGTCTGCACCATCGACGATCTACATCTTCACCGAGACTTGCCGTTGCCAAGGCTTGTTGGGTCCAATCCGGTCGCCGACACCTCAGCACTCGACAGACATCGTGTACCAGCCCGAATCCTGCTCCTGGTCGCCGACAACGCCTCCTGGACCTCGTGGCTGAAGAGTCAAGACGACCGTCAACGCACCTGAAGCACTCGACATCGGTGGGCATCTGTCCATCGCCTTCCTGGTCACTGGCTAGTGACCCAGACTCTGTCCCCTCTGCTTTCAGGTTCTTCAGAACTCCGATCCACTCTTGGATCCACCCGGACACTTTTCTCTTGGTCGCCAGCAGCACTTTGCAGCAGATCGCCATCCGAATCGACGACGAAACCCGACCCCGAAAGCCACCTATGCACCCGGCTTCCCTGGGTGAGGTAACACGAGTACTCCGGTGCTCCCGAGGTAGAGACTCTTCAAAGTCCTAGATCTCAAAGGGTTTTGTCCAAGTCCTCTTTTAAGTGTCCCTTTTCTCTAATTTCCCGATCACGACTTTCTCCATAGAAGTCAACGGCGTATCGCGGTTGTGTATTTACACTGCACGCGTCTCCCGTGGGTCCCCTGTGTCACTACCTTGGGTGGTTCCTTGTGGTCCAAGCACTTCTAGAGGCTCTAGGCCTAGTGTCTAGTTCAGTCGTGGTTCGCATACCACTTTATTGGTATATGGTTTGGTACGCCCCTAGGGCCCAAACGTGTATTTGTGCTATTACTGTGTTTAAATATCTTCTAACTTATGTACTTCGAACTCTAGCCTCATAAAGAGACTAGAGGGGTGTGTTTAGCAATAAATACATATATTTTGAATATATACCTGGTGTGGTGCTCTTTCATTTGGTCACTCAAGAGATTATAGACTGGTAAAACAAGCTGCTTTACATTCCTTCAAGACTTAGCCTGAAGGCTGCTCTCCATAGCTACCACTAGGATAGCTTTCAATAAGGTTGTCTTTAACCTATCTCCAATAAGGGGTTGTTTGGACTGGTGCAAGGTGCCCACTATAATTAGTGGACAGCATATACCAGGCCAACTTCTCACATTGGTGTGCAGCGTGTGGGATTCCAGCTTGCTATTGTTTTACCAGATAATCTCAATTGAATTGATCAACTGAAAACCACTAAAGGTACCTAAGGTACATATAATTTAAGCTTAGAATACAGTAAGTTCTACTGAACTTAGAGTTGTGTGTTAAGGGATAGCACAACCCTTTCTACAACTCAAGAGAGTTTAGTAGGCCACACTAGAGTAGGTAGTGCATACACCACACCACACTAGTAATGTCTTTAAGGGTAGGATCTAAAGAATCCTTGCAGGAAGCCATTGAGCTTCCACCCTCCAAGTATGATACACTCCCATTCTTGGAATTGAGAGCTTTATGCAACTTGAGAAAACTAAGGACAGGCCAAAGCCCCACCACCCAACACCTCAAGGAGTTGTTGGTGGCTTATGACCTTAGTAAGCCCTTGGGGACTGAAGGGGTAGGAGCTGAGGGTGGGGCAGAGGAAGAGGAAGAGGCCAGGGGTACCAATACCCCCAGCCCCCTCTGAAACTGGCCAGGAGGGTGACAATGACCCTCACCTGGATAACCCAATCCCTCCTGTGGAAGATGATGAGGATGATCTGGATGATCCCCACTTTGTCCCCCCAGGAAGGATTAAGAGTGTGCCCAGAAAGTCTAGATCTCCTTCTCAGGAGTCTAACCACTCTGGCACCTCCATAGGGAGCTCTATCTCCTCTCACAGGAGGGAGTCCTCTCATGAGAGAAGAGACAGACTGGTCCAGTATGAGGAAACTCAGCTGGAAATCAGAAAAAAGCAATTGGCTTTAGATAGGGAATCCCTAGATCTCCTTAGAGAGAGAAGAAAGTTGGGACTAGTGTCCCATGGTGGCAGCCATGTCCCTAGAGACAGGGAAAGGTCCTATGACCATAGGAACCTGAGCAAGATTGTCCCTCCCTACCAGAGTGGGGATGACATCCACAAATGGATAACTGCATTAGAGAGGGCCTGTAAGGTACAGAAGGTCCCTCAGGAGCAGTGGGCAGCAATCTTGTGGCTCTCCTTTGCTGACAAAGGTAGAGATAAGCTCCTCACTGTTAGAGAGGAGGATGTTGATAATTACAAGGTCTTGAAGAGTGCTCTTATTGATGGGTTTGGCCTAACCACTGAACAGTACAGGTTGAAGTTCAGAGACACCCAAAAGCACAGACTCAAGACTGGGTAGACTATGTGGATTGTTCTGCCAAGGCTCTGGAAGGCTGGTTGATGGGCAGTAAGGTGTGTGACTTCTCAGGATTGTACAATCTGATAATGAGGGAGCAGGTTCTTAATAACTGTAAAAATCAGCTGCTGCATCAATACCTGGTAGACTCTGATCTGACCTCTCCCCAAGAATTGGGAAAGAAGGCAGACAAATGGGTCAGGACCAGGGTGAAGCAGAAGGTACAGAACCAAGGTGGGGAAACCAAGAAGCAAGATGCTAAGAACTCTGACAAGGGTGGGGAGAAGGGTAAAGATCAAAAGTCTTCATCAGGCCCCCAAAAATCTTCTTCTGGTGGGGATTCACAGTCTACCAAAGGGAAAGGCCAAAGAAAACCATTGTGCAAGGTCTGTAAGCAAAAGACCCACTGGACCAGTGATTGCACCAAGTCCAAAGACTCCAGTCCAGCACCCACCAATGCCCCTAAGGCACCTGTTCCCCCTAGTACAGTTGGTGGGAGTGCTCCAGCCAAGGGTTTAGTAGGGTTCACCCTGGGAACTGAGTTGGGCTCTGACCTAGTCAGAGAACTGACTCAGGCTGTGTTAGTCTGTGATGGAGGCATGGATGTGACCTCCACTGTGAGTCCCAGTAATCTGGGCAAGTACAGACAACAGCCTTTAATCAATGGACGTGAGGCTTTGGCATTTAGGGACACAGGGGCAAGTGTCACAATGGTGACACAAGACCTTGTGAATCCTGGGCAAGTTATACTTGGTGAGATGTACCAAGTGACCAATGCTAGCAATGTCAGAACAGACCATACTCTGGCAGTTGTTAACTTCTCCTGGGGAGGGGTAAGTGCAAACCTACCAGTCGAATGCTTGCTTGGCAATGACTTAGAGACTTCTGCTTGGGCAGAAGTGGAGCTCAGGACCCATGCAGAAATGCTGGGGATCCCTGCAGATGTGTTTGCTGTGACCAGGTCACAAGCCAAAATGTCTAGCACTGAACAGGCCTTGGATTCTGGAAGAATGGACCAAGTGCCTTCCAAGAGGAGGAGTAGTAGGGTTAAGGCAGTGCCTTCCCCTTGGCTCAGGAGGAAGATCAGTCCCTTGAGGGGGATGATCTCAGCCCTGAAAGAAGGAACTGTCCCAGAGGAACTTGAACCTGACCAGGTTGAGTTCTTGGGGACAGGGGGACCTTCTAGGGCAGATCTGAGCCAGGAGCAGCAGAGCTGCCCCTCCCTTGAACCCCTCAGACAGCAAGCTGCTGCTGAGGCTGCTGGGAAAGCTAGTGGTCCCCATACAGTGTATTGGGATGATGGACTCCTGTACTCAGAGAGTAGAGACCCCAAGCCTGGTGCTACCAGGAGGTTGGTTATACCTCTGAAGTTCAGGGGCTTCCTATTGACCCTAGCCCATGATATTCCCTTAGCAGGTCACCTGGGCCAGAACAAGACTTGGGACAGAATTGTCCCTCACTTTCACTGGCCCCACATGTCTGAAGACAGTAAGGAGTTTTGTCGCTCCTGTGTAACCTGCCAAGCCAGTGGCAAGGCAGGTGGCACTACAAAGGCCCCCCTGATACCACTACCTGTGGTGGGGGTGCCCTTTGAAAGGGTAGGGATTGACATTGTTGGTCCCATGGATCCCCAAACAGCCTCTGGGCACAGGTTTATCCTGGTGGTAGTGGATCATGCCACCAGGTACCCAGAAGCTATTCCCCTCAGGACCACTACAGCACCTGGGAATCTTCTCAAGAGTGGGCTTTCCTAAGGAGGTAGTATCAGACAGGGGTGCTAACTTCATGTCTGGGTACTTAAAAGCAATGTGGAAGGAGTGTGGAGTGACTTATAAGTTCACCACACCCTATCACCCACAATGCAATGGTTTAGTTGAGAGATTCAACAAAACCTTGAAGGGCATGATTAAAGGGCTCCCAGAAAAGCTTAGGCGTAGATGGGACATACTCTTGCCCTGCCTTTTATTCGCATATAGGGAAGTGCCTCAGAAGGGGTTGGTTACAGCCCTTTTGAACTTCTGTTTGGCCACCCTGTGAGGGGTCCACTGTGCTTGGTGAAGGAAGGATGGGAGTTACCTCTCAAGCCCCCAAAGCAAGATATAGTGGACTATGTACTTGGTCTCCGCTCCAGGATGGCTGAGTACATGAAAAAGGCAACCAAAAACCTTGAGGCTAGCCAGGAACTTCAAAAGGCCTGGCATGACCAAAGGCTGTTCTGACTGTTTACCAGCCAGGACAGAAGGTGTGGGTGTTGGAGCCAGTGGCCCCAGCAGCTCTCCAAGATAAATGGAGTGGACCCCACACTATTGTTGAGCAGAAGGGTGAGGTCACTTATTTAGTAGACCTAGGAACACCCAGGAGTCCCCACAGGGTTCTCCATGTCAACAGGTTAAAACCATATGTGGACAGGGCAGACATGGGCTTGCTCATGGCTACTGATGAAGGGCAGGAGGAAGAGAGTGACCCACTCCCTGACCTGCTCTCACAGAACCCTGACGATGGGTCAGTTGATGGTGTAGCCTTGGCAGGCAGCCTCACTACCCAGCAGCAAACTGATTGCAGGCAAGTCCTCAATCAGTTTAGACATATGTTTTCACTGACACCCAGTCAGACCACCTGGTGCACTCATGAAGTGGACACTGGGGACAGTCTGCCTATTAAAAACAAGATTTATAGGCAACCTGACCATGTCAGGGACTGTATCAGGACTGAAGTCCAGAAAATGTTGGAGTTGGGAGTTATTGAACCCTCAGATAGCCCTTGGGCTAGTCCAGTGGTCCTGGTACCAAAACCTCACACCAGTGGTGGAAAAAGAGAGATGAGGTTTTGTGTGGACTACAGGGGTCTCAATGCAGTCACTAGGACTGATGCCCATCCAATACCCAGGGCAGATGAGCTCATAGATACTTTGGCCTCTGCCAAATATCTCAGCACATTTGACCTAACAGCTGGCTACTGGCAGATCAGACTAGCTGATACTGCAAAGCCCAAAACAGCATTCTCAACCCCTAGTGGGCATTATCAATTTGTGGTGATGCCCTTTGGTCTGAAGAATGCACCTGCCACTTTCCAGAGGTTGGTGAATACAGTTCTCACAGGACTGGAAGCCTATAGTGCAGCATATCTAGATGATATTGCTGTCTTTAGCTCCACCTGGGAGGATCACCTGGTCCACCTCAGGAATGTTTTACAGGCCCTGCAAAAGGCAGGCCTGACTATCAAGGCCACTAAGTGCCAAATAGGGCAGAGTCAGGTTGTGTACCTGGGCCACCTTGTGGGTGGAGGCCAGGTTCAACCTTTGCAGAGCAAGATCCAGACCATCATGGACTGGACTGCTCCCACTACCCAGACTCAGGTGAGAGCCTTCTTAGGCCTGACTGGGTACTATAGGAGATTTGTCAAGGGGTATGGATCAATAGTGACACCCCTGAATGACTTAACTTCTAAGAAAATGCCCAAAAGGTTCAGTGGACAGTTAGCTGTCAAAAGGCATTTGATGACCTGAAGCAGGCCATGTGCACTGCTCCAATTCTGCAGAGTCCTGATTACTCCAAGAAGTTCATTGTTCAAACTGATGCATCTGAATTGGGGGTAGGGGCTGTACTGTCACAATTGAATGAAGAAGGTCAGGATCAGCCAGTAGCTTTCATTAGCAGAAGGCTGACCCCTAGAGAGAAACGTTGGTCAGCCATAGAGAGGAGGCCTTTGCTGTGGTCTGGGCTCTGAAGAAGTTGAGGCCATACTTGTTTGGTACACACTTCCTGGTTCAGACAGACCATAAGCCCCTCTTATGGCTAAAACAAATGAAGGGTGAAAACCCCAAACTGCTTAGGTGGTCCATTTCCCTACAGGGGATGGACTTTACAGTGGAACATAGGCCTGGGAGTAACCATGCGAATGCAGATGGACTCTCTAGGTATTTCCACTTAGAACATGAAGACTTAACTGGGCAAGGTTAGTTTAATGTCCCTACGTTTGGGGGGTTGTGTAGGAGAGTAGGATCTGCTTCACATTGGTACCCCCACTTTTTGCTGATGCTTCACTGTTTTTCGACATTAGTCTGCCTGGGGCCCTGCTAATCAGAACCCCAGCCTAGCTGCTTCCTCTCTAAAATGGTTTCCATGTGCCTTAGGCACATCACTGATTGGGATCTGGAGTGCCCTTATAAGTCCCTAGTACATGGTATACTATGTACCAAGGGCATAGGTACCTCAGAGGCCTGCCAGGGGCTGCAGCATGTATTATGCCACCCCTGGAAGGCCATCCAAACTGACACCACAGGTCTGCTACTGCAGCCTGGGTAAGGTGGTGCATGCACCCCTTACTGTGATGTAGGTTACCTATATCACTAAATACATACACACATATAAACCTATAAGTCACTCCTAAGGCAGGCCTTATCAATCCTAAAGGCAGAGTGCATGGTTCCTATGTGAGAGGGTGCCCCTGCATGAGCAGGGCCCCTCTGCAGCGTTCGGAGACCATCTCTGATGCTGTTTGTAGTGCAGCCTGACCATATACTCTTAAGCGCATTATATCCTCGCGGTAAAATGCTAACTTTGGAATGGCTGCACCTAAACATGTCGTGTTTGGTGTCAAACATCTTGGAATACTACCCCCCGCCAATCCTGGCGGCGGGGTAGCATTCCACCCTTCTAGAGGGAAAGACATGTTAACTCTGACTAGTCCGGTAACTTCTTTCCAGAGCCCCAGCATCACAAAATGGATGCTGCTGCCACAGACACGAGTCTGGCCTCCTGCTGCTGGACGAAACTCCGGCAGGGGAGGCCTGGACAATAGGTTTCCTGTCCCAGGGAGGTGTGACCACCTCCCCAGACAGGATAATGTGTATTGGGGCTGGGCGGGAGCACTTTCGGGTGCTTTGAAGTCCTGCACTGGGGGCACATTTGGTGTCCCTGTGCATACCCCAGTTCAAACCGGATCAGGGGCTTGCAGCCCCTGCTTTGGCGCGAACTGGACAAAGGGAAAGGGGTGTAGCCACCCCTCTGCCCTGACCCACCCATAGGTGGGGCCACAGAGTAGTCCAACCCCTATCTTTAGTATAAAGGTAGGAACCCAGTCCTTAGGACTTTAGATTATCCCTGGACGAAACTCTGTAACTGAATCCTGGACCTTCGACGCTCTACTCACGATTAGAGGACAGAAGAATCTCCCTTGGGGTCAAGGAGTGACTCCCTGCTTGGCAGGCACCAAAGAAGCATCTGTCCGGTTCGCATTTCTGAAGCTCCCGTCAGACGCCGAAGTCATCGCATCACCAGAGGTGGATTCTCAGACTTCCCGAGGCTACCCTGAGTCCCCAGCAAAGCTGAGGCCCGTGGCTATCGTGGGTGACTTGAGACCGTGACCCCTGGACACCGAGCACATTTGCAAGTGCATCCTCTTCTGGGTCTCCCAAGAAGTCGTGCTTTGGGCTCCGAGTAGCCCTAGCCTCCAGCACCACCTGCACCGAAGATCACTGGCCCCCACTCCACGAGTGTCCTGTAAGCCAGATCCACGTGCGGTGTCACGAGGCTCCTTCGCGGTCGCTAGCCCGTTGGCTAGTAGCCCTTAACGAAGGCCAATCCTTTTCTAACTTGGCATCCTGGTTGCTCCAGGCCTGCCCTCACTTACCCTCGCTGGGTGAGTTCCACAGACCTTGCTGGTTTGCACCATCGACGATCTACATCTTCACCGAGACTTGCCGTTGCCAAGGCTTGTTGGGTCCAATCCGGTCGCCGACACCTCAGCACTCGACAGACATCGTGTACCAGCCCGAATCCTGCTCCTGGTTGCCGACAACGCCTCCTGGACCTCGTGGCTGAAGAGTCAAGACGACCGTCAACGCACCTGAAGCACTCGACATCGGTGGGCATCTGTCCATCGCCTTCCTGGTCACTGGCTAGTGACCCAGACTCTGTCCCCTCTGCTTTCAGGTTCTTCAGAACTCCGATCCACTCTTGGATCCGCCCGGACACTTTTCTCTTGGTCGCCAGCAGCACTTTGCAGCAGATCGCCATCCGAATCGACGACGAAACCCGACCCCGAAAGGCACCTATGCACCCGGCTTCCCTGGGTGAGGTAACACGAGTACTCCGGTACTCCCGAGGGTAGAGACTCTTCAAAGTCCTAGATCTCAAAGGGTTTTGTCCAAGTCCTCTTTTAAGTGTCCCTTTTCTCTAATTTCCCGATCACGACTTTCTCCATAGAAGTCAACGGCGTATCGCGGTTGTGTATTTACACTGCACGCGTCTCCCGTGGGTCCCCTGTGTCACTACCTTGGGTGGTTCCTTGTGGTCCAAGCACTTCTAGAGGCTCTAGGCCTAGTGTCTAGTTCAGTCGTGGTTCGCATACCACTTTATTGGTATATGGTTTGGTACGCCCCTAGGGCCCAAACGTGTATTTGTGCTATTACTGTGTTTAAATATCTTCTAACTTATGTACTTCGAACTCTAGCCTCATAAAGAGACTAGAGGGGTGTGTTTAGCAATAAATACATATATTTTGAATATATACCTGGTGTGGTGCTCTTTCATTTGGTCACTCAAGAGATTATAGACTGGTAAAACAAGCTGCTTTACATTCCTTCAAGACTTAGCCTGAAGGCTGCTCTCCATAGCTACCACTAGGATAGCTTTCAATAAGGTTGTCTTTAACCTATCTCCAATAAGGGGTTGTTTGGACTGGTGCAAGGTGCCCACTATAATTAGTGGACAGCATATACCAGGCCAACTTCTCACACAGTGCCCATGGCTTCGGTGCAGGTTACGGCGTCGCTCACCTGCGTCGGTTTTGCAATTTCCTTCTGTGGCAGCTGAAACAGCAGTTCCAGATGCAGAGAGACAGAAGGGATGAAGTCTTTGTGTCCCTGAGATTTCAGAACAGGAGGCAAGCTCAGTTTCAAGCCCTTGGAGATCTTTTACTTCAAGCAGGTGGCAAAGCAAACAGCAAAGCCCTTTTCTTCTTTCCTTGGCAGCAAGTAGCCACTGCAGGCCAACCCCAGACAGCAAACAGCACAGGGGCAGTATTCCTCCTCAGTTTCTCCGGCTCTTCCCCTTGGCAAAGGTTCCTCTTGATTTCCCAGAAGTGATCTAAAGTTCTGGGGTTATTTATACCACAAAATCCTTTGTTCTCTGAAGGCAGAGAGTGTCTGTACCCAGCCAAAACCAGTTCTGTCTTCACTGGTGCAGCTTCCTGGCAGGAGGTGGAGACAGCATTGTTGAAGGCAGACCAGGCCCATGCAGGTGAAAGGAAATCTCCTCCCCCTACTCTAAATGCAGCCAGGTCTATTCAGCCCAGCCCTGACTCATCAGACTTCTGGAGCCACTGCCCCTCTCCAGCCGCTGTCATCCAAAAGCCAGACATGCAATACACAAACCTAGCAGAGGCCCACTGGATGGTTAGGCAAGAAAATACCTACTTTCTAAAAGTGGTATTTTCAAACACAGAATGTAAAAATCACCCTCACTAAAAGATGTATTTTAGCATTCTGAGTTCGGGCATACTAAACTTTATTTTTCTACCTTGTTCCCAGGGCCAGTTATGTTTATAAGATTATTGCTTATGCTGATGACACCCAGCTCTTGTTCACGTGGGGAAAAAATGAGTGTTCCACCTCCTCCGCAAAAAATTGTCTGACCACAGTCTTTCATTGGCTGGCCTCTGCCCAACTTAAATGCAATGAGGAGAAATCTGAAATCCTCCTTTATGGAAGGATTCCCCCTCAGTTTAGAGAAACACTCTGGCCGTCTGATTTCGCTATGCCAGCCTCAACCGGGCAACCCGCTAAGAATCTTGGGATCTGGTTTGAGGAGAACCTTACGTTCTCGACTCAGATCAAGAAGCTAGCCGGGAACTGTTTTGGGTTACTTGAAACCCTCAGGAAATTTCTTCCACTTCTTCCTAGGGCCGCTAAAGAAACGGTCACCGAGCCCTTATTTTATCCTGAATTGATTATACCAATGCCCTGTGTGTTGGCCTCCCTGGCTACCTGCTTAATAAACTACAAGTAGTCGAGAATGCGGTGGCCAGGCTTCTCTTTAACATCCCCATTAGAAGCAGCGTGAGACAACACCTGCGTGCACTTCACTGGTTGCCCGTAGCAGAACGGGTCAAGTTCAAATCTCTAGTCATAGCACACCGCGCCCTGCATGCCACAGGTCCAATTTACTTACGAAAGCGCTTTTCTTTTTACATTCCTTCGAGACAACTGCGCTCTGCTTCACAACTCCTGGCTCATGTCCCCCGTTTCCAACTGCAAAGGATGGGTGGCAGTTCCCTTGCCTTGAAAGCTGCTCTAGCATGGAACTCGTTGCCTCTTGCTCTCCGTAGCATTCAGGACCCCATTCTTTAAAAAAAAAAAATTGAAAACATTCCTCTTTATCTAAATTGGCTCCCCTCACTCCTCAAGGTTCGCACCGGTACACTCCTCGGAGTATCTGTGCACGCTACAAATACAAATAACATAACATAAACAAACTCCCCATTCTGTCCTATTGGAACAGGTAGCCTTGCAATAGTGAAAAACGAAATTGGCAGGATTTCACTATCAGGACATGCCACACACACTAGGGCATGTCCTACCTTTCACATACACTGCACCCTGCCCACAAGGGTACCTTGGGCCTTCCTTAGGGGTGACTAATATGTAGAAAAGGAAAGGTTTGGGGACTGGCAAGTGTGTGCACTTGCCAAGTCGACATGGCAGTCCCAGACTGCCCACATGCTCTGCAATGGCAGGCCAGAGTCACATTTTACAGGCTGCTTCTGTGGGTGGCACAATCAGTGCTGCAGCCCACTAGCAGTATTTGATTTACAGGCCCTGGGCACACACAGTGCACTGTACTAGGGTCTGACAAGTAAACCAAATATGCCAATCATGGAATCACTAACCCATAACAACACTTTACAAGGAGCACTTGCACTTTGGCACTGAACAGCAGTGGCAAAGTGCCCAAAGCATCTAGACCAGCAAAAACGGAGTCCAACATACAGCAAAAACACAAGAGGCAAAGGCAAAAAATGTAGGGAAGACCCACACCAATGGTGCCAGGTCTAACAGAGGCCTTTAAGATCCAAGACCCTAAAGGTCAGAAAACACGAACTGACAAAGGCAATAGGTCTCAGCAGTGATGCCTATTGGTTTATGCCAGTATTTTCTTTTGATAGATAGCCAACATAGATGCGTTCATCAGAGGCAGCCATCTTGAAGTGGGTTTGTTAAAAAAAACAGAAGTACATTCAAAGATAGCTACCATGGATGCAAGCACATCCACAGTGGCCATCTTTCAATGCATTTGTAATATCACAACAAACCCATTCAAAGAAGGCTGCTGTGGTTGTGTATGCAAACTTTGGCCATCTTTGAATGTATTTCTTCAAATAATACAAACCTATATCTGCTACCAGCTGCACATGTGTGAATACTCGTGTGCGGCCATCTTAAAACTGGTGAAAACCTGTTCTTAGATGGGCATTTGCAGATAGTGTGTCAGGCAAAACAATGATAAAATAGGTTCTACATGGATGGTGCAAGTCTTTGACAAGCGGGAAGGTGCAGAGGAGCAACCGAATGGTGGGTATTTTATTTCCTTTTTTAAAAATGATGGGGTAGGGGAAGCAACAAACTAGTAGGGAGGGGGAAGAATCAGAATGAGGATGAGCGAGGGGAGGCACACAGGAGCAACACAAAGAGCGCAGGGGTTTGGGACAAAGTGAAGAGGGAAGCAGCACAGAGAGAGAGCAAGAAAATGTACACTTGCATGGAGTGCCTATAAAAAAGAAAAAAGTAGTTCCCTGAATGCAATCAATGTCAGCAGTGGAAGGGGACCTAAATGCTGCTGGGTGGGACAAGTGTAAGAATAGAGTGATGAGCCATTGAATCAAGAGAAGACAACTGAGATAAACATCAAAGCCATACAATCATGAGCAAGGGGGGTTAGATCCAACGCTAATTCTAGGTATTTTGGAAACAATAGGTCTGGCCTACAGACAGCTTTGACAGCTAAAGTTGTCTGTAGTGGAGACTTAAAAAAAGAGATACAAAATGTTTGGGAGACTTTTCTTCTGGTGGCCTCTTGAAAGGACTGCCCCTTCTAAAATGATACCTGAGAAATAACTGCTGCATTGAGAACAGTATATGAATAGTGGGAAAAAGTGCATAACTAGTGAACAAAACATTGTTATGAAAAGAGCAAACAGTTATTTCCATCCTGCAGAATTGTAATTAAATATGCATAGCTTCTGTTCCTTACTGCAGATAAAGGCCTGTCCGCAGTCCATCAACTGGACACAGTAACACCAGCTGGAAAAAAAATATCACCTCTTTCATTCCTACATGCAGACAGAAATCTAAAGTTGAAAGATGACTAGTTAACTTGGTCCTGGCTTTGTATTACACTGAACAGCCTCTCAGTTTTGAATGTATTATGTTTACATCTGACACCCTGCCTCAAGTTAGCAACTACTAAAATTCAAGCAATCAGATCAGTGCATAAAAATGATCCACCAGCAAACATTTCAAGACAATGGAATTGTGTGCACCATATTTTTTTTGTTGGCCTTGGTGATGGGCAAAGAACCTTCCAGGGACAGATTGTGAGAACAAGGAGCACTTTGATATACCATTTGGTCACCAACCAATCAGAGACTGGCCTTTTTCTTCGGATGCTTCTTATGATTGCCTTCCCTTTTCTAGTTGTAGGAAGTCCACCTTTTCTGTGTGGTCACCCCCGAATTATCACTTTTTGCTGGATCCTATGTTATTGCTGGATTTTAGACTCTTCACGCTGATGCACTGCTGTCGTGTACCTAGTGTATATGCTCTGACCTCTAAATCATGGAGAAATTTGCTAATCCCTGATTGGAATATTTAACTCTTCTATAAGGCCATAATATATGGTGTGGAAATATACCTTTAGCATGAAAAGTTAACAGCCACCTGTGGACTGCAGCATTTACTGTGCCATCCACTAGTGTGACCAAAGAAAACATGGCTTCAGGCATGCCATTGTAGCCTGAACTGCAACAGCTTAAACATTGCAGTTCGACCTGTTAAAATAATCCTTATTGACAGGTAAAAACCTCCTTTTTAAATATTAGTAAGCCACCGTATGTAGGCCTTGTAAGCCACAAGGTTGGGTGCATGACACATGAAGAAAATTAATGTTACTGCGTCCCTACCTCGACATGGCCCTAGAACCTACTTTCACTCTGGTAGGCATAGCTGTCCTATGTAGAAAACCAGATTGCAGATTAAAATCCTAATACTGTATCTCAGGAATTGGATTAGCTAGAAAAATAGTTGAACCACTATTTTTAATGGTTTTTAAAAATCCAATTCTATGGTGAAGTTGGATTTTTAAAAATAAATATTCACAAAAAGTAACTTTGAGAAAGTTACCCTTTTCTACCTGAGCTATCAGAAGGCTAATTGGCATGAGCCTCTGCCAGCATTCAGCCTTGCTAGGAGTGAAATACCTCCCAGGAGCTAATAAGCTGACCCAAATGGGCAGAGATGACTCCTCTGAACTTCACAGACTATTCAGAGTTTGGGTTCTGGGCATCCTGTGACACCACACTGTCAAATCCTGCTTGACAGGTCTGTTGAGTCACATGTAAAACTTGGGGTACGCTTAAAAGGAAAAGAATAGGATGCCAAGACAATTTTTGTGGCTCTCCTGTCTGGTTGCTGGTAGACCCTGCTCTCTCTTGTACCCAGGACAAAGAACTGGAGTCTACGGGTCCGTTGACTTTAGTGCTGTTTTGGTAGTGCATAAATACTTTACATATTGCCCTAAGTTAAACCTGTCTATTCTATGCCAAAGTTACTAGCCTGTTGAACTCAGGTTGATTTTGTGACTTTGAAGGTTGACCCTGACAAGGGTTATAATTGTTCCTTGAGGTGGGCGGTTGCCCACCCTAAATAATACTCCAATTTCTTACACTAGTTTTGGCCAAACTGGTGGGGTCTGCTTGTCTAATCAAGGGGTAAAACTGAAAGGACATTAAATAAGTGCAGGTACAGATCATCAAGGTTTCCTTTAGATAATGTGGAACTGTGCACAAGGAGAGAGAACTTTCCCTAGGTAAATTGCACTTGTGGCTCTCTGTCATTTTGTTGTAACATTTTCCTTTAGCCTCCAATCGCCCTTCATTCCCTTTGTTAGACAACGTGATTTGAATGTTAAGGAGTAGGATAGGCAATCTACACTGACCTGTGTAGTGCACAGTTGCACCTATGAGAGAAGTCCTAGGATAGGAAGCACTAATCCTCGTTTATTCAATATGCGAATACTCATAAGTCCAGCTTAGATACCAAAAAATGTCATCAACTCTTTATCTGCAGTGTGTGTGATCAACATGAGTGGCTGAGGCTCGTTCATGAGCTTCCACAGGGTTTTGAAGGAGGGAAGCACCATAATCTCACACACGAGACTGTGGGACCATTCACAAGAGCTCAGCTCAGAGATCAGAGGCCACAAGCAAAAGGGAGGGAAGAAGAACACTGGAGTGTTGGACAACCAGGGAAATTAGGAGCAAAACTGAAATGTGTAGCTGAGGTTTGCACATGTTGGTGAAAAGGGATAAAAGTGCTGCAGGAAGAGAGGGGGGTCTGACGGAAGAAGGAAGGGTGTGGTTTAAGTCAATGGCTGCACTCTTGATCCTTCATCCAAGGAATGATTTCCAGTCTCTCAGTAAAAGGATTGCACTAGTAGTTGTTAGCGAACCTTGAAAGTGGTTGACCATTAATATTCACCACTCAATCCTACAAGAATTTTTTTTTTTTTTAAATATGACCAAATGTTACATTTTGCAGCATAAATTTCACAAACCTTGGCTAAAAGCCACAAAGGGACCCTTCTGAAACATTTCAATAATTGTGCCAAGCAAGCCAGGCACTACCCAGGGTTGAGAACTCACCATCCCGCTGAAAACTTTGAAAAACAGCGGAAGAGTTGTATTTATTTCTACACAAGTTAACTGACAATTGATTAAAAAAGAAACAGGTTTTACAGGCATTAGAATATGCATATAGCGGGAAACATCGTTTACATCCCATGCGATACATCGCATGCCATTACAACTCGGTTGTTACAATGACCACGTTGTTACATCGCAAACCATTACAACGCAAGTCGTTACAATGACTTGCTGTAGGGGGCAGAAGGTGTTGGATTTAAAATCCAACACTTTCCCTACTGTTGCACAGACTGGAGTTGGAATAGTAAATTATACTATTCCAAAGTCCAGCGCACCCCCTACAGCAAGTCGTTGTAATGACTTGTGTTGTAATAGTATGCGATGTAACAACACGGTCGTTGTAACAACCACGTTGTAATGGCATGCAATGTATCGCATGTATTGTAATGTGGCCTATTCGCATATAGCTGCTCATTTCTGCATTCCGCTCCCTTTCCTTTTTCTCTCCGGTCCCTTGCAAGTGGCTTATCAATGGTATGCGTGACTTGAATGGCCACTGATTTTACATTCTAGAAAATATTAAGTTTATAGAGTTCTTACAGTCTCAGGCTGTAGACAGTAGAGCACTGCAAATTCTTACAGGGTTAAACAGCAAGCTGGGTTACAGGTTACAGACAGCTTACATGCTTAGGCATCGGACACTCGTTCAGGTAATGTCATGATAAGATCAGTGAAGGAAGTTCTTGCTCTGTTTATCCCCACCTCAGCTACTCACTTAGCACACAGCATATTTTTTCATGTTCATTCATTGCTTCTTATTTGAATGTATATACAATGCCATTCTGATCTCAGGAGATCTAATTTACAATCCCTGAATAGTACGTGATCTGGGTCTACTACTATTATCTCTGTGCTTTATTTCCTTTGTCTGTGTACCACACTCTTGCATGTGACACAGAAGCATTTTGTTATGGTTTATAATGATGTGGGATACTGTAGTCTCAGTTTTTGTCTTTCAGGTTGGGACTGTACCAGCTGCACTTGTGTATTTCCAAGTAAAAGATTATTTTATTAGGCTTTTTCACAAAGAGTCTGTCACTCGTTCATATTCCTTCCCAGGATATCCTCAGGCCACCTTGTTATTTCACAAGGTAGCCGTGAGTCTTTCCTGTTTACTCACAGGATATGCTCAAGCCTTCCTAATGCTCATAGGGTATTTCTAGGTTACCTAAAGCCCGGGCCCTACCCTTAAATGGTGTTGGCTTGGCAAAAGAATGTCATATCTCCAGGGTTTGTCATCCATGGTCCTTCCTGCCACAGGAGTCTGAGAGGAGAAAGAGGTGCAGTCGAGAGGTGTGTCCCGTGCTCTTGCTGCCTTCTCAATTTACTTCGCCCAACAATCTTGGTTCCCGTCACCCACCTTTCACTTGCCTATAGGCTAAAGTCAGAAAGTCTATTGTGTACTCCTCCTACTCTCCTATGTGTCTCAGAAAGGTTTACCTTAAGTAGAGAAGCAGCAGACCCACTCCTTCCTGGTTGTCCTAGTCTTATTATCTGATAGGTGTGGGAGTGGCCTGACTCTGCCCTGGAAATCCTACTATTTACTGATATGGTAAGCAAGTTACATTTTTCCTATTAGTCATGCCCCTGTAAACTAGAAACTATACTCTGTATTGTGTGAGGTATGACGTTTGAACTTAAAAGGCACCCTCGAACCCCCTGTGTCATTCCTCTCCAGGAGGAAAAGGCTGAATCCCTTTCCTACTGATTGCTCCCACTAGACTGTCCATGGGAAGTGGCCAATTGGGGTTAAGGACACCTCGTGATGTCACTGGGTTCTGGACCAGTTTAGGAAAAGATTGTGAGTGGTAATCTTGAGCCTAATAAGTTACCAGTGGATTTGTGAGGCTGGCACAAAGGCAACACAGGCTTTAGTTTTTGCTTACACTAGGTCCCTCTCTTCAAGTTCACTCGTGGCTGGAAAGCATTTAATGTGGATGCTTGGAGGAGCCTGTGCAGCTCCCTGTGCTGCTGGTTGCTGGTTGGGGCTCCACTGAGGGCTCTGGTAGAGGGATGCTATCACTACCAACATAAAGCTGCCTTATAGCAGGCAGTGACCACTGGGCAAGGATAACATTTCTAGAGCTACCACATATTCAGAGAACTTTGATCAAGCAAAGAAACTGTAGGAGCCTGATGCCAGCTGCTGGGTGGGAGAAGGACTCCATGTTCCTACTACTGTCAATTATAAGGTCACTCATGCAAAAAAGAGTGGTGAGAAGGTTGTGCTTTGTGCTTCCCCTCACGTCAAAGGCTTTGGTTACTGTTGCCTTTTTGCTACATGGAGCGCTTCCCGTATCGCCACTCTGCATGTTTAGGCTTGGGGCACACACAAGAAAAGAGGTAGTAGAGCAAAGGAGAGGAGAATATCATCGGACTGGATCAGCCAGGGACAACTGCTGACGTGCTGGAAAGTGTGCTAGTTAGTAAAGAGAGTCTGTGTTGTGATTTGAGTGTTTCTCCACTGCCTTCTCCCTTCATCTTTCAGTCTCGACATGTCTACATACTCACAATCTTTGCCTGCTGGACTGACCACCCTTCCTAGATAAGAATCCCAAGCTATCCAAGGTTCCTGATACTTCATCTTCAATCTGCTCAAAGGTCAGAGGAGTGAAAGCCGGAGGTCCCCAGGCCTTTGGTAGAACAGGCTAAGGCATCCTTAATGTTTCAGACACCAATATGATATATCAACTGCAAGGCCCATTCGAACGCTATGCACCCATAGTAGTCGTTATGCACCTACAAAAAGATTAGGGTTACGGATAAGTTGTCTGATTTCATAAATACCTTCTTCCTAGCATTTTATATCTATAGGCTGGCCAAAAGGGTTGGTAATGATTCTGGAGGCCCTGAGAATATCCCAACATGTAAGTTCCATGCAGGAGGTGGAAAGCGTTTGCAGTGGTTGCTTGTTTTTTCCCATTTTTTTTTTAAATAGAAAGTGATTCCTGTAATGCCAGCAAGTGCTGTGGTTTATGGCTCTGCCACTGATATTTCTTTGTATGCCAGTTCTTAAATATATCTTCCAATGACAGTCTGTTGTAGAAGCTATCATGCTTAAGTATGACATAGCAAACCTGACTTGTTACAATGAGTCAAAACGTTTTCCCAGATTCCACAAAAGATTTAAGATTAATTTCTAGGCCCATTCTAAAATATAGGAAATAAATACAAGTTTCCCCTGTTTCAGTACCTTTGAGAGTGGGATGTAGTAGACTCTAGACTGCAAAACTTCACTAATTAGTCATAGTTGTATAGTTCTTAATGATAATCTAACTTATAAACTTTTTCTAACTTCAGAATTAGTTTTGTTTCATCTTTGCCCGAGTCCCTCTAGATATATCTTGTGGATATACACTTAAAAGATCGCAATGCTTTGCAATTTAAAAAAAATATTAATCCACACCGATCTTGAAAAATCATCGACTTTCAAATTTGAAATTAACAATCTTATGTGGAGTTGACATGCAGTGGCAGCTGGTGGATTTGGAACGTACTGGGGCGTAAAATGTAGTAGACTAGTATAATGAGCGAGCAAGCGAAGCGAGCGAGCCTGAATTGCAAAAGGAGGGTGCGGGGGGTTGTCCCCCCCGCAAGAAAATTTTGAAAAAATGGATTCAAATGGTGGCCTTTACATAACATATTTACTGCAAATTGTTGAAAAAAGGGGATCAAATATAGCATTTTAAAGCATGTAAAATGTGTTAAGTACAATATCCAAAGGGAGCCGCAAAATGTAGAAACATATAAAACACCTGCCAATCTACAACCACATTTTATGTACATTAATGTAAATGTTCCTTAAGGGGCACAATTAAACTAACGTGTGGCCTACTCTATTTTTCAGCCAAGAGAGACTTCCTAGATTCACCAGACACAGGATAAAGCTAGAGTTAAGGGGAACGACTAATTGCATGGGGTGCCAGACCTAGAGGAGACTTGTCATGAAGATAGGGGGCCAGGGAGATAATATGGGAGAAGGTGTAGCCAAGGTAACCACTGTATTTAAGTGGACAGGGAGAGGCCTGTCTGTCTGTCAGTATCTAAAGGATGGTCGCACAGATTCTGTATTTACCCCTGGTCTGGTGACTATGACATTATGCACCAGAAGTGCGATCACAGCAGTAGTGACAGCCAAGAATGTCGCTTCCAATTTGTTCCCACAATCCATGTTGTTTCTTGGGTAAGTAGCCTATACCTGAAGTCAGCTCCACTGAAGAAACGCTCACCCAGGAATTAGACAGAAACAAACAATGCCGTTTCCCTTGAAGAAAAAACACATACTTCCAACTCGCCCGAAAAAAAGCAAACACTTTCCTTTTTCCATCATACAAGATAAACACTTGTGCAGGGGCACTGGAATTATGCAGCAGTGGAAGACCAAAATATGTGGCACGGTTGACAAGTTTAAGTAGCATACAAAGGCAAATTATGTGGCATAATACAGCACATTCTGTAGAAATGAAGCATGGTAGAAACGAAAGGCCGCACATTTCATGATTTCATTTACATTGTAAATTAAATCATGAAATGCATGGCCTTTGTTTCTACCATGCGTCCATATACAACATACACACATACTGTGTGTATGTTGTATATGGACGCATGGTAGAAACAAAAGGCTGTGCATTTCATGATTTTATTTACACACACAGTGTGTGTGTATGTTGTATATGGACGCATGTTAGAAACGAAAGACCATGCTTTTCATGATTTCATTATTTACATTGTAAATGATATCATGAACTATGCGGCCTTTCGTTTCTGCCATGCATCCATATACAACTTACACACACACACACTATCAGCCCTACGTGCCCCCTATATTGCCTTCTGGGTCTTTCCTCATACGGGTGCAGCCATTCTCCAAGTTGGCATGGATGGGTGAAGGGGGGCTGGGGGCTCGTTCACTGTGGCATACTTAGCCTACGACCACCCCCATAATCTCCTGAGTTCACGGGGACATTGACATATTTATATTTGGTTCTCTTTTATTTCAGCGCCAAGATGCTGTACTGGCGAGCGATGCTCTATAAAGCACTTAGCGCTCTACAAATCTCTGGTAAATGCAATAAGGTATAACACTAAACAAATTGTCTTATTCGATCATTTCTACTAACAGGACAATCCACTTACAGGACAGGGACGCACAGCCCAGCAAGTCCCTATAGTACTGCTAGTACACACCCCTTTAAAGCAACACCCACACTGTCTGATCCCAAGTACAATGCATGTGTGCAGCGCCCACTTCAAAGACAAGTGTGCCAAAACCATGCATAATTTCCCACCCGGCCTCCCACTTTAAGTGCATTGTTCTAGATTTATGAAAATCCTTCAGGCTGGGACAAGAAACGGCCAAGATTACTCCTTGGAGGCGAGGTGAGGCCCTCACTGCTGTATATCAGAGACAGATAGCAGCCGGCAGAACTCACAGCGCTGCTGTCCTTAAGACAAGTTATTGAACCGTCTGAAATCAGTGTGTGTGTGTGGTATATTATTGACGCATGGTAGAAACGAAAGGCCGTGCATTCACATACTCCTATCCTCTTAAAATACCTTTACCTCCTCTGACAGCAGATTAAGAGCAGTTGGAGAATAAAAGCCTTGCAGAGTGCTTGGTCGTTTTATTTCAAAACGACAGAGCAGTCGCCAGGCTTTTATTCAAACCCAGCGTCTCTCTTGATTTTTATCAGTAAGTACAGTACTGTAAGTAAAACTCATCTATGGAACGTTATCGCGCCCGGCTCCTCGTGGCTGGAATCGGCTAAACTGCAGATAGCGTGGCAACGGTGGCACAAGCCTGGGAGCCTTGGGAGGAACTGGAAAATGCTGGAAGACTCCTCCCCCGGACCCCACCCCACCAATCATTTTGGAAATAAGCAACTGTTGCTGGGTCTCGTGAAAGAGTCAGAGACCACTGACACACCCCCATTCCTACATTCTCTAAGCCGGACTGCCCTGCCCCCAGCCATTGAAATTAGTGGAGGGCTTCCGACTCCTCCCTGGGCCAAGCGAATAACGCCCAAAATCAAACGCTATTCTGGCAGTGATACACAGACCGCGCCCACCAGTGTATCGTCACTGCCCTGCTTTCTGGCTCCAGGTCGAGGAAATCTTCGCCCAGCCAAGCCATGAGCAGAGCCAAAAGCCATCCTCCCCCACCCCATCAAAGAAAAGCCCAGATTTGCACGTTTGATCACCGAGCAGCCAGTACAATTTATTCCTGGCTGCTCGGTGCTCCATCTCGCATTTTTTAATCCCCCAGGGTGGCAGGGCGACGCCCATCTCGCCCCTGTACACCAGCCGCCCCTGTTGACATGTCAGTGATTAAAGTTGCTCCAACCCATTTAGCGCCAAACATTAAAAAGCGCAGTTCAGAATACATTTTTCACTAAATAAGGACCGGGTTAGTTTCAAGAATTAACCACGGGTAATTGTGCAATGAGAATCGATTAAGTGGACCTTTCTTCTTGGGGATTCGTTCTTATGATAAAAAATAATCACTTCCTCTGAACGTGGAGGAACCCTTTCTCGTAGTTCATTCCTGTATGTCCATTTTCTAAATATGGTGTTCCTGGGAAATTATGAATCCTCATCATTATACTGCTCCTCAGCTATACATGGACACTGTGGCCCTGATTCACGAAGGTAAACTAACACATTTGTGTAAGTTTATGATTGTTTGCTTTTCACAAAGGGGTTTGCGAGTAGTATCTTTACGAGTGCTGTGTCTCCACATATAAAAATACCTATCTTTTTATGTGCAGAGACTCCACACTCATGAAGATACTACTCGTAAATCCCTTTGTGAATAGCAAGCAATTGTAAACTTGCACGAAAGTGTAAGTTTACCTTTGTGAATCTGACCCTGTGTTTTTGGTCTGATTAGATAGGATGCATTTAAAAGTGGTGTTCATCAAGACTGTTAGATCTTAGATCTCATTTCTATTTATGTTGTAATATCCATTTCTCATTGAACATTTGTTAAAGTTTATCTTGGGAATACTATTCTCTTTTAGAATAAGTTTTGCTGGTATGTTAGTCGTATTTAAGGTTGTATCTCTCGCTTCTCGATCAGCCTCATCCACGTGCAGGATCAACCACCAGCAGTAATGAGGGTGAATGGAATTCATAGCTGCTGATTCACACGAAGAAATGGCCAAACTTCACAAAAAAGACTTTATCCTGAGAAGAATCCAGTTCAATCTAGCACCACTCCATTGATCATTGAGAGATACATTCTCTTGTTTGGATCTTTTGTGCTCCAAATGTGTTTGGCTGCTGCAGTCTCCCATCAACAGTATCCTGCACTATAGAATCTTTGCTTCACAACATCACCTACATTTCTCCTGGAAATGAGTTATCTCTTCGTTTCATGGTCACTCATTCCCATCCTAAAGCTAATGGGCCTATCTATTTTAACATATATCCTATGAACAGACCCTTAACCGGTTGCGTGCGTCGGACGGCCCACGGCAATCCGACGTCACAGTGGGCGTATGTGTCGGACGGCCGGGGGCCGTCCGAACCACGCCCAGTCATAAATCACCCGCACCGCGGCGGAATTCACGCCGCGGTCAACGGGTTAAGGTCGTTGAGAACTTGATTGCCAAATTTTGCAGCTACAAAAATATTACATTGCAGCCAAAATATGCTACATTTGCTGGATTTATGCAACACTCACACAATGTGCCTTGAACAAAAATACTGTGGCCCAACCAGCAAGCCAGCATTGCACAGTAAGCTCTAGCAGAAAAGAGGTCTAACTGATATCATAGACAGTGCAGAATTCAGTTTAAAATATGCGCTCTCTTTAGCATCATCCTGACATGTCTGTTCCCAGAGTGAAATACATTCTGCTGAAGAGAACCGTTAATGTGATTCCCTCCACCCTCCTCCCATTTCCAGGTGTGGCCGGTACAGGTAGGAGCGGTGGGGCGGGGTGGTGTGGGGGTGTGGACATTCGACGGGATAGGGAAAATAAAAAAATTCAAGGAAGCAATAGTGCTGTCACATGCCACACACAGCAGGAGAGAGTGATAACACCTTTCTCCTGCCCATCTGCCTTTTACTGATTCAGCGCATGGTAGAGCAGGGTCAATAAAAGGATGGATTAACAAAGTGTTTTTTTTAAAGATTTTGCGTGGGCTTTTGTAAACAATTGTGACTTTTTACAAAAGTCCTAATTTTGCTTTCTTTTTGCAAACCGCAAAATCCTGGAGGGTCTGTATGAAGCTGGTGATCCTCGCTATTTCTTCCATGTCAGATTACATTGTCTAATGTTTGATTTTATATCTATGAACTTGTTTCAATATGTGCTCTGGAACAGTATTATGTATCATTAGCACTAGCTTGTTAACTCGTTTGTGGCCTTATTTAGCAAATTCATTTTGAGTCCTTAAGCCCATCAACCATTCTCCCTTCTTTCTGGACACATAACAGAGCTTGCTATCCGAGTAGGCCATTTCTTGTAAATAGCTGAGCCAGCCTAAAATGCTGCACTTGTGATAGATTTCGACTCCCTTTCCAGTCTAATTACTGCAACTAGTGTGGCATTTCTCAAAGTGAGCTCGGCAAACCATATTGCAGCTTTATAGACCGCAATAGGAAGGACCTTAGCATGGTAGTTTATTTTAATGGTACGTATGTCATGCCACTATATTTTCATTTCACATGGTATATTAGGGCTTAATGACTTTCTTTATAAAGAGCTTACAAAATCCTTCCATATTTCATGGCTATGTCTCTTTTGCAATAGTGCTCCACAATTCGGCTATGCATGATGATCACGTCGGTCATAGCCATTTCCGCACTTTATTCAAATACATTTGTATGAAGATATATATTTGAAGGCCGGCTTATAGATGGCTTGGCCAAACTATCTACTCACAATGCTGGTTCAGCATTGGTGCATTTTCACCTCATTACCCCCCCATTTTAATTCTGACACTGTATTCATTTTTATTCAAGAAGATGGCAGCCAGTAGAATGGTGAATTAAAATGGATGAACAAATCACACTTACTCATAAACCAGTCTCACAGGAGATCACCCACTCTACAATGTAGTGCCTTGTGTGACTGTGCAAGTAGTGGTGGCTTGTTCATTTTTAAAGTGGTGGGGAACAAATTCATAAACTGTGCTTCCCAACCCCTGAGCCCAATACCTCCCACTTCATAGTCTTTCAAATTGAACACACACAAATATACATTTAAACACACGCTCACACATACAAAGACAGTCACACAGACATGCATCTCTGGGATACACACACACACACAGATATTACTTACCTGCTTCTATTCCACATGAGCATCCACTCTCTCTGCTTCCTGACTCCTGACTCCTTACTCCGACTTAGCTAACAGAGCACCAGTACCAGGTGCATGAGGTTCTACCCAATCAGAAGCCAGAATAAGGGTGAAGGTACAGAGGCAGACCTTTTTTCTCTATTCCAACTTCTGATTGGGTAAGAGGGCGCATGATTGACAAGACCTAGAGCTCCATTATCAAGTATGATGCACTACCACACGTTAGTGCAGAATATCAGATATGTATAGAGTGAGGCCAGGCTGTAACAGCCCCCACTTGACACATGCGCAGTACAGCCAGTGGAGCCCCATTCTGCTGCTTAGGTTATATTACAGCTTTTACATGCAAACAAACGATTCATGAGATTCATTTGCTTTCATGTGAAAGTTGCAACACGCCAAGCAATTATTGGAAGGGATGTATGACGATACCACGCATGCATTACATCGCATGCCATTAGATCGCGGTTTTAACAACGCAAGTCGTTACAACGACTTGCGTTGGAGGGCGCTGGACTTAGGAGTAGTTTAATTTACTATTCCAACTCCAGCCTACGTACAGAAGGGAAGGTGTTGGATAGTAATTTAAACTACTCCTTGTCCTATAGCGCCCTCCAGTGCAAGTCATTGTAACGACTTTCGTTGTAAAAACCGCAATCTAATGGCATGCGATGTAAGGCATGCGTTCTAAAGGTTGTTTCCCATTGGAAGAGCTGGACAGTGGGTCGCCACCCTGGTCTCCTGTCTACGTGAGTCTGGTGCCCTGTCTGTGTACATGCCCTCTTATGGCTTTGGTAGAGGAATGGGGGTATGGCGTATGAAGTGTTTGCTAAAGGTTTCCTATAGCTTGGGTGTAGGAGCAAAATTAGATAACAGCTAATGATACTGTTTATTTTCATCATTTAAAACATTTCATGCCGTTCTCCATTTCCACTTCTTGAAATGTCAGTTGATCATATAAGCCATCAGTAAGTGTGCATGTATGATATAAAGCACAAACTAACCCAGGGTGTGGAGCAACATCCCTGTATTTCGTAGGACTACAGGAAGCAATCTAGTGGTGGAAAAACTTGGAGTTTCCATATTACTAACTATGGACAGTGACCTGTAGCTCTTAAATTTTCCGTTACAGACGAGTAATATGTTCTTTTTGTGCTACTGTGACTACCTGTAACGCATATTTGACTGTAACCATATAGGTGGAGTAATCCGCTTAAGTCTAATGCTCCTCTTCTTAAGTGTTCTCTGTGCCCCACTGGTCTTCGTTTGACACCGTAGCTTTGCAGCACTGCGCTGGCATTTTCACCAGTCAGTATTTTCACAATGTGACTGGGAAGGTTTTTAATTGAACAAAAGTATTCCTTTCTGATCTGATGGCAGTCCTTCATGACACGACAACTGCTGTCACACACAATAATAGAGTACAGAGGTTTATATATAATTAATGGATGGACCAATCATTTGTTCTGTAGTTTTACGTTGTCATTACCATCAATTTTAACCCTACGTTTTTTGTAACATTAGTGTTTGAGTTTTTAAATTTTAAATTATAAACCATGTCATAGATAGTGTTCGGAAAGTGTAACTTTACTCAAAATGGCCCAGTGAGCTAAATTAGTAGTCGAATTCCAGCACTGATATGTTTTGGAGGAAAGTGTAACATTTTCCGAATATTGTGGATTGGTATCATCAGTTTAGCACCCCAGTATAACACCAGCCTCTGGTGCTCTGTGGGTGAAAGCAAAAAATAGTAATTCAGGTTTAAGACTAATGATCCTTATGCTATCACGTAAACAAATATGATTCTAACATTTCACAGACTCCTGGCTTTTTGACTCCTCTGTAATGACAGGCTGTTTTTTTAAGCATATACTCAGCCCTCCCTATATGATCAACTGAACAATTATCAGCCATCTTCAAGTGAGAGCTATGTAGTGGGTTTCAGTCAAGGTTTTTATAAATCAAATACATTTTAAGATATGGGCAACGTGGGCAATCGCCCACACCTTCCAATAGGCACCCGAGAAAGTAAACTCTCTGTTTAATCCCTGTATATACAATTTCTCTATTTAAGCTGCAGTCATTCTTTGCTTTCTGCTACCATTAACTCTGTCACTCTGCCCTGTGTCATCCTAAGGATTTTGGGGGTCTCAGGCAAGACATATTTCAAATGTTTTTATGTGACTTATTTAAAGTTTAACATATAATGTAGAATTATTTGGCATTGTGTGGACTTGAATTAGCAGGGCATGGATTATAAAATTTAAATTTGTTCTGTACAGGGGCCTCTGAAATATGTCTTGCCTAGGGCTCCCAAAATCCTTAAGATAACACTGTTATAAATATGTAATTTGTATAGCAGCCGAACTAAATGATTCATAACTAACTAGTCAGCCCTTAAGAGTGTATTTTACCCGTGGTTTCCTATTCTGGAAGGATGGATTTTTAAGTGAGATTAACCTCACCGTTAAAACACCTAACACTAGCTGCCACTTTTCAGTGATTTGAGTAATTTGCTGAAGTATTTATTGTGTGAAACTAAAATACATGTAATAACGAACATAAAGCAGGGATAATCACACCCTAGGGAGCTAGCCCGCACAAAGCTATTGCACCTGTGATATGATTAACTCCTGCTGCAATCATTATACCACTTCGACTGTACCTCGATGGTAAATGTAGTAATTACATAAAGAGCAGCCCCGCTTAGATCCGACAGCATTTTAAATGTGTTGTGTGAAAGGAGAAAGCCTGCCTTCCATCAAATCTGCACTGCATTAAGTGCGCCCTTGGCTGTGCATAGCTGAGTGCTTAATTTTCTTCATGTTGTGCTATTGCTCCTTACAAAACACTACATGTGCCTACAATTAGCCCGTGCTGGTTAGTAAATTGGTTATTGGCTTCAAAAGAGCATTTTGTAAAACCGGATTTATAGTTTTTCAAAATTGGCCAGTTGAAAGGGCATGTTTTTAGATTTGAGATATTGAAGGTTTGTGTCTAAATGAAGACGAATGGTACCGGCGCTGGGAATATCTTTCGGGAATGTTTGTATGCACACTTGATCAAGGGCTACGAAAAAGCTTGTAGTCAAATGAACCAGCCTCTTTTTTTCCCAATTTGGAACTCTGAATTTTTCACTTCTGAATTGGACTGCGACCTGGCAAACAGACCCAAAGAGTGTTTTGGAACATTTTGAGGATGTGGGATTAGGGGAATTTTGAGATTCTGTCTGGGAGTCAGCCCTGGAGGGGTTTACAAGACTGTCTCAAGGAGGTTGGGTGTTTCTAGGCTTTGTTAGGATAGATGGGGCGGGAGTTTCAGGGTTCTCATTTCTTTTGAATGTGGTTTATAGTTTGCTACCTGCTGGATGTATCCAGAGGTTTACTCTTTTAATTTTTGTTTCTTTGAATTCCTGGTCTTGCTTCTATTTCGGATTCTTATGCTTGCTGACTAATTAATACCCGGCCACCTATCTGTTTTGACAACGACATGTGTGTGCTCTAAGGAGAACTACTGATTTTGCCTTTTGTATCTTTTCAGCCTAGGTCTTTGGTGTTGGTTTGCTCCTCACCTGCCTTCTAACGCTCTGTCACCTGCTGTTCAAGGTTTGTGCGTCAGGAGCTTCATTGCGTTTTCCGTCCCGTGTCTTCTGTCACCCCTTGAATTATCATAACAGCATGCTTAATTTGTAAAACAGATTGCTGGTACCGTACGCTCCTGCTCAGACGTCCACAGCCAGTGCAATTAAATGTTGGTGCACCGAATACCAAGGCTCTATAGTCTAGAATCAACCTTATGCCTCTTTAATCCACTACCAGACACTCTCTGCCCCTTTTATCTCACTCTTGCACGTTCCTGCTTTCTCCCTTCCTCCGTTTTTCTGATTTGTGTTTTTTCCCCTCTCATGTTCTCAGGAAATATCTAATGTTAAAAAGTAAGTGCCTGTCCTCAAAATAAGTGCCAGTGGCACCCACTGGCTACCACCGGCACCCACTGGCTACCACCGGCTCAAATTAGGCACTGCGTAGGAGCCCCAGCTGTCTGGCTCATATGTTCTTCCTGACTCTGTCAGGGTAGTAGACTGACAGTGAAATGTGTGAAAATATAATTCCTTGTAGGTCAAGAGTATTAGTACAGCATGGCCTGTTATGCTGAGGGGTTATTCATCAAAACAAAGGTGCAGGAAACATCATCTCTCGGCAGTTGCCTTGCGTTCTGCATTCCGTCCATCAATTGTGTGTCTTTTGCTTCCTCACCCTAAGTGCGCCGGGTATGCCCAGACGTGGGTCCCGGGCTCACTGTGCTACTGGATTCAAGCTATCCTGGCTGATGAGGGGTGAAACCCTGAAACCGGTCCTAGGATGCTTGTTTCCAGTCCAGGGAGGACCTGGTTTGGCAGTTTGGGCTGGACTGTTCCCATGAGGCACAGGGTCAAGACTGATTTGCATATGGCCAGGTCTAAACTGGGGTGGCATGGTGAGCAAAATAATGATGGATTTAACCCAGATCTCTTGACTGGGGGTGAATGTTTTGATTTGTTCTGCATTCCGTCCATCAATTGTGTGTCTTATGCTTCCTCGCCCTAAGTGCGCCGGGTATGCCCAGACATGGGTCCCGGACACACTGTGCCACTGGTTTCAAGCTATCCTGGCTGATGAGGGGTGAAACGCCGAAACCGGTCCTACGATGCTTATTTCCGGTCTAGGGAGGACCTGCCTTGGCAGTTCGGGCTGGACTGTTCCCATGAGGTACAGGGTCAAGACGGATTTGCATATGGCCAGGTCTAAACTGGAGTGGCATGGTGAGCAAAAGAATGATGGATTTAACCCAGATCTCTTGCCTGGGGGTGAATGTTTTGATTTGTTCTGCATTCCATCCATCAATTGTGTGTCTTTTGCTTCCTTGCCCTAAGTGCGCAGGGTATGCCCAGACGTGGTCCCAGGCTCACTGTGCCACTGCATTTAAGCTATCCTGGCTGATAAGGGGTGATACCCTGAAAACGGTCCTAGGATGCTTATTTCCGGTCCAAGGAGGACCTGGCTTGGCAGTTCGGGCTGGACTGTTCCCATTAGGCACAGGGTCAAGACTGATTTGCATATGCTCAGGTCTAAACTGGGGTGGCATGGTGAGCAAAAGAATGATGGATTTACCCCAGATCTCTTGACTGGGGGTGAATGTTTTGATTTGTTCTGCATTCCATCCATCAATTGTGTGTCTTTTGCTTCCTTGCCCTAAGTGCTCTGGGTATGCCCAGACGTGGGTCCCGGGCTCGCTGTGCCACTGGATTCAAGCTATCCTGGCTGATGAGGGGTGAAACCCCAAAACCGGTTCTAGGATGCTTGTTTCTAGTCCAGGGAGGACCTGGTTTGGCAGTTTGGGCTGGACTGTTCCCATGAGGCACAGGGTCAAGACTGATTTGCATATGGCCAGGTCTAAACTGGGGTGGCATGGTGAGCAAAATAATGATGGATTTAACCCAGATCTCTTGACTGGGGGTGAATGTTTTGATTTGTTCTGCATTCCGTCCATCAATTGTGTGTCTTATGCTTCCTCGCCCTAAGTGCGCCGGGTATGCCCAGACATGGGTCCCGGACACACTGTGCCACTGGTTTCAAGCTATCCTGGCTGATGAGGGGTGAAACGCCGAAACCGGTCCTACGATGCTTGTTTCCGGTCTAGGGAGGACCTGCCTTGGCAGTTCGGGCTGGACTGTTCCCATGAGGCACAGGGTCAAGACGGATTTGCATATGGCCAGGTTTAAACTGGAGTGGCATGGTGAGCAAAAGAATGATGGATTTAACCCAGATCTCTTGCCTGGGGGTGAATGTTTTGATTTGTTCTGCATTCCATCCATCAATTGTGTGTCTTTGCTTCCTTGCCCTAAGTGCGCAGGGTATGCCCAGACGTGGTCCCAGGCTCACTGTGCCACTGCATTTAAGCTATCCTGGCTGATAAGGGGTGATACCCTGAAAACGGTCCTAGGATGCTTATTTCCGGTCCAAGGAGGACCTGGCTTGGCAGTTCGGGCTGGACTGTTCCCATTAGGCACAGGGTCAAGACTGATTTGCATATGCTCAGGTCTAAACTGGGGTGGCATGGTGAGCAAAAGAATGATGGATTTACCCCAGATCTCTTGACTGGGGGTGAATGTTTTGATTTGTTCTGCATTCCATCCATCAATTGTGTGTCTTTTGCTTCCTCGCCCTAAGTGCTCTGGGTATGCCCAGACGTGGGTCCCGGGCTCGCTGTGCCACTGGATTCAAGCTATCCTGGCTGATGAGGGGTGAAACCCCAAAACCGGTTCTAGGATGCTTGTTTCCAGTCCAGGGAGGACCTGGTTTGGCAGTTCGGGCTGGACTGTTCCCATGAGGCACATGGTCAAGACTGATTTGCATATGGCCAGGTCTAAACTGGAGTGGCATGGTGAGCAAAAGAATGATGGATTTAACCCAGATCTCTTGACTGGGGGTGAATGTTTTGATTTGTTCTGCATTCCGTCCATCAATTGTGTGTCTTTTGCTTCCTCGCCCTGAGTGCTCCGGGTATGCACAGACGTGGGTCCCGGGCTCACTGTGCCACTGGATTCAAGCTATCCTTGCTGATGAGGGGTGAAACCCCGAAACCGGTCCTAGGATGCTTGTTTCCAGTCCAGGGAGGACCTGGCTTGGCAGTTCGGGCTGGACTGTTCCCATGAGGCACAGGGTCAAGACTGATTTGCAAATGGCTAGGTCTAAACTGGGGTGGAATGGTGAGCAAAAGAATGATGGATTTAACCCAGATCTCTTGACTGGGGGTGAATGTTTTGATTTGTTCTGCATTCCGTCCATCAATTGTGTGTCTTTTGCTTCCTCGTCCTGAGTGCTCCGGGTATGCCCAGACGTGGGTCTCGGGCTCACTGTGCCACTGGATTCAAGCTATCCTGGCTGATGAGGGGTGAAACCCCGAAACCGGTCCTAGGATGCTTGTTTCCAGTCCAGGGAGGACCTGGTTTGGCAGTTCAGGCTGGAATGTTCCCATGAGGCACAGGGTCAAGACTGATTTGCATATGGCCTGGTCTAAAATGGGGTGGCATGGTGATCAAAAGAATGATGGATTTAACTTGGCTCACTTAGGAAGGTTCAGAGGACATTGCATCTATGCTATCTGACTTTGCAATGGCCTCATGGCTAATTGCTTTTTGCAGACCCCCCATTAAGATCTTCATTCTCTACAAATTTACTCAGTTCCAATACAATATGGACCTAAATGGAACTATATGAAATGATTATGATAAACCTGCTTACGTTACTTAGTGACATGTACTTGTGGATCAACCTGACTTTGGACCTTACCCTACTTGCTGCTTTTTGAACTCTGTGATATCAGCAGTATAATGAGAGATCCTGCTTGCCATGCTTGGCCACACCAGAGCCCCCCTTGAAGACAACCTCCAGGTGCTAATAATATAATTTGGAGAAAAAAATGTTGATTAGTGGGGTTTGAAGTTTGTACCTATCTATATCTCGTATCAATTTGGGACTGAGGTACACTTATTCAGATTTATTAAAAAAATAACATTTATAACTCACTGAGCCACAACGGCCAAGCATATCAGGAAAAAACAGAGAAGGGAAAGATCATTTTAGTTAAAAAGTACCTTTTCAGTTCGTGTTGGGAACCTTACTATAGTTATTTGGAAAATCCATACTAACAGAAATAAAGTGAAAATATTCTCTAGGCAGGATGTGAAAAATGTATATGATTAAATTTAAATGGAACACACTGAAACAGTTTTTAAAGGATGACCAGGATTGTTACACCAACCAATAAAGGTGGAGCAACAGAATTAATTTTAATGATTGATATACTCACTGCACTGAAGAAGTGACTAATAGCCGTGGTATTTACAACTGGAAATGGAATTATTGGAAATTAAGATAATGATTAAACCTGTGATCATAATGGCAACAGAACATGATATTATTGAAGAATCTGTGTACAATTACTTGTTAAAGAAGATTCAACAACACCAGTGTTAAATTGTTTCCCCAAAACTCTTAAAACCCTAACAGGCTCCTCATTGAGGTTGATTATTTCAGGATAATTTCTATGTGGGAGCCATTTCAATGTATATTGATTATCATTTACTACAGACTGCTGGGAGAAACACCAACTTTATTTTATAGGAAACCAACATTATATCTAAAAAAAAAAAAGACGTGGAAATATAATCCGAAATCTTGTTATTCACATGATGTACAGAAGCAGCATGGCAATATCCCTCGTCTGTGGGTTCAAAAGTAGTGGAAGATTTACTATTGAAATACAATCTACCCACTTTAGAGAAGAATGCTGAGATACTGAAACTAATTCACGTGGCACAACACAATTATTTTAGATTTGAGGGACAATTGTTCCTGCAAATATTTGAGATGGCAATGAGCAGCAATGTTGTGCTAGTTGATGCAATTATTTTCTCTGCATATGACTGAACATAAATCTGTCTCAAAAGGGATACATGAAAAAGAAACTTGTAAAATGGTGGCAATATTATTGAAGATATTTTTTGAATTGCAATCATGCAAATGAAATTAAGGATCTGAAATCGTACACCTATGAACTGGTAAAAATTAAGATTGATTTTTTTGTAACCTGCAAAACCTTGAAATGTAACCTACAGTATAAAATGCAGATGTGACATTGACCATGTTGGGCAAACGTCAAGAAAATTCAAAGTAATGATCTTTTTTTTAAATATAAATCTATGATGAGAACAGGGTATTGAGATCTAATGTAGCAAAACATTTCAGCACCAGATTGCACAATTGTGGTTTAAGGGAAATTCTAACAGTACCACACAGAGGGGGAACATAAAAATTCTCTTAAAGCAAAAGGAATTTAATTAAATGATTGCAGATGGTAACTCCACATGGAATTAATTACAAAGTGAGTTTCAGGTTTTTGTGATTAACATAAAAAATAAGCATTTGTAAATACAATAGGCCTTGCCTTTAAAGGATGATTGCAAATCTGTTTGTTTCCCCAAATTTGTTTGCATTGGCACTGGCAAAAAGAAAAAGAAAATAAATCTCAGTGTTTCACCAACCATGTGCACAGTTTGGCTACCATCTTGGAATATTTTCTTTTTCATTATGAATAAAACCTTCCCAACATGGCCATTGGGGCATCACAGCGTACGTAAGTACATGCATGTTGACCATCTTTCAATTTTTAAAAAAATAAAGAAAAGTGTTCCAAGATGGCCACTGAGGCAAGTACATGCATCGTGAGGCACTACAGCTAATTTGGCATTTTTAAAAAACTTTTGTAAAATTTACAATTGCTAGAGGCAGACAGTCATTTTAGAACAGTAAATAAAAAAATTGTCCTATGCTGCCCATATAAATAGAAGCATGTGGCCTAGGAACAATGTACAGCTGCTGAACCCCCATCAAAGAAATTAAATTGTTTAAAAAAATTAAAAAAATAAAAATTGAAAAGCATTGTGCGGTGGAACGGGCGAGCAACAGATCACCAGGGAGGTTGAGAAGTCTCAGGAGAGAGTGCAAGGTTCAGGATGTGAGTGAGAGGGTTCAGATGTGGTAAAGTGCAAGGAAAGCCATGTGTTGTTTTGGAGCGCCAAAGCAAAAAGAAAAACTAGTTTCCTCATGTTAGAAGTTGAACAATACAACACATCCACTCAAAGGGATGTTAAAGAAGCTATGCTCTTGGGGCTGTACAAAAACATAAGCGGGAAAACCATCAAATCATGAACAGGAAACTGAGATAGACCAGAAAGTCATCCAATCATGAAGAAAGGGTTGACAAAAGCCTGCTCTGTTTATTGTATTATTCCTAATAGATATTTGGTAACAGACAGCTAATACTGTATGTAAGCGAGACCTACAAAGGATTAAAGCATCTTTGAAAAGAATGAGCTGTAAAATGGTGTGGACAACTGCCCTAATATGGAGAACAGAATTGATTGATGAAGATTAATTTAGAGAGTTTAGTAGAGCAGTCTAACATGTGAGTATACTAGACTGAAAATTGTAACACTAGTACTCCTGGTCCAATGAGGGTTTTTTTAAAATTATTTTATTCAGTAACGTCATAAAACATCATAACACACATTAGATTTAAACATGCATCATTTCAGTACAACATGTTACAGCTTACTTTGCACTACGACATTCCTGAAATCTACTGTGTTTACCCCCTACTCTGAATTCTTTTGACCAACCAAAACATTTCCCTCCCCATCATCTAGTGAGATATCTACTTGTGCCTGAAAATATTGAGTCACTGGGCCCCATATGTCTTTCGGTCTTGAGGTCACAGGTAGCTCCTCTGCATCTGTTCTTAATTGCTCTTTACAGTGCACCATGTCTTTAATTCAGTATTTTGTTCTTGGAGCACTTCTGCTACCCCAGTACATGGCTACTCGTCTTTTGGCCAGCAAAAGGGCCACTGCTGTTAATCTGCAATTGGGTGGTCTCTGGGTCTTTACCAAACCCAGAAGACACATTTGTGGGGTATTGGCGACTGGCTCTGACAACATAGTACCCATAGCATCCTTCACCTCCCTCCAGTACTGCCAAACGGGGGGTATGCCCAACCGATATGTAAAAAATCTACTTGCTTATTCCTACACCTGATACAGTCAGCATTTCCCCGCAGTCCGTATTTGTGCAGTTGTACAGGTGTATAATACATTTGTTGCAAAAATTTGAAATCAATATTGCGCAGATCACAGTTCGGTGTTAGCAACTCTGTGATTGTACAGCAAAAATCCCACTCGTCTCTGGACAGAGGTGTATCTAGTACAGTGTTCCATCTCTCTAGCGCCTGCTCTGTAGCTCTGTATTTCTCCTGTTGAGCTGCATTGTAGAGTTTGGTTATTAGGTGCTCCCGTGAGGGGGCAGACAGCAAAATTTGTAATGCCTGCAGTGTAGGTGGTTCTTGCGGAAAGGATGTGTATAAGGTTCTAATGGCAAGTCGCAAGCGCATGTATGTGAAGAGAAGTAGTGGGGTCTATATGTTGCCGTTGAAGAGTTCTGGAGAGTTAACAAATAATCCCTCTCTGAACATATCCCCCATGGTGCGCAAGCCCATCTTGTCCAGCATTTTCTGTGCCTTTCTGTTCTCGTATGACTGACATGTCTGGATGGTGTAGATGGGGAGTGCAGGGGCATATAGTGGAGTCTTTTGTGCTTGTTGTGCGAGTTTGCTCCATGCTTTAATTGTGCTCTGTACTGGGTTTATAACGGAGTGTGGGATGCCTTTCCTACTCTGGTGTTTAAGAGCTGATTGCGGAATCGGAAAAGCCTCATCCGATTTTGTAGCAACATGTGGGACGTATTCATGCGGGTGTTGCCAGTAGTGCGCAAAGTGTGCCTGCGCACAGAGGTAGTAGAGATGCAAATTTGGTGCTCCGAAACCACCCTGGGGTTACAAAGAAAGGGTAAACCCAAATAAGCCACTGGGACCTGGGTATAAGACAGTACGGTAGAAAATTGGTCCCAGTAGGCTAATTCTTAGGAAAACACAGAGTTAAAACACAGTAGGCATAAATAATCTAATACAATGTAGATTTTAAGTCCAATGTTATTTAATCACATTGAACATTTTAAATGCTTACAAATCAGCGAATTAATCAAAGAATATGCCAAACAAGTGCCCCACGTGCGGGGGAGAAAAGCAAAGGGGGAGAAGTAGTGTGCATCAAGTGAGGGTTGGAAAAGTGTAAAGGAAAGATAGTGACATTATATTCATCACATAATTATTTACATTGGAAACGGCTTTTCTCAAGCCTCACAGTTAAATGATGGAAAATACATAGCCATGATTAAGAGTACACCATCACAGTGAGAAAGCACTGTTGATCAAACTGGCATATGACAGTAACACAGTCGACGTTTCGACCCCCAAAAACAAGGTAGGTTGCTTAATTCCTTACAGCGGGGTCTTCCTCAGGACTGAAAAAGGGGGGGCACTATGTGCCACCCTTGACTGGAGGTGGTACCGTTGTGGTTGGGCCTGTAGGCTCCAAGAGACGGAGAGCGGATTGATGGCACTTGAAAAAATTAGTAGGGAAACTGTCCCTTGGGATCATCCATTAAACCAGGAGAATAGTATTGCTAAATTGACTTGGACTCAAGGTTCCATTAACGTTGTAATTGAATCTAAATTGTTCGTACTCGGTCACTGCTTCCGAAAAGCCCACCGGGTGCTTTCAGTCTATAGTGTTCAAAGTGCATCCGTCTCTCACAAGGGAGTACGGGCGGGTGAGTTTTTCCCAACCGTTTCTCAGCTGTCAGCCTGCCCACGCTAGTGTGGTCAAATGGGAATACAATTTTGTGAAAAAGTGTTGTGTCGGCGGATAGGTATATTTATAAATATAAGAAACGCAGTAGTATAATCACTTTTGGGATTGCGATTCGTTCAGTCAAGGACAGTGGCAGGTGGATCCAGCGGGCCACCTGGTCCTCTAATTTCCTCAGTGCCCAATTCTCGCGTATCACCAGTTCTGGGTCTTGATGAACCCAGATCCCTAGATACTTAACCGGGTCTGTACCAGTGGCGTAGCAGGGGGGCAGGGGGTGGTGTGCCCCGGGCGGCACGAGTTTTGGGGGCGGCAGTCTCCGCCATCCCCGCTCTTACCTGTGGCTGCGCAGGGAGGCTAACGCTGGATTTGTCGCCAGCAACCCTCCCGCTCTTACGGCCACCATGGGATGGCAAACCCTTGCTTGAACCGCCACAGGAGGCAGAAGGCTTAGCTACGCCACTGGTCTGTACGCCAAAGCAGAGAGAATTCTATTGTGAACTGTTGCGTACAAATGGTTAGTGGGATAACTACAGACTTAGCCCAGTTTATACTTAGGCCTGAGAATTGCTCATATCGGATGTATTCCCTTAGTAATGGCTCCTGGGTTATGTACGTATAGGACCATATCATATGCATACAGTGATATACTATCTGAACCTCAACGTCATGTCTGCATGTCGTTGTCATATTTTACATGCAAGGGGTTCTAACGTTAGGGCGAATAATAGTGGGGATAGAGGGCATCCCTACCATGTCCCTCTTTAGATGTTAAATGGTTCCACTGTGTCACCTTTTATCCAGAGCCTGACCACTGGTTCAATGTACATTAGCTGGATCCAGTGGAGAAAAGTCAGAGGGTGCCCAACTCTACATAGGATCCCGAGCATATACCCCCCACTCGACCTAATCAATCGCCTTGGCAGCCTCCAGCAAGGCGGCCACGGCAGGCAAGTCCGGATCGAGCTGGTGGAAGAGGGCGAAAATTGTGCGTAGGCTATGGGTCATTGACAGAGCAGGGATAAAACCTGACTGATCTGGCAAGACGAGATGCTGCATTAGGGGGTGCATTCAGGACGCTAGTATTTTTGCCAATATTTTGGCATCAATATTTATAAGAGAGAGCGGTCTATAGGAATCACAATGTTCCTAGCTTTTGTCCAGTTTAAGTATTGTAATTAGTAGTGCCTCTTGGAATGTCGGTGGAAGAGTACCCTGCTCATAGGCCTTTTTGTACATTTCAAGCAGATGCGGTACCAACAGATCCCCAAATTCTTTCTAAATCTCTCCCGGAAATGTGTCGGTTCCGGGGGCCTTACCATTTGGGAGAGCCCGTATTGCATTTCTAACCTCTTCTTCTGTAATGGGCTGCATAAAATATCCCCTTTGCCATCTGAGAGCCAGACCATAGCGATGTCTTGAAGAAACTCGCTATGTCCGCATCAGAGACCTGCGTACGCGCAGAATATAATTGTGAGTAATATTCGGTAAAACCACAGAGTATTGATGATGTATCGTGCCATTTCCTACCCTGACCATCTGCTATCTGCACAATTTGCGTAGGTGTCTGCATCATTTTTACTTTATTGGCCAGGGTGCGGCCTGGACGGCCCCCCTCTACATGTGGTGGTGCTGTATGTCTGCGTGACAAAAACTGGATTTCTTGGTCCGCCATCTCCTGATATGCTGGCATTTTTTCTCTTACAGTGGCCAGTAGTGTTGTGTCTAGATTCTGTTCGTGCTCCCTCTCTAGTGCCTGAATGTCTCTTTCGAGCATGTGTAGCTGCTGGCGAATGTCGCGAAGGACCCCCACTTGTTTGCCTATACAGACCCCACGGAGCGTTGCCTTAAAAGCCTCCCACAGCGATCTCGCACTTGATACTAAACCCGTTATGTTCGAAATATTCAAAGATGGCCTGTCGTATTTCAGCCCTGAATACTTTATCCAGCATTGCAGTGGCCGGAAAGTGCAATGTAAACAGCCGGGGTGTATGGGTGGGTAATAATAGCTCTAGCCGAACAGGGGCGTGGTCAGATAAGGTCTTCTACATGTGCTCTACCGTCTTTGTCCAAGTGCTCTCCTCTTTTGTACCTAACCAATAGTCTATTCTAGACCAAGAATTGTGGGTAAGAGATGAGCAAGTGCCTTCTCGCCGAGTCGGGTGCCTCATTCTCCACAGGTCTACTAATTCTTGTTCCTCCATCCCTTCTCTGAGCATCTTGGCCACTTGTTTATCATATCTGTCAGCGTAAGTGGATCTATCTAGAGCTGAATCTATGCAGATGTTAAAATCTACTCCCCACAAGATTGCTGCCGGTGACAACTCGTGCAGTTGTGCCCACATCTGTGCGAAAAATGCAGAATCATCTGTGTTTGGTCCATATACATTGACCAGTGTCAATATTGTACCACTAAAGTCTCCCTGAACAATGACATAGCGGCCCTGTATGTCCATTTTTGTATGCAGCACTGCAAATGGGGTCCCTTTTTTAACTATTAACATCACGCCCCGGGCATAGGAGGAATAAGAGGAGGCTATGCGCACAGACACCCACCCGGCACATATGTTAAGTTCAGATTGTTTAGTAAGGTGAGTCTCCTGAAGCAGTGCAACTTGCACATTGTGCCTGTCTAGGTATGCTGAAACTTGTTGAGTTTTCCAGGGGTTGTTTAAACCCCTCACATTCCAAGTGAATAGGGTTAGCGGCCTATGTGTTTGTGCCATACTCCGATCTATTGGTCATATTGGGGGGGGGTGTAGTAGTGTAGTATGTGCAATGTTTTTTAGCATTGTGTTATTACCATGTTGCCTGGTGTCATGACGCATTATTAACAGTCCAAACCAATACCATCCCCCCACCCACTTTAGCGCTCCAATTGCGCCAAAGACATTACCCTCTTCTAAATAACCCTTTACTAACATCCCGTCCCATACCCTCTGAAAACAACTTATTGTTAAATACGGTAGTGGTATACACCTAGGGGGCATGAGCAGCCCACCAATTCTCCCTGCATCGGAAATGCGGAGAGGGCCGCATATACTATTCCTCTGTGCGCCATTTGCCAATGTTGGTGGCAGAGAAACCTCCACTGTGCAGCTCTCTTGCAGTAGAGTAGTCCTTGCTGCTTATCAACACATCTTAATGAGGGGGAAAGGGACTAAAGCAAGTATACAAATTACAGAAAATGTGTCAGGGCAACTTAACAATATTGCTACACAGAACAATGTGCACTATTGCCAAATATAAAACATGACCATGTTGATTTATTTATTAAACAAACATTTTTTTTATTTTTTATATCTTTTATCAAAAAATTATTATTATTGTCTTGTGATACATAGTTAAAACCATCAATACAGGAAGGACATTGCATTACATTGGGTCCCAACCTACTGCCAGCCTTCTCATTTTCTACGACCATATTGGATCTCCCCGCTTGTTTATGCTGTGTAATGAAACAAACTATCAGAATATCTAGGAAAGTTAATTGAATTGGTTTTCATGGATACACGATTGTAATGCATTGCCCTTCCTGTATTGATGGTTTTAACTATGTATCACAAGACAATAATAATAATTTTTTGATAAAAGATATAAAAAAAAAATGTTTGTTTAATAAATAAATCAACATGGTCATGTTTTATATTTGGCAATAGTGCACATTGTTCTGTGTAGCAATATTGTTAAGTTGCCCTGACACATTTTCTGTAATTTATATACTTGCTTTAGTCCCTTTCCCCCCTCATTGTCATTTTCCCTACGCCAAGCAAGTATATTTTGCATGTAGGGGCCCTTACTTCCAAAAGTTATCAGCACATCTTAGTCAGTGCAACAATCTATAACAAGCGCATGCCAGTGTGCCTGGCATGTAATTCCATCATAATAGTTTTCATTAATGTGTCTTTGCAGAGCATGTTGGGTTAAACTTTATATTCTACCTATGCTTCATTATGCAACAATAATCCCAAGTTTCCAAACTAGTAGTGGAGGAGCACCCACAGTGTATCAACAGCTCGTTAGCTCCCCTGGGACATACTGTGCGTGTGGCGCCACACAAAACAGTCTCACAAACGTAATTTGCTTATAGTAAAAATAGAGAGAGAACTCCATTCTGTGGCATTCCTTTCTTGGGCCATCTCCTGTAGCTATCTAGCCCTATCTCTGCTACTACAGCATTGCACCACACTCCCAAGTGCACCTGACTCATCAACCCACATACCAGAGCTTTCTGGAACCTGGTCACTTGGGTCCTATAAAGTTAAGAAAAAGTATATAATCTACTTATGCGCCTGGGAGACCGCATTAACTCGGATCGTCCAGGTTAGAGGGGGCCCCTTGTTCACCATTGTCTCCTCGTGGAGATTTGCGTCTGTTCCCGGCTCGCTCCTGCTGTTGCAAGTACTGTTGCAAGCTTTTATGGTCTCCGAATATCTTTTGCTTGCCGTCAGCAGTTATTTTCAGGTGTGCTGGGTAGAGCATAGTCTGTTCCTTTCCTGTAGTTTCATCTTTGCTGGCAAAAATTTATTTCGTGCTTCTCCGGCAGAACCCAAAGGATCAGACTCCCTCCCTTCCTCTCCGAACCTACAGAGATCAACTGTGGAGTACCCCAAGGATCCTCGCTCAGGCCCATGCTTTTCAACATCTACATGGCCCCCCTCGCCGCCATTGTCAGACAGCATGGGCTCAGCATAGTATCTTACGCCGACGACACCCAGCTCATCCTCTCTCTCACGAAGAACCCCGAAGACACCAGACTCAGCTTCCAAGAAGGAATGAAAGACGTCGCAGCCTGGATGAGCGACAGCTGCCTAAAGCTGAACTCGGAGAAGACCGAGGTCCTCGTCCTTGGACCCTCCCCCACGGCGTGGGACAGCACCTGGTGGCCCCCTGCTCTTGGAAACCCACCCACGCCAACAGACCACGCCCGGAACCTCGGCATCATCCTAGACTCTTCCCTCACCATGACCCGCCAGATCAATGCCGTCGCCTCGACCTGCTTCAACTCCCTCTGCATCCTCCGAAAGACCTTCAAGTGGATCCCCCACGAATGCAGAAAGACCGTCACCCACGCACTAGTAACAAGCAGACTGGACTACCGCAACGCCCTCTACGCCGGAATCAACAAAACCCTGCTACACAAGCTCCAAACCATCCAGAACACCACAGCCAGACTCATCCTCAGAACCCCATGACACGAGCACATGACCCCGCACCTACGAGACCTCCACTGGCTCCCCATCGAGAAGAGGGTAACCTTCAAGCTACTCACCCACACCTACAAATCCCTCCACAACATCGGACCCAAATACCTCAACGAAAGAGTCTCCTTCCACGTACCCAAGAGGAACCTCCGCTCCACCGACCTCGCCCTGGCAGAGACCCCACGCATCCGCAGAACCAGAGCAGGCGGTAGAGCCTTCTCCTACGTCGCAGCAAAGACCTGGAACGAGCTCCCAGTCAACATCAGATGCTCCCCCACTCTGAACACCTTCAGGAAGAGACTCAACACCTGGCTCTTCAACTGACCCGGAGCTGCCCCCCCCCTTGCCCAGCACCTTGAGACCCTCACGGGTGAGTAGCGCGCTTTACAAACCCCTGATTGATTGATTGATTGGGCTTGTGGTGTAAAATCCGGGTATAGGGAGATCTCTATGCCTTCATAATGGAGTGATTACAGTTCTCTAGAGCGATGCAGCGCTGCATCACGGTCCTTGCAGTTCAGGATCCTCGCTATAATTGGGCGGCGGTCGAGGCGCCAGAGATCTGTGGGCCCTTTCCACCACAAAGATGTCAGAGAAAGTTTTGTGGCCTAATACTTCCACTAGTAGTTTTTCTACAAATCTCTCCATGTTACCAGTGTTGGTGGACTCGACATTTCCTGTAATTCTAAGGTCATTTCTTATTGACCATGTCTCCAAATCTTCTGCTTTAGTTTAAAGTGTTGGTAGTATCTTTTCTAGCTGTTTTGGGGATTCTGCGACCATCCCCTGGGCGTCTTCGCTGTCGAACACTCTGCGCTCCATCATATCAAGTCATTCTGCATGTTTATCCATCCTCTCCGACAGTCTATCCACTATGTACGTTGGTGCATCTATCTTGCCGTCAATGGCATTTAGGGTAACCTGCATGATGGATAGGATCTGACACAGTTCACCTCCCATCCCGGGTCCCGCTGCTTCCGCATCTGTGCCCATTTCAGGCTGATCATCTCTATGTGGTCCCAGGGGTCTAAGCTGTTCAAACTGTAGCTTGGGTTGTGTCTTATCTGTATTCCCCATATTTGCCTCTGGTTCCTCCAAAGGGTTGCGCGACAGACCACAGTGTCCGTTTATAGTAGTCCTTTGGAGGATCGCCCCAATGCCACCCACTCTCCTTCTCCCAGTCCGGAGGTGCTCGGGCCAAGTAGCACCACTAACCTTGCAGGTAGTCTCCCACTATTGCACATCACCAGTGGCCCCTCTGCTTGTCGCTGCTCGTTCTGCCTCAGCCCAGGGTAGGTCACAGGCACACTCCCATAGCTATCTTTCCTGTGGGACACTCAGTCTTCCCCCTTGATGTCGGTGGGCTCGGTCTCCAGCGGTATTAGGCCTCGTGCTGCTCAGTCTCTGCAGACTTGATAGGAACTGTTTGTACTCAGCCCCATGCACATCATATACTCTCCTCGCACTCAGGCCAATCTGTCTTCCCCTCGGCTTGTGTCCTCGTATGCCATGCCTTTTTTCCCCGCTCCAGCGGAGCGGTGCTCATTAGACCCCGTTGTCTCGCTCGTGGCTCCCCGGCCACTCTCAGGATTCGCAGCCGCCGGTGAGACCGCTTTGTCTCGCTGCAGTCGATCAGTATCTTCCAGGCTGCTAACTTCCTCAAAATTTAAGCTGGTCCTCCGCCACGTTCTCCCTGGACCTCAGCGAGCGGCACACTCACCGGGACTCTCCTTGATTTTTTGCAGGTCGGCGGCCCGGCTCATCCGCTCACTCCGTCCAGCTCTACAAGGTCACCTGATCTTCCACTGCCGGAGCTCGTTAGTTACTCTGCCACTCTCCTTCATTTAGCTGATCTTGCTGACATGCCTGTCTCTCTCGCACTGCCGCCAGTGCCACAGTGCTCTTTTGGCGGTTCAGGCTCGTCACTCCCATTCCGGCCCAGGCACAGGCCTCTTCTCCTGTGCCGCGTCTTCGGCTGCTCCCGAGACAGATTCTCTACTGCATTCTCTTTGGACACTGCATGGTGTCTTAAGACATGTTCGCTCTCGTGCTGGTTGCCATTAATAGCGCAGGATATTTCAGGATACTGAATGCAGCCGAAGGAGCTTGCTCAAGGAACGGCCATCTTCAGGCCAGGCAAGCTTCGCCCCACCCCGGTCCAATGAGTGTTGGTGTAGTTGTAAGTACTGAAAGACCAGAAATTGTAAACTGGCATAAGAGAAAAAGAACTACAATGTGAGCAAACGTTTATGGATAACATGATGGACAAGCAGAACCCTGACGCTAGATAGGTTGATTTTTAACTTAATTTTGTGAATGGAGCCATTAGCTTCTGCAAAAGATGATTAAGCCATGTTCATACATGCTTTAGGCCTATAACACCATGGTCTTCTGGTATTACTGAAACTTTGCTATTCCTTTTTCTCCCCTAGTGCTAGTGACACTCTGGAATTAGAGATGCGCCTAAAGAACTAAAGATAATAGTAGTTATTTTACTGCTGAGGACTGCACTCATCTGCCAGCAGACCCTTTAAACTTCAGAGTCATTTCAAGGCACCCTTTTCTTATAAAGGTTATGAAGCATGTGGCAATTGGGCAACTACAAAGATTATTTGAAGTAAAAGGATGCTTGTATCTCTTCCAGGTCAGTTTACACCGTGGTGGAGGTACTGAATCTTTGTGCTGGAACAGTATGTATTCGCTCACTAATTAACACTGGAGTCCTGGTCCTAACACGTCTCAGAAGCTTTCAGTAAACTGACATTTGTGTCCTCTCAATAAATTGTGCTAACCAGTGTCACTTCCATCATTTGAAACTACCGATGTATTCAAAAGGTGAGGAGAGTTGTGTGTGTGGACATTGTTTCCCCTGAATTTTAACTGTACCAGGCATTAGGAGAGATCATCAGAAACTATGATTTAAGTATACACAGGCAATACCAGATGCTGAACATGGAAGGCTAACTGAGCATATAGGTGTCAATAGTTTGTTGACCGGGTAGCGGGTACTACCTTGCCCTAGCCTATGTTATTGATAGTACTGTGTACTTTTTGTAGTATCCAATCTATGCCCTTCCTTAGCTCCTGAGCAGGAATAAGAGGCTATTATGGGGCGATGGAGAAAAGATGAGGAAGTAGAATAATGTTGGGATGTCAAATGAGGCCTTGTGGCACTTTTGCTACCCCTGGCATTTTGATGAGTTGAGGTCCTTGGCTTAGTGGCATGGTGGCTAAACTTCAAATATGACATCCTGGCTCTCAAATAAACCAAAATATACAACTAAGACAAAATTTCTTATTCAGTCAGTAGACATCTGGTCATCGGAGTTCTGCCGGGTAAATTTTAACCTTTGCATATTGTTGTTAAACTAATAAAAAACATAGGAGTCATTCAAGACTCTGGCTACTGTTGTTATCAGCAACCTGGTGAAGAATGTGTTCTTCCAACCATGCATTCTAAGAAGATTACTGCAATAGATGCCCTTTCCCCACTGGGTATTATTGTCAACGCATTTGAGTCATTCAACCAAGGATATTCCGGTTCACCCTACTTTGGTCTCTCAAAATCAGTGGTAGATAGATTGTGAAATGTGTACCATGCAGGGGCTAGCTTTTTTTGAACATCAAAGGCTAAGAGCACATCACATCTGAACTGCAGCAGCTTCACTGGTTACCCAATGAAAAGATAGTAAACTTAAGGCATTGTGTGTGCCTTATAGAACACTAAGTTAGGGATTGATTTTTCTGAGAGTCAGATTTGCTCGCTACCAATCACACTGTTCACTCTGCTCCATGGAACAGCTCATGGTCCCTCATTAAGCGAAACCTGCAAGGGTGGTAACTCCTTCTCCCCTGTGGATAGTAAAATGTGTGATCTTGTTCCACTACATTTCTGATCAATGTAAAGTCATCAGAGATTTAGAAAGATCTTGCTAACTTAACTGTTCTCCTTGCACAGGTTCTTGGAATATTTCACCTTCTTGCGTTTAGACTGTCTCAACTCTATAATGCACCTGTGTGATAGTGTTAATCATTAATAAAATATATGCAAATACATAACTTTGTACATCTTTGTTAGAATTCATTATTTTTTTAAGTGATTTCGTAATGATAAGCTTTAAGGATGAATATCCGAGGAACAAAATATTCCTAGGGCATTACATTGGGATTTGAACAGACTATGGCCCTAATTACGAGTGGGGCGGACTTTTCGAACCCACGTGTAAACCCCTATTTGCGCAGAGATAAGCAATTCTGAATTGCATGGTATTTACTGCATCTGGTAAGTATTGGGTTTGTTAAATACCTCACCCTTCGTTATATTGCAACAGGTCAAACCGTCAGGAATTTAACACCTGAATTTCGGCTAACTCGGAATCAGGGCCTATGCTTGCATGTGTTCTTGGAAGTAATAATTAGCTCTTGGAATGCCACTGATTACTGATCATCAGTTGAGCTGAAAAGTACCTTTGCCATGGTGAGTTGCGATGATTTTTCATAACCAAATTTCGGTTTCAATGCTGCCAACTAGACGCCTGGCCCAGTATATAAGTAAATGTAATGAAAACTACCATTTTCCGGCCCTCATATATTGACATGCCCTTTCTTCCCCCGTTTTATCCATTATATTTTAATATATTTAATCTCCTGGATCTGCCTCAAACCTTTTTTTTAATTCTTCTTTTGTTTTGTCCCTCCCGGTGGCACCCTTCCTGTGGAGGAAATATGTTGGCTTGTAATGGTGTAAGCTGGGTGTGGTGGCTCAGTGGACTAATGCGTCCACTGCAGGGGCCTGTGTTCGACCTCTTGGTCACAGGTTCAAATCCCAGTGGGTCCATTTATCCATCTGAGGTCGATAAAATGAGTTCCATTGAGTTGGGTAACAATAAGCATCTAATATTCAGCACCAATATGCCTACAGGTGAACGTGTGCTTTACAAATGCACGTTATGTTAATGCTTACAGGTGCATCATCATGGCAGGTACACCTTTACAAAAGAGCCTGCCTGAAATCAAGTCTGTGTTCATGGTGATAAAGCAAAATATCTGAAGTTGTTCTGTGTTTTTGTCCTTCTATCTGTAGGACAAATTGCCTACGGTATGTCACTTGCAGGGTAGAAAAGGTGTGCATTGTAGCACCGGTGGATAGTCATGAGCGACTATTGAACAAAGCTTTAAATATGGTTCTGTGCAGTGTTTTTAAACTGCAGCTTCGTTATCCTTGAAAGCAGAACCTGCAAAAGTAATAGTCCATGCCGGAGTTATTTGTTGAAACGGTCAGCAGAAATACAACAGCCTGGTTGGCATAGATGACACACCTGGGGTTTCTCGGCTTGATGTACTGTGATAACATAGGCTGGTTGCCACGCACAACTGGAAAACGACCTGTTTGTCTACTGCAGCCTAATATAAATTAGTGGTATATAAAAGCAAGGGTCAGCAGTACGGATTCCAGCAGTAGCTGACTATTGCGCTGTTGACCTGACTGCCTGAAGGTTTAATCTAAATCTTGGCAGAAGCCGCTACGTTGGTTTGCTGGGGCTTCTTAGCAGTCCATAATGTACAATTTCGGAAGGAAATTAGCGCCAATCAGTCCCTGCCCAAATGCCTTTATTGTGCTTTTTTTAAAATTTATTTTTTTAAATAATAATTATTCCGTAGTATTCCTTTGGTCTTCTGCTCCCGCCTTCTTGCACAGGCAGATACACTGAATCGCTCTGTGTGGTCATTCTTCCAAATGGAAGGCGTTGTTATCAGTATGTAAAATGGATCTGTTTTATGTTTTTCACAATGTCACCTGTCATTTGCAAAGTTTAGGGATACCTAAATTATTCATGTGCAGTTCTTCGAGGCGATTTATTTTACTTGGCTGATGTTTTTAAATATGAACGGTAAATAACGAAGCGTTAATGCGTCAGTCGCTAAGGTAAGAGAAACACTGAAAGAAAAAAGGGATCGCGAAATGCCAGATTCATCTAGGAGGCCTGAATGGAAGACTTTATATGTGCTTGCCACAGAGATTTTCTTTAAGGTCAGGTTCTAAGACCACGAGGAAACATTTTTAGTTGTACACACATGATTTATGCAATAGTAAACATTGAATGCACATGAGGTAGCCCATATCCAATAATCATCTGAACCCCAGTATTTTGAACACCCCAATTCTTGCCAATTATTTCAACTCCAGAATCTTCAATAGATCCAGTAGTTAGAGACTACACTCCTCTTCCAAAACTAAGCATTTCAGCAGAGTAAAACAGAATACATGTGGAAAAACTAATAACTGTGTTCTAGATCAAAAATGAGGCAAAATAGATTTATTTCAGACATTTTGGTAAGTGCAGTACAGAGAAAAATGCATGAAAATGCTGTGAAGACTCAATTACTGAAATACAGAATCATAAATCTTAACCCTAATTTGAAAGACTTAGGCAAACTATAAGAGTCAAACTGATAAAAAGCACTGACAGCATCCCCATAAGAAAAATATAAGACAAATTGACAAATCTAATTAAAAAAATTAGTCAATCCAGCATCAGCTGAACAAAATGAAACCCAAGAAAGTGCATAAAAATGACACCAAGAAAATTATCAGAATGAGCCCCACAATAATAAAGTCCAAGAAATTGTAGACACAAATCACGTATTTTAATAATAGTTTCTAAAAAACTAGCATGGTGTGATCATGGTTAGGCCTACATTGGCAAATCAGAAATGGCAACGCAATTATTTTAACTCTTAAACACCCATTTCTTAAGGAAAGAGAAATCTTCCACCTACTCTCGCAGCAACTGTACTCTGGAGATTATCAGCATAAAATAAAACATTTCTCAAACAACAGCTCATAGACTCAACACGCAGAACTTACAGTGGAAGTCCTTGAAATGTGAAACTTTGGGTGCACAATGGAAGCTTCATTCACAATACACACTTCCTAACACAATAGTTCAATGTTTTATTATTGACGGTATTCACTTGATGCACTGCTGAACCTAGAGGAGAGATGGTTTTCAGTGGGACACCGATTTGGAGGGGTAATGAGCAGGAGCAAAATGAACAGAGCACCCAAAACTGCATCCATATTAAAAGAAATGGTGTCTCACATGAAAATGTGGTATGAGTACTTCACAGTGTTAATTACATTTCTAAATGAGCCAGTAAACTCGTTTCTAGTGTAACATCATTAATTCATCTGTTGCAACTCTATGAATCATTAAAACGTTCCAACTTCACAAATAATTTTCACCTGACATTACACTTAAATGCTACTAGACACACACAATCAGTATGAACAAATTTGTGAGCAAATAATGGTGCAGCAAGATCTCAATCATATTATTATATTAATTTTTTGACTTATTGCAACCCATCTTCATGCCTGTATGAATTCTTCTGTGGCAACACGTTTAAAGAACTTAATTAGCTTCATCAGGATAGCATCACATAGTTCACCACCTGTTTATTCATTCCCTGTACCTGACTCCTAATATGACTAAGATTCATATATTACAAATAGAATTATAGATGGATAGCAGTGAATTATGGAGATCTTTATCACTGAGGGGTTCTGAGTGACTTCAAATAGACAAAAGAGCCAAGCTTGAGTTGTCTATGGTGTCACTCAGATCCCCTAGGTGAAAAACATCCCTGTAATTTACTTTTTACCAATCTATAATTTTATGTTATGCCCCTAAATTCATCTGTCCCTTTCTTTCAGCTGCTACACAGGGACTGAGGAGTAATTGGGGAGCCATGCATAACATGACTTCTCCTCCCTGACCCAAATGTGAATAAAACATTACCTGCAATTCATAACCAACCCCAACCTCTTTCCCTGCCTTTCTTCCCCATCTTGCAGCTGTGCTTTCTGCTTTCAGTAGAAGCGGACAAGCAGACTGGGCTGACAGCCTCACAGGAAAACCGGTCTGCCTAGCTTGGAAGGCCTTTATTACATCACAACAGTGGGTAACCAGTTTGCTTATCAACTGTTTCTCTGTCATAGCAGTAGGTTAAGGAGATTCAGAAATTGAAATAAACAATAGAGGCTCTCTATAAAAGCCATATATAACAACTGGTTAAATATATCATTCATTTTAACTGTTCATTAGCAGTATGAGTGGCAACCTCTGTATAGTTTCATCCCGAGACACAGTTACTCCGTTCGGTCCAGCAGCTTAGTGTGTCCCACTAAGGTTTTGGCTACATTTGGTAGTTGAAATTTCTGTGAAAAACAGTTTGAATTATGAAGGGCCTGGTAAAAAAAAAGTTATGGACCACTTATAATGAGGACCTTAGTGAGTTGTGTTTTAGATATAGCACCAGCATGTTGCTTAAAGGCATTTTAAACAATTTTAGGTGTACAGAGATACATGGCAGCAAAGTATTACATATGCACTATCCTAGAAACCCAAGTGTGTATTGTAGAATTTTAGCAGTCTTTTACATTCTGCCCAATATGCCCAAGCTTTGGATATCCCATATTGCCTCTTTCAATGCAGAGAGGTTAGTTTTGAGCCATGGCTCTTACTTTACCCCTCACAGGCTACCAAAGAAGTGCAATCCCAAGTTAGGTCCTGCCCCAAATTCCATCTTGACAGGTCTTGTAGCTTGCATTGTATTGTACTGTTGTTGTATTTATATAGCACTTCATATCCTTGATGAAATGTTGAAGCACATTAGCGGACAGGTAGCATGCTAGCCCACAGGGGAATGGTTTGTTGTAACAGAGTTGACCTAAGGGTTGTCTTTGTGAGAAGCACTCAGGGTCAAGCCTTGGTAACCAGAGTGGTACTTCTTTCTTGACTTGGGTCACAATCTCTAGACATGTAATTGGAGGAAGAGGTGTTATATAAAGGATATTACATGTATTGCTGATTTTGCATGACTATGTGGGTCTCGAGATCCACTCAAGACCAAGAGAGGAGCTTCTCACAGTATGCACTGGATACAGGTAGTCATGGTAGTGATGTGTTTGACCCCTAGAGGATGAGGAGATCAACCAAGAGGCATGGGTGTATTTGTTAATGGTGTAGCAGGTGCAGTTGCATTAGGGCCCAGAGGCCTGAGGGACACACTGAACCCTGCTTACTGCTGTATTTTACATCCCACTTAGCAGACAAGGAACCTTTTCCTTGTTTGCGCTTGAACCCAGGGCAACCTTGCTTCGCAACAGCCTGCAGGCATTGGAAGGACACAGCCATCATGGTGGATGATTTCTGACACTACACAGCTTGCATAGGATTTGTGCTGTCATAGTATAGGTTCTATGTAATCCCCCAGGACAAGAAAAAGGCTTCCTGCGGGCATGAGCTGTATGATGATCTCAAGAATCCATCCGACACAACAACTAAAAGTAGCCCTCTACACAGGCACAGAATAGACACTGTCATAACAAGTGCTCTTTAAGGGACTGCCCATGAACAGAGCGACACACAGGAGTGCACTTGGTTACAGAGAAGTCAAGTACATTTCTATAGGGTTCCCCAGCACGGGATAAGAGTGACTCACAGGGATGCAGTTTTTACAAGATGTGTGTGTAGATGACCTCTAGAGACTACCCTGGGGTGTTATTAGAATATCCCATTTCCTGCACTAGATACAGGCAGTCCTTGAAAGGACTAATGGAGATAGTCACCACCAGGAGGAATAGGCAGGACAGATGCAGCCATAGTTGGTCAACCTGACTTGTAAGTTGAAATGGGCAGTAAGCCACGTCCCTGGAACACAGAAGTAGTTAAATCTACTTCATCCCACTCTCTGGTACCTCTCCTCTGCCTTGTTCCCCCGACAACCTAACAGTTTCTCCAATTCCAGAGACCTTTGCTGTGTTTTATGTAAATGGAATGCTGTGCCCCCCAGGCACTCTTTCACTTATTCTCAGATATTTTCACTTTTAGTTTTAATAAACAATGATAGTTCAGGCCAGAGAAGAGAATTTAAGAGGGTTAGCAGTAGGTAATAACTGGTGCACGGCAGACAGTAATATGAATTGAATTCATTGGTTTCAACAATTTCTAGGAATAACGTGGTATCTTTTGTGTTGGCAATACCAAAAATAAACTAAGAGAAACTGTACCTATAGGACACACTATAGGTAGCCAATCATAGTTTGCCATGGATCTCAAGCTACTGCTCAGTCAAAGTGAGACAGACTTAAAAGACAAAGGAATTGAATAGAAAAGGAAATAAGAGGGGCCAGTCTTGGCTGACCTGGTTATTCTGGCCTTTCCCGGTGATCTGCAAGTGAGGGGTGCTGCTTTCAGTGCTGGATTGTGTAGGTATGAAGCAGAAGCGGATGGGTAAGTTCATAGGTTTATTCCATACAGCCCCACACCACTGTGCGGTTCACAAGTCGGGATTAGAATAACGTTGGGACGGTTGACAGCTGGGAAGGATGTGGGTTTGGAATGTGGAATGTTGGGGAACCAATGGGAAGGGGGTAATGACAATGAGTGCTCTCGTGCAGGAGAGTCTGTGGACAGTTACTGTCACGCGCTGAATACAGCACGTGACATTGATCGTGAATACAATACAACACATCTTCCTCTCTCTTGAATGTTTAACAACAATGCAGTTATTTGCAAACAAAATCATCAAAGCGTCTGGGTTTGTTGATGGTTCTACCAAACCTTCCTCTGAGACTGTGATGGTCTGACACAACCTCAGTATCAGAATGAGGATCGCTACTGGTTCTTCTAAACCTACCCCTGAGACCATGACTGTCAAACCTGACTTCAGAATCAGAATGTGAATCACCATCATCGCTCTGATCGAGCTCGGGAGCGTGAGGACTGACTTCATCATACTGGTCTGGAGTGTGACAATCTGTGGAGTCAGCGGTGGGTGGAGGACCACTGTCATGCACATCTTCATTTCTAGAACACATCCTATTGTTAAAGGGCATGGAACTGTGACCCCTTTCAGGTTCATCGTAATCTACCCACAGATCTTTATTAGTACTATAGGGCTGGCATTGACTTGACCCAACTTTATTAGCATTATTGGGCTGACATTGACTCGGCTCTTTTCCCACTGAATGACATTTGGCCAACCTGTTCATATGCCATACTTTGCCATCACTGAGTCTGGCTGCGTTGTTGTAAAGTTTGCTGATGCGAAGGGGAGCGGTGAATCTGCTTTCTCCCTTCCTGACTTTCCTTTCGAGGCGAACTTTGACCAGATCACCAATCCTGAATGAATGTTCTTTGACACCGTGTCTGGTGTCGTACCAATCTTTATAGCACTTTTGTGCCCTTTCTATGTTGTTTCTGATGGTTTCTGGCGACCACTCAATCTGTTTGGATGCGGGCATCCAACCTAAGTCTCTGCTCAGGGGTTGTCTGCTCCTCATGAGGACAAAAGGTGATTCGTTGGTGCTGGCACATGGGGAGATCCTATATGCCCAAATGAGTTTGAATAATTCCTCTTCCCAGTTGAGGTTGGCATTCCTGGACAATTGTATGTTCCCTTTAATGACTCGATTAAAACGTTCGACAAGACCATTACCTTCAGGATGGTAGAGTGAGGTGGTGTGGTGGGTGATACAATTTCTTTCTAAGAATGACTTGAATGCCTCGGAGGAGAATTGAGGGCCATTATCAGTAAGTAAGTATTTGGGTAACCCCTCGCTCAAGAATAGCTTGTCTAAAAATGAAATGACCGAAGAGCTGTCTGCACTGGCAACGATTTTTATCACAGGCCATTTGGAGAAATGATCCATAACCACCAGAATGTACTTGATCACACCATCATGGCCTTCAATGGGCCCGGTAATGTCCAACCCTATCCTCTCCCATGACATTCCAGGAGGGTTGAGGGGAGAAAGAGGAACTCTAGAGGTTTTCAGGCTCTTGTCTGAGTCGTTGCAGCTCGCATAGTCTCTTATCATGACTTCAATTTGCTTGTCGATTCCAGGCCACCAATAACTGATTCTGACTCTTTGCTTGGTTTTCGAGATACCTAGGTGACCTAAATGGCATACACTGAGCATTTTACCTCTGAGTGTGATAGGGGCAATTGCTTTACCAATTCTATACAATACCCCATTTTCCAAACTCAGTTAATTTCTTATCTCCCAGAAAACTTTGACTTTTTCATCAAGACACTTTTTTTCGGGCCAGGAGCTGTTGATGTATTTGCATACCGCATGTAGGGTGGGATCTTCCTACATGTGTTCCTTCCACTCATCCGCTGTGATCCCGTCCAGGTCTGAGTTGAACAGTAATGCTACTTTCTCAGCTTCTTCCTGGTCATCTATGACTTCTTCGTGGGGTAGGGGTAGTCTGCTTAAGAAATCAGCTACTTTGTTCCTGACTCCCGGCCAGTATTCGACTGTGTAGTTGTAGTCCAGCAATTTGACAGACATCTTACTGAGCCTGGGGGAAGCATTCTGCCAGATGCTGAGAGGATCTTGATCAGCGGTTTGTGGTCTGTGCGCAAATGTATGTTGTACCCCCAGACATACGCTCTGAAGTAGTTAAGGGCCCACGAACAGGTGAGCATCTCGCGTTCAATCACTGAGTACCTCTCTTCAGCCGAGGTGAGTGATCTCAACGCGAAGGCTACCACCCACTCATTGTTATCAGAGTCCTTCTGTGCTAGCACAGCACCAAGCCCTTTGTTGCTGGCATCTGTGGTAATGTAAATTTCTGCTTTGGGGTCAAAACCCTTAAGAAAAGGTGCATTGCTAATTTCCTTTTTGATGATGTTAAAAGCATTCTGGCATTCCTGGGACCACACAACTTTGGTCTTGCTTTTGAGTAATTGTCTCAAGTTGTACGTTTTTTCAGAGAAAAATTTCGAATGAACTTCGAGTAGTATTCGGTTAAGCCGAGAAAAGCTCTCACATCATCTTTGTTGGAGGGAAAGGGAGCTTTAAGGATGGCCTCAACTAATCTTTGCTTAGGTTTAATGCCTTCTTGACTAATGGTGTGGCCAAGGAAAACCACTTTTTTGGGGGAAAATTTGCATTTGTCTAATTCGACTGTCAACCCATGCCTTTTAAATTTTCAAGTACCTGCCTTAGACGTGCATCATGTTCCAATTGGCTGCCACCCATGACCAGGATATCATCTTGGAAGAACCTCACACCAGCAACGCCCTCAAAGATGGATGTCATGACTCTTTGAAAAAGCACTGCAGCCGAGGCCAGTCCAAACGGTACCCTCGTGAAACGATAACAGCCAAATGGCGTGATGAATGTGGTGTACTTTCTGCTTTCCACATGTAACGGTACCTGATGGTACGCAGATTTTAAATCTATAATAGAAAATACATGCATATCTTTTGTAGCATTGAACATTTCACTAATGCGTGGCAAGGGGTACTGATCAACAATTATGTTCTTATTTAGGTCTCTGAGATCTATGCAGAGTCTAATATCTCCATTGGGGCGTTTAACGACAACCAGGGGAGAAACTCACTCTGCAGATTCGACTTTTTCGATTATTCCGTTGTTGACCAGTCTGTTAAGTTCCGTTTGAACATCATTTCTAACAGAAACAGGTAGATGTCTGACTTTGTGTATACATGGGGAGGCATTGTCTTTTAGCTCAATTTTGTGTTGGAAACTGTTGAGAAGGCCCACTCTACCTGAGAACACTTCAGGGTAGTCTCTGTGTAGGGTGCTTTTGCATGTATCATCGATGGACATAACAGGGTCAACGCTGTTTGGGTTGAGAATGATTCCTAGGTCAGCCTGATCACTCCATCCCAAAACAGAAGGACCTTTTTTAGCCACAAAGAGTTTGCAGAATTCCTTCCTGTTTTTGAATTCAAATTCCAGTTCATGAGTCCCTAAGAATTCAATATTATCCCCTGTATAACTTCTAGCAATTACATTGGATTTTTCAAGAGAAGCACCGATTTTACCTACAAAATGCTGCTTCCACACATTTTCATTAACAATTGTGAACGGGGAGCCAGAGTCAGCCATTATGTTCATAGGCACCCCACCCATTCTAATTTCACAAATAGGTTTCTTGATTCTAGTGGGAGCAAGTTCCAGTATGTCATATTCGATTGAGAACACATAGTTAATCTTGTCTGACTCCGAGTCATCTGAATCCTCCGACTTGGAGTCATCCTCATCTTGGATGTGTTTCACTGGCTTGCTACGTCTGAAGTATTTTCTATTGCATACTTTTGCGAAATGCCCCGTCAAACCACACGACGATAGCATCTTCGTACAGTGTCATCATTGTATTTCTTGGCATGTACCTTCTCGTGGTCGTGTTTTTTCTTGTAACCCTCACTTGGATTTTGGCGAGAACTCTCCTTGGACCTGAGTTTGCTAGCATTGGATGTGTTGACTGCTTTTACCACATTAGGCTCATCTAGAACAGCTTTGGCACATCTGCCCGTAAGTTCCGCTTTTTTAACCAAGGCAACCACCTCTTTCAATGGTGACTCACCATTTACCCAAAGTTTGTCCTGGATGTTGGGGTTACTAGCGTGCATTATTATCTGGTCACGTATGAACTCTTCTTGTAATTGCCCAAATCTGCATGTTAAGGCTAAAGTATTTAAAGCGGAGACATATTCATTGATGCTCTCATCTTTACCCTGTTTTCTTCTTGAAAATTTGTAGCGGTCCACAGCAACGCATACAATCGGTGAAAAATGAGCATCCAAGTCATCCAAAGCGTGCTGAAAAACATCATCACCCTCCCTGACTTTCTTCTCAATTCTGTTGTACGTTTTTAAGCCTCCTGGACCCAAGCAATACAATAATACTTTCTTTTTCTTTACAGGAGTGAAATCTTCATCTTCAACTGTTTCGATGTAGTTACAGAAATATTCCTTCCACTCCTTCCATGGCATGCATGGTTCACATTTGAGAGGAAGAAAGGCTTGTGGCTGGGAGAGATTCAATGAGCTTAAGGCACACATTTTGAACAAATATGTAAAGAATGCGCTATAAAATGTGATACCCGAAGAAAGTGTGCGTGTCACAGTGAATGGAAACGTACTGTAGACATGAAAAGTGTGCGTATCACTGAGACTGGTGACACGCAGAAAGGTTTGATGCTGGTGATAACGTTAAAATGTCCCCAAGTGCACTGAAATGTACAAATGAACCAAGGAAAGTATGGTTCTAATGGATGAAAGTGTGCGCGTCACTGTGAGTGGAAACGCACTATTGATTTGATAAGTGTGCGCATCACTGGAACAGGCAACACACAGAAATGCTAGCGTAGCGGTGAAATTGATGAAATCAAGATGGCGCCGGACGTGTGCGTTTCACTGACGTCATGCGCGGTGGTCAGATTCTCTGAGGAAAGCGTGTGAGCCGGAGAAAGGCGGGAGGGTGCTCTGACAGGAAAGTCAGCTGTGCACAGGGTCGGCGAGAGGCCACTGACAGAATTACTGAGGCGGAAGCGGGCGGTGGCGTGTGTCCTGACGTGAAGACAGGACTGAGACGCTGGGGAACTTACAAGCTTGCAACGCCTCGACACGCTCGCATACTGCGCCGGTCTCACCGTATGATTGAAGAAACGCCTCTCATGACAGGAATGATCCTGGCCAGGCAGGATGCAATGGGTTCCTTGTAAACAGCAGGATCACTGGAGGAAATGCTTCGCGATGTCAGTCTGTACGTCCCACGGCGTTCGCAGCTCGGTGAATATTTTTACGTTTTACACAGAAAAGAAGTTGACTTGCATAAGGTACAGCCGAGACGTCAGGCATACCGCAGTGGGGGCTGTTGGTGAAGTCCGCTCATCGCCACTTGTAGGAATGAAGCAGAAGCGGATGGGTAAGTTCATAGGTTTATTCCATACAGCCCCACACCACTGTGCGGTTCACAGTCGGGATTAGAATAACGTTGGGACGGTTGACAGCTGGGAAGGATGTGGGTTTGGAATGTGGAATGTTGGGGAACCAATGGGAAGGGGGTAATGACAATGGGTCCTCTCGCGCAGGAGAGTCTGTGGACAGTTACTGTCACGCGCTGAGTACAGCGCGTGACATTGATCGTGAATACAATACAACAGATTGGCTGCCATGATTCAGCCCTGAGAGCACTTAGCCAATGCATGCAGCATAGTTTGCTGGAATTTTCACAGTTTGGAAAAATTTTCAAGTTTAGTCTAAGACAGCACATTCCCTATTGTTTGAGTGATATTTTGTTTACTTACAGGGGGCTTTAAGCCCTCCTATTAATTATGATTGGTTGGCTTAATCATAACTCTAATTTGCTTACTCCTCTTTTGTCGGCGCATGCCAGCTTGATTTCCTCTTTGGCCCTCTCCTGGAGCATGGTCCAAGTACTGCTCCTTGCTCACTGTTCTTCCACTGCTCTCTATTTTGGAGTTACTTTTTTCTTTTTGTCAAAACCCTCCATAAGAGTGCATGTTGCTTGTTCCCTCCTCCTGCTGACCCATGAGCTACTTGCCCTCTCCCACATTGTGTTGCTTTCCCTGTCCCCCTCCATTTTGTTGCTTGGCTTGTCTCCCTGCCACGTTGTGTTGCTTGGCTCTGCCCCATCCCTCTACCTCGTTGTTCTTTGCCCCACCCCCCTCCCACGTTGTGTTGCTTGCCCCTTCCCACTGCCATGTTGTGTTACTTGCCCCAACCCCCCCGCATTGTGTTTCTTGCACCACCATTTCCTGCATTGTGTTGTTTGCCCCATCCCACCTTCCCCACTTCTGCGCTTTTACTTGCTCCATCCCTCCTGCGTTGTGTTGCTTGCGCCACCCTGCCACCAGAAAAAAAAGCACTATGACATGGCCAGTACTGGTCAGTTCATAGAGTTTTTTTTTTTATTTCAGCCATGCTGCAAAGCAGCCAGGCTGCTGTACAACATGCCTAAAAGAAATTGACAAAGCCAATGACTGTCACATAGGCGAGACTTATTGGCTAATGCTAGTTCCAGCATTTCCTTTTAATAACCGGGATGGGAAAACTCTCTCTCCAGTCCAATGGAGAGGGTAAGGCTCGCTCCTTCACATAGTAGAATGTGGGGCTAATATTATCATTTGTCATTTTGTACCAGGGCTGGTGGTGTTAGTGGCCATTCTGGTCCTGAGGGCAGTTATACAATGTGACATTTCACTATGTATCACTGAGTAAATAGTCTGATTTGCAATGAGCGACCAGGGATGTTAAGAGAATAGGTCAGCTACAGATATCTTGCTATTCCTTCTTCATGGCAAGATTCCAAGTTCTTAAAATTAATAGGCATGAATAACGCATTAATTGCTATTATTACCCAAAACGAGCATTTCTTGGCACTGATCCCGATTGCCTGAACCAAAGTTAACAGTTTTGTTTGCAGTGCCTACAACTCCATCTTGAACATTGTGTCTCTCCCCAGAAAAATCAAGCTTAATTATCTAACCAGTTTGTGGCTCTTCCACTGCCTGTGCAGTAGTTAGTCAGGGACCTCTGGCTTCCTTGTGGAATGAATTTTCCAAAGTTCCCAATCAGGCACTTCCCAAGATGATTACATTGTAAAATAAATAAATCTCCACCATGTTGTGCATTTAAAGAATGGCAAAAATATGACTAGGTGTTTCCTAACTCTGTTGTAAATCAGTGGTTTCCCACAACAAATCATATTCATTTACTCAGAAAATGTGCAGTGCATTGAATGACAATGAAACCATTAGCAAATTCGTTGAAAATCCCACGGGGCACGTGTACCTTAGCACAGTGCTGATTGAAATTGTTTTATGGAGATGTGTATATATACTAGGGCTAAAAATCAACGGAATGCTACATAGTTCTTTTTACTGTAACAATATGTTACACCCAATTAACACGTGTGTACCGACTTTCTAGTCAGATTTACGTTTACAAAAAGCTTTACAAGCCCCTTGCGCCGCCGGTGCCTCACTTTTCATATGGGAAAAGGTGACGCACGGTGGCGCAAGGGGCTTGTAAATAAGCCCCACCCTTAGCTTTGTACTAGGGAAAATACTGCCTCTTGATTTCTAAACAGCACCGCCCTCCGTACAAAACAACTGTTTAACACCAGAATTGTACTTAAAATGTATGCTTATCTGTTCTGCATACGCATTTTTTGATTGTCTCTAGGTCGTCGCTGTGTTCTTGCCTTCTAACATATTTTTCTTCAGTTTTGCATGTAACTTTTTTAAATATGGGTTCGCGATTGGCAAAAGCCGAACTATATCAGAATTATTTAGAAACTAAACTTAGATTTTAGGATATCTCTGTACTTTTTTTCTTAGGTAAGCAAATCTGCTAAATATATGTAATCTGCATGTGCAATCTTCATGTACGTTTTTAAAAAAAGGTTACTTTCATTTACATTGTGGCGTCTGTATCGTACTCACTCTCTTTGTGCACCTTGAGTTTCTAGTCCTAGCGCAAAATTAGACTTATTGAGAAATTTAGGAAAATGCATATGTAGTTTACCTTCCCCATTCATATGCCCTGGTGAAAGGAGGCAGACGATAAATAATTTATTTTGTCTTTTTTTTTTTTTTAAATGGAAAGGGCTATGCAGCCAATCCAATGGGAGGATGTCTACTACCCACAATAATTTCCTTACGATGTACAGAATATGAAAAATTATGATGTTGCAATACTTCTACATCATCTCTGCAATGTCGATCTTCAAACGAGGTCTGTCAGATGCAGACTTTTCTGAAGGAATACTTCCAAACACATATTGCCTTTGCTCTGCTTGCTCCTGCACCTGGATTGTCCCAAATCTCTTGGAAATCCTCATATATCTAGTATGCCAGTGTTCCAGACAGATATTGTTGCCTTTTCTCTTTGATAATTCTTGCATGAAAGCGGCAGAAGAGAAATGGCAGCTTGGGTAAATTACGTATAGAAATAGAAAAACACATTTGCAGCAAGGGCACATGGGTAGCCAAACAGGAAGAGGATAGCCTACTCCAACAATATATTGTTTAGGATTGAAAATTAGACAGCGTCTGGTTTTGCTAGTTCCCCTGAGTTCGTGGAGTGATCTGTTTCCATGTGTCGTGATATTCTTAACGTCTTTTCAAGGAAGGAGTTGCTGCTTTCAAGAGCAAGACACCACATGAGGAAGTAAAACCGCCGAAAAGACCCCATAGGCCAGGGTGGCTCCTCCGCTGTGGCGGAGGAGCCTCGCCCAACTGCTTTTAAGCATTGCACTGCAAAGTAAAGGAAACATAAAATGATAATAACTTAGTGTTATTATGATTTAATGTTTCCTGCTGCTTTGTGGGTGGGCGGGGCTGCTCTGCTCTCAGGGCAGGGCAGGGGAGGAGTGGTTTACCCACTCCTAAGTGCGCAATGACTGTTTGGTCGGCCCTCTCGGGCCGACCAAACCAGTCATGCGCACTTTCCCCGTTCTCCATGCAGGCTGCATTACAGCCTGCATGGAGAACAAGCCCAGGCCCCCATTCCCTGGTTGAGCGTTGAACCAGGACTCTCAAAACCAATCACAATGCTGCATTGCAGCGTTGTGATTGTTCAGGGGAGCCTGGGTGCTTACCAAACACAACGCTGAATTGCAGTGCTGTGATTAGTTAGGGAAGCCTGGCTGTGCTTCCTGTGCCTCAGTCTGACAAGGAGAGCAGGAGCAGAGACGTGGAACCCGGTACGGCAAGGTAAGTGTTTATTTTATTATACATTTTTTTTTATTGTGCACTGTCTCTCGCCCCCCGCGTGCCCGCACCCACTCGCCACCCACGAACCATGCCAGCCTCCACTGGGCCTACCCTGCCTTATTAATATTTGGTATAGCAAGCGTCTAGTGGGCATGGATGAAAGCAAGGCATATGGTCCCCTTACGGCAGGACAGCTAGTAAAAGGCAACAATAAACATGGTTCTGCAGACCCCAAAGGCCTCTGGGGCCCAGTGCCACTGTGCCTGCTGCACAATTGGTAGCTACGCCCTTGTACGCACAGCAGATTCTTTTTCATAAATGATTTCTGTTTTTCGGTGGAGTAAGAAGATGAGCCCAGTTTTCAAAAGGATAGCAACTCAGTTTGTATTACACTTTCTGACCCTTCTGCGCTCCAGATTATAAAGGTGCACAAACTGTACCTGGTGATAGTTGTTGTGTCGCTCCAGTGACTAAACTAGAGTGCAGGTTTGTTTAAAGAGTCAGAGCGAATGGGGGTCTCTGTGTAATCCCCCTTCTGAATGTGCAAATGTAGTTTGACTCCAGTGCCACGTGGGTCAAGGAAATAAAGGAGGGTTCAGCTAGGCGTGGTCAGGGAGAGACCCGCTGACGCGTGACACCACTGTAAGCCATCTATGTCTCTGTGTCGCTATTTATGGGCCTCAGAACAAGTGGTACTTACACAGTTGAAAGTACCGAGTCATCATTGGTCACGACACAACAGTCCATACTATATATTATCGTTTTAGTGTGAAATTTGTAAAACAGTCACACTTTCTAAATAGTAATTCTCAAACCAGTGAGACTCAACCTTTATACCATGAAAACACTTATAACTTCTGTTAGAAATGGGATTTCTGGTTGGCTAAGGCTTGCGCCAAAGCCAGGCAGAAACCACCACTCTAGTCAGGGCAAGGGAGTTACACACCCAAGATAACCACTGCTCACCCCCTTGGTAGCTTGGCACGAGCAGTCAGGCCTATCCCGGAGGCAATGTGTAAAGCGTTTGCGCAACACACACACATAGCAGCAACACACTAGGCACACTACAAAAGGAACTCCACACAAGGTTATATAAAAAATAGCCTTTGTATTGTCATAAACACACTAGAAGCAGGATCACACATTTACACTGTGCCAACTGGCACGGTCAATATTCACAGGGGAATTATATACAGGACCAGGCCAATCGGGCCATGGTCAGAACCATCAGAGCAGGTAAGTAAATGCAATATAAAACACAACCAGTAACTACTGGTACCATAATGACCTAAGCATTATCATATTAGCATTAGACACCATCCTAAAATATCATAGCATGACATTAGGCAATAACCATATTAGGCCAAAACCTCATTAGCATAGACACCCTCCTAAGCATAAACACATTACGCATTAGGCCTCACCAGCATAAACACATTATGCGATAACCTCATGAGCATAACCATCATTAGAGGCATAAACCAGGGTGCATACTCACATTAGGCACATAATACATATCAGGCATACCCACATTAGGGGTATACTCGCAGTAGGAAATAACCTCACCAGCATAAACACATTATGCACATAATCTCATCCCCAAACGCATTTAGAGGCATGAATCACAGTAGAGAATCGCATTTCCTAACATCCCATAAGGCACTGACCCCCCCTGGCCAACTGGCCTTCTCTAGGGCTCAAATGCCCTCTGTCCAGAATGTCAGGGCGCTAAGCTGCCACTGCAGCCAAAGCAAAAGTGCGCAATGCGCGGGCACCAATGTGCCTCCTGGGTCCCCTCCTGGGACTCCTCAATGCGCCTGGCCTAAACGTAGCAGCTGCCCACTAATTGCTGGGCAGCTGGGAACATCACTGGCAGCGAAAACACTGTGCGCAATGCACTGGGGCACGGGGGAGCGTCTCCACCCTCCTTATTACCAACAAAAATGCCCCCAACGGAAAAATGGCACTGACACCACTGTGCCCCGAGTCCCCCACTGGGACTCTTCACAACAAACTGCGCCAACGTTGCAGCTGCCCACTGCCAAACGGGGCAGCTGGAGAAAAATGAGCCCTGGCACCACTGTGCCTTGGGAGCCCCACTGGGCTCTTTAACAAATACACCCACGTCGCAGCTGCCCACTGCCAAACGGGGCAGCCGGGAATACATGCAACCGCATGGGGGGCGGGCACCGACAATGTGCCCCGTCGCACCCCCCCAACCCAAAAGATAAACACTGAGCCCCACTCACCGGGCTCTCGTGGTGGACGCTTCCGGTCTCCAGCGTCTCTCCTTTGGATGCGGCGGGGGCAGGCACCGACAATGTGCCTCGGGCGCCCTCCGCTGGAAACACCAACAGGCTGCTGCGCTTGCGGGGCTCTCTCCACTCGCGGGAGCCCCGCTTCACCATGCGCCACGCTTCACCCTGTCCCCCTTCTCGGGACCGGCATTTCGGTATGGAGCCCGCGAGGCTCCGGACTGCCTCCTTCTCGTGGCCCCGCCCCCGGTCAGGCTGACTCTGCCTGGCTTCTGGGTCGGGCCGCGGCATTTCTCCTTTCTCTGCGGCAATGCGGGGTGGGCACCCGCTCTCAGGACTCGGCAACTCGGGCTGCGCGGTGACTTCTCTTCTTTGCACAGTGCGGGGTGGGCTCCCGCCTGCCTTCACCACACACAAGCGGGGTGGGCACCCGCCAACTAGCGCCGCATGCGGGGTGGGCACCCGCTGTGTTAGAAAAAAATGCATAACGCGGGGTACGCTCCCGCGCAGAGCCGGCAAAGTGCGGGGTGGGCACCCGCCGATTCTCCAATATCCATGAAGCGGGGTAGGCTCCCGCTTGGGCACAAATATGCGGGGTGGGCACCCGCTCCTCTTGGCATCATGGGGGAATCCCTACGCTGTGGATTCCCTCCCTCTCTTCGGCGCTCCTTCTCTTGGGGCAAATTAAGATAAAGCGCTCCCAGGCGCTAGATGAAGCAAGAGTCCTGGAGTAAAGAAGGATAAGTCCCAGGTCCAAGGGGCATAGCTGGGCCCAGGGAGGCCAGAACACAGGGCTCTCCAGCAGGGAGGTAAGCCCCCATGGCGGTTCCTCCTGGGCCCCAGCAGCAGCCAGCCCCCTGCAAGTCAGGAACAGTTGAACGAGGATTTATAGAGCGCATGGTTACCCGGGAGCATCCCAGCGCTAGCGGGCGTTAAAGTGGTAAACACAAAAGGGGTTATGGAAATAGCCAAGTTTTCAGCTGTTTACGGAAGCTAAGGTGGTTCGCTTCGCCGAAGATGGAGTGGAAGGGTATTCCACAACCTAGAGGCGTTGTATGAAAAAGCCTACCTCCCTTTCTCGCTTTCTGGATTCTCGGAATTTTCGCCAAGTGAAGAGAGTTAGAACGGAGGTGTCTAGGAGCTTTATACGAATAGATCAGATCCCTGATAATGGGAGGTCCTTCCCCTTTCAAAGATTTGTGGGCCACACAAAGAGCTTTAAAGTGTATCCTCTCCTGGACAGGAAGCCAATGCAGAGAGCACAATGCAGGTTGCGCCGAGCATCGCCGGCTAGTGCCGGTAAGCAGTCTTGCTGCAAAGTTCTGAACAATCTGAAGTCGCCCAATCACTGCCTTGGGGGCCCCCAGATAAAGAGCATTGCCAAAATCAATCCTAGAAAGGATCAGGGCTTGAATCACTAGTTTTTTTGCTGAGTGAGGCAACACAGACAAAATTTTACGAATCATTTTTAACAGACCGTAGCAGGAGGCGACCGTCTTCCTAGCTTGGGTTTTGAAGGACAGGTCTTGGTCCAGCCAGATACCAAGGCTTTTTAACTCTGATTTAAAAACCGGAATTGGACCCATACAAGGTGGCCAGAGGGCATTCAAATTAGCACTATGAGAATTACCAAGCATCATAATTTCGGTTTTTGCACCGTTCAGTTTAAGATGAGACAGACTCATCCATTTTGCCACTTCCTCCAAACAAGCGTGGAGGTCAGTGGGTGACTTGTCAGCTTGATTCAATGCCACCACTAACTGTGTGTCATCAGCATAAGACACAATATGGACTCCAAAGGGGGCAACCAAGTCCGCCAGAGGGGCCATATAAACATTAAAAAGGGTTGGACTCAGGGAAGAGCCCTGAGGCACTCCACATATCAGAGGTAGAGAGTCTGAAGAGGTATCCTCTTCAAACACCTGGAAAGTCCTGCCTTCCAGAAAAGATTGGAGCCAAGCGAGAGCCGAACCTGACACTCCCGTGTTTCTGAGACGGTGAACCAAAATCTGATGGTTCACCGTGTCAAATGCGGCACTAAGATCAAGAAGAATAATAGCCAAAGAGCCTCCTGAGTCAAGGATCTTTCTTGATTCCTCCACTACCACCAGCAGAGCAGTTTCAACTCCTTGGCGAGGGCGAAAGCCTGTCTGGGAGGGGTGGAGCAAATCATGTGACTCAAGAAACGCAGAAAGGATGTTGTTAACATGTTTCTCTGCGATCTTGCTCACTCCAGGAAGGAGCGAGATGGGTCGATAGTTTGTAAGATCCTTCTGATCCAGATGAGGTTTTTTCAATAGAGCTTTAACCATGGCTCTTTTCCATTCACAGGGGACCACACCTGAGATAAGAGAAGTGTTGATCACACTAAGAAGGTAGGGAGCAATAGTAGAGGCTACTGATTTCAAAGTGTTAAACGGCGCCGGATCAAGAGGCGATCCACTTTTAATAGAAGCTAAAATAGACAACAAGGAATCCAAGGACAAGGGTTCTAAAGCCTCCAGACTAGGTGCAAATTTATCTCGAAAAGGGGTGTTGGCATTGGTGATGTATGCATTGTCTTTCACAGGAAGGATTTTTAAGATATTTTGCACTTTGGAGAAGAAGAACTGTGCAAGATCTTTGCACCGCTGTCCAGAAAAAATCAGGAATTGGTGGAGGGTCGGACACTCTTAACAATTTTTGGCGATCTGAAAAATTTCCCCTGTGAGAGTTAGCTGCGAGGAGAATCTTTTCCTCAAAATATGAGGCTTGGGCTTTTTTGATCTCCACTTTATACATCCGAAGAGCAGTCTTGTATGTCTTCAGCACCAGAACTGAACCATTTCATGGGGTCACATCCCCTATTTTTATACACCATTTTCTTTTGTCTGCAGTGCAGGGCTTAGGGAACAAGATGCAACTGGTTCAGGGGGGATTTGGAGCACTTTGTTTTCGAAGCTCCTTTTCCCCTTTGTCAGGTGGGGGCTCAGTGATCAGACACACCACAGGGGGCGGAGCCAGCATTCACTAGGGCAGCACCATTATATTCAGAGTCAGGGGATTACCCCTCCCACTACTCCTAGCCCAGGTGTCCCATTCAGCCTAGCGCTGACTCACCCTGCCCCTCCTGGAGCCACACACACCTCCCAGCCCCTGTCACTCACAAGCCAGACATGCAATTCACATCAGGCAGGCAGACACATAGCACACAGAAATGCCAACTTCTAAAAGTGGCATTTCTAAAATAGTTATAATAAATCTCGCACACCATTGCGCAGCATTTATTATCACTATTCCAAATATACCAAACTTGACCACGCTGCACCTCTCATATCAGGAATTACCACTGAAACACTTATCAGGAATGCCCAATGCATTCCTATGGGAGGGCAGCCCCACAGTAGTGAGAAACCAAAATGGCTGTTTGTCACTACCAGGACATGTCACACACTTAAGGTACATGTCCTATCTTTTACCTACAATGCACCCTGCCCATAGTGCTAGCTAGGGCCTACCTTAGGGGTGACTGACATGTAGTAAAAAGGGGGGTCACGGACATGGCACACACTTTAGGTGCCACGTCACAGCGGCAGTAACACTGCGCGCACAGGCCCTGCAATGGCAGAGACCTGAGATAGGTTTGAAAGGCTACTTTGGTGGGTGGCGCAATCAGCGCTGCAAGCTCACCAGTAGCATTTAATTTACCAGCCCTGGGTATAGGAGATACCACTTTACAAGGGACTCACAGGTAAATTAAATAGGCCAAACAGGTGTAGACCAATCTTACCACATTTATCACAGAGAGCACACGCACTTTACACTGGACAGCAGTGCTAAAGTGCCCAGAGTCCTAAAACCACCAACACCATGTCAGAAAAATGGCTAGGAGAAAGGCAAAAAGTTTAGGGATGACCCTGCAAAAAGGGCCAAGTCCAACACAACCCCCTTCCAGCCAAAACGCAGGGTAGACCAATCACCACCTTGATGTTCTTCCCTGCCTTGGGCGATAGAACACGGACGCGGGCCCGCAACTGCAGGGACACCCTCCAGTTCTACACCACTCTGAACACACGTGGTTCCCTCTGTCAAAAAGCTCTCAGGACCAATTGAGGTTACCCCACTGGTACTCCCTAGCTGTCCACGGCCAGGACCAGGCCCTAGGCCACCCAGATGTCACTGGTCCTTGCCAATCCACAGAGTGGGGGCGGTAGCCCCTGGCACGTAGTAGCCATTCTCCACTCTTCCTCCCATCAGGGCAGTTCCAAACTGCCACTGATCCTCCAACCTAGGGTCCGCACCCGCAGGCTGACCAGAAGTCATGAGTGAGGCTCTCCTCCCCCTACCTCTTCTTCTGGGGTTCCGTACCCTCCTCCTTGGAGAGGCACCCTCAGAACACAACTCTCCTTCCAGCTGAACTTCCAACAGGAGGACAGCTCACTCAGGCCCAGGGAAACTATTTCACTTCGGAGGTACACAGCACACAGCAAAGTCCCTCTTCAAATAGGTGGGGGGACACAGCACACAGCAAAGTCCCCTTTCCTCTTCCTCAGTGGAAACAACAAACTGCAGGTGAGCCCCAGAACACACAGCAAGGGCAGTCTCCTCAGTCTCTTCAGCTGATCCACTTTGGCAGAGATTCCTTCTTGACCTGGAAGTTTCCTAGTCTCCCAACCTAGTGTCTAAACCCTCAGGTTGCACCAGGGTCAGAGGCGAGGACTCCCTCCCTCTGCACCCCTTTCCTGAGTTCCGCACGCTCCCAACTGGAGTGGTACCTCTGGAAACCAAACCGGTCAGGACACTGTTTACAGTCATCCTTCCCTCCAGGTCAGGCCGAACCTGAACCTGGCCTCCCCAACCTTGGAGCTAAACCCCGCGGTTGAGCACTTGCCTGGCACGCCAGGACTTCTGGGGGCGCACACAGCACCCCTCTCGAGGGTAACACGACTCACGTGTTGCGTGATAGTCTGCCTGGTGCAGATCTCCCGACCCCTGTCCATCTGACAGTGTGCGAAGATACCCCAGGACAGAAGTGATGTCACCATGGTCACTTCTAGGAGACTCAGCCCTTATGGCTGGCCCCTGACCCACTGGCTCTCCCACTGGGGAACACATCCCCCTCTCACCCCTCACTCTGGACCTCTGCACCCTCCCAACTGGAGCGGTACCGCCAGATGCCAGGACCGCTGGAGCTCTAGTTACAGACACTCCACGTCCTCTAGACACTGGGAGATCCTCCTCAAATGGCCTACAAGTACAGCCTAGGCCCCTGACCTGGCGCTCCCTTAGGGAACCCTCCAGGCCCTGAGACTGGGTTTCGGGCCACCGTGGGACACACCGTCCCACACTCACTCCGTCTCCACTGAGACTGGACATGAGCCCCTACACCCCTCCCATTCCACTGGGACCTAGCTGGGCTACACTGAACCTCTTCCACCACACAGGACCGGAAGATACCCAAGCCACTACTTTTGGAATCACTCCCCAATGCCTCTTCAGACCCTCTAGCACACAGCCAGAGGTCTGCCTCCCGTGCAAGCTCCCTGAGGTCAGAGAACTTACACCCCAACAGGTGTTGGCGCAACCCCGGAAAACAATTACTGAACAAGTGCTCTCTGACACACAGATTGAACAGCCCTTCAAAATCATTTGCCATGCTAACCAGCACCCATTCGTCCAGTGCATCACAACATTCATTTACAAACACCCCCCAAGACTGGTGAGACAGTTCCTTACTGCCCCTGAATCTCAACCTGTACCCCTCTTACTGGGAACCAGGTACCATACTCTGGGAATGGGGAATGGGACTTCCTGCACTGGACACCATATTGCTGCCACCACTGGATCCCACCCTTACTGGTGAATCCAGACAACTTAAACTGAGCTCAGGGGATAAACTACCCTCCAGAGCTAACTTTTTCTCCTCCACACTCCCTTTCTTCCCCCCTATCCACCCATACCTCTGGGGACAGGAAAAGGGATGGCGCACTGGACCCAGCAAGGGACTCCCTATCTATGGGATCCTCCCCACCTACTGGCGTCCCCGCCCTGTCATTTTCTCTCTTCTGCCACCCAAATAAAAGCGCAGAAAACACCATTTAAAAATGACACTCTTGAGGAGGAAAACAAAATCACTAACAATAATCCCCAAACATGTGATTATCTAAATGCAGAGTTTGTAGTGCAACCAGTTGTCGCTGTGGTACTGCGCAAACGCAAGTCCTATCATCACCGCTGACAACCAATGTTAGAAATGGGATTTCTGGTTGGCTAAGGCTTGCGCCAAAGCCAGGCAGAAACCACCACTCTAGTCAGGGCAAGGGAGTTACACACCAAGATAACCCCTGCTCATCCCCTTGGTAGCTTGGCATCGAGCAGTCAGGCCTATCCTGGAGGCAATGTGTAAAGCGTTTGCTAACACACACACATAGCAGCAACACACTAGGCACACTACAAAAGGAACTCCACACAAGGTTATATAAAAAATAGCCTTTGTATTGTCATAAACACACTAGAAGCAGGATCACACATTTACACTGTGCCAACTGGCACGGGCAATATTCACAGGGGAATTATATACAGGACCAGGCCAATCGGGCCATGGTCAGAACCATCAGAACAGGTAAGTAAATGCAAATATAAAACACAACCAGTAACTACTGGTACCATAATGACCTAAGCATTATCATATTAGCATTAGACACCATCCTAAAATATCATAGCATGACATTAGGCAATAACCATATTAGGCCAAAACCTCATTAGCATAGACACCCTCCTAAGCATAAACACATTACGTATTAGGCCTCACCAGCATAAACACATTATGCGATAACCTCATGAGCATAACCATCATTAGAGGCATAAACCAGGGTGCATACTCACATTTGGCACATAATACATATCAGGCATAACCACATTAGGGGTATATTCGCAGTAGGAAATAACCTCACCAGCATAAACACATTATGCACATAATCTCATCCCCAAACACATTTAGAGGCATGGATCACAGTAGAGAATCGCATTTCCTAACATCCCATAAGGCACTGACCCCCCCTGGCCAACTGGCCTTCTCTAGGGCTCAAATGCCCTCTGTCCAGAATGTCAGGGCGCTAAGCTGCCACTGCAGCCAAAGCAAAAGTGCGCAATGCGCGGGCACCAATGTGCCTCCTGGGTCCCCTCCTGGGACTCCTCAATGCGCCTGGCCTAAACGTAGCAGCTGCCCACTAATTGCTGGGCAGCTGGGAACATCACTGGCAGCGAAAACACTGTGCGCAATGCGCTGGGGCATGGGGGAGCGTCTCCCCCTCCTTATTACCAACAAAAATGCCCCCAACGGAAAAATGGCACTGGCACCACTGTGCCCCGAGTCCCCCACTGGGACTCTTCACAACAAATTGCGCCAACGTTGCAGCTGCCCACTGCCAAACGGGGCAGCTGGAGAAAAATGAGCCCTGGCACCACTGTGCCTTGGGAGCCCCACTGGGCTCTTTAACAAATACGCCCACGTCGCAGCTGCCCACTGCCAAACGGGGCAGCCGGGAATACATGCAACCGCATGGGGGGCGGGCACCGACAATGTGCCCCGTCGCACCCCCCCAACCCAAAAGATAAACACTGAGCCCCACTCACCGGGCTCTCGTGGTGGACGCTTCCGGTCTCCGGCTTCTCTCCTTTGGATGCGGCGGGGGCAGGCACCGACAATGTGCCTCGGGCCCCCTCCGCTGGAAACACCAACAGGCTGCTGCGCTTGCGGGGCTCTCTCCACTCGCGGGAGCCCCGCTTCACCATGCGCCACACTTCACCCGGTCCCCCTTCTCGGGACCGGCATTTCGGTATGGAGCCCGCGAGGCTCCGGACTGCTTCCTTCTCGTGACCCCGCCCCCAGTCAGGCTGACTCTGCCTGGCTTCCGGGTCGGGCCGCGGCATTTCTCCTTTCTCTGCGGCAATGCGGGGTGGGCACACGCTCTCAGGACTCGGCAACTCGGGCTGCGCGGTGACTTCTCTCCTTTGCGCAGTGCGGGGTGGGCTCCCGCCTGCCTTCACCACACACAAGCGGGGTGGGCACCCACCAACTAGCTCCGCATGCGGGGTGGGCACCCGCTCTGTTAAAAAAAAATGCATAACGCGGGGTAGGCTCCCGCGCAGAGCTGGCAAAATGCGGGGTGGGCACCCGCCGATTCTCCAATATCCATGAAGCGGGGTAGGCTCCCGCTTGGGCACAAATATGCGGGGTGGGCACCCGCTCCTCTTGGCATCATGGGGGAATCCCTACGCTGGGGATTCCCTCCCTCTCTTCGGCGCTCCTTCTCTTGGGGCAAATTAAGATAAAGCGCTCCCAGGCGCTAGATGAAGCAAAAGTCCTGGAGTAAAGAAGGATAAGTCCCAGGTCCAAGGGGCATAGCTGGGCCCAGGGAGGCCAGCACACAGGGCCCTCCAGCAGGGAGGTAAGCCCCCATGGCAGTTCCTCCTGGGCCCCAGCAGCAGCCAGCCCCCTGCAAGTCAGGAACAGCACCAGAACTGAACCATTTCATGGGGTCACAGCCCCTATTTTTATTCACCATTTTCTTTTGTCTGCAGTGCAGGGCTTAGGGAACCAGATGCAACTGGTTCAGGGGGGATTTGGAGCACTTTGTTTTTGAAGCTCCTTTTCCCCTTTGTCAGGTGGGGGCTCAGTGATCAGACACACCACAGGGGGTGGAGCCAGCATTCACTAGGGCAGGCACCATTCTATTCAGAGTCAGGGGATTACCCCTCCCACTGCTCCTAGCCCAGGTGTCCCATTCAGCCTAGCGCTGACTCACCCTGCCCCTCCTGGAGCCACACACACCTCCCAGCCCCTGTCACTCACAAGCCAGACATGCAATTCACATCAGGCAGGCAGACATATAGCACACAGAAATGCCAACTTCTAAAAGTGGCATTTCTAAAATAGTTATAATAAATCTGCGCACACCATTGCGCATCATTTATTATCACTATTCCAAATATACCAAACTTTACCACGCTGCGCCTCTCATATCAGGAATTACCACTGAAACACTTATCAGGGAATCCCCAATGCATTCCTATGGGAGGGCAGCCCCGCAGTAGTGAGAAACCAAAATGGCTGTTTGTCACTACCAGGACATGTCACACACTTAAGGTACATGTCCTATCTTTTACCTACAATGCACCCTGCCTGTAGGGCTAGCTAGGGCCTACCTTAGGGGTGACTGACATGTAGTAAAAAGGGGGGTCACGGACATGGCACACACTTTAGGTGCCACGTCACAGCGGCAGTAACACTGCGCGCCCAGGCCCTGCAATGGCAGAGGCCTGAGATAGCTTTGAAAGGCTACTTTGGTGGGTGGCGCAATCAGCGCTGCAAGCCCACCAGTAGCATTTAATTTACCAGCCCTGGGTATAGGAGATACCACTTTACAAGGGACTCACAGGTAAATTAAATAGGCCAAACAGGTGTAGACCAATCTTACCACATTTATCACAGAGAGCACACGCACTTTACACTGGACAGCAGTGCTAAAGTGCCCAGAGTCCTAAAACCACCAACACCATGTCAGAAAAATGGCTAGGAGAAAGGCAAAAAGTTTAGGGATGACCCTGCAAAAAGGGTCAAGTCCAACAACTTCCAAAGTTCAACTTTGTCGGTTTGTGTTAAATCTGTAATTAATATATCGCTTGAACATACTAGAAAACTACAATCTAACTGCTGTAGTGCAAATCCGTTACGCATGGAGCACTAAAGCAACTAGTAAGAAATTCTTGATGCTCAAATGTGGCAGTTGTTCTTGGAACATGTACATTTTGCACCCAGTTATAATCAGGGCCACTGGAATTATGCGATTGTGTGGCCACAGTGATTTTCGCAGAATTGTATATTTGCCGCATTTGCCACATAATCTACCAATGCCACATAATCTACAGATTTTAACAAAAATATTGTTTCTAGCTCAAATGGTTCAAAAGTTAGTAAAAACACAGCAACACGTGTTGCTACACAGCGGAAGGCCCTGTGCAAAGGTTAACTGGTCACCTTTCTGTAGCATATTACTCTATTTGGGTGCTAAACTGGTACTAATAAGGTACAACTAATGCCCAGACAGTGTTAACAAGTTTAAAAATGACAACACAATAAAATACTATCACAAAATCTGCTGCATAATTGGCTTTTCTTGCCGCATAATTTACTCAACTTTGCCACATAATTTGGCCCTCCCCTGCCGCATAATTCCAGTGGCCCTGGTTATAACAGGCCTCAAACAGAGGTCGTCTATTCAACTATTTGCTGTACACAAATATTTGTGAACTCCAAGTAACCAGGCCTGTAAATTGAGGGATGTTCACGAGAGGGCAGAGGAATACGAAATCTGTGAGTCAGTGAGTGAACTACTGTAGCGCAGAAGAGGGGACGTCGAATGAATGAACAGAAGATCGTCTAAACAATGGCGAAACCTGCGACTAAGAATTCTTAATATTGTTTAAATGCTTCATTCAACAGTTATCCAAACCAAATTATTAATATTCACAAAAGGCAACAAACCACATAGTGGTATGACAGAAGTAGCCGCTGGCCTAGGTTCGGGTTTGGGAAGTGTATTTCAAAACAGTAAGTAAAGCCTCTGTGCATGGCTCGCCTGGGCACAGGGCACACATTTTTGCGATTGTATTAAGCAGAGATCCGTGCGGAGTCGGAGGACGAGAAGTTTGGAGTGGACTTAAAAAGAGCAAAGCGCAGCAGGAATGGTGAGTGCCATGATACAGGCTGCTAGTCCAGTGCTTAATTTGTAAAATATTAAGTGCCATGGCTCGGAACAGGAGGCTACTGCAGCCTGCACCACCCATCGCCCTCGTCATCGCTACCAAAACAACTACTAACCATCGCAACAGTCCAGATTATCCAGGTCCCCAAAGCTAAAGGAATGGCTGGGGAGGTAGGTGTTAGCAATTTTTTAATGTATATTGTATTCCTAAACAACCGTTGTTCTGCTCATCTCTAAATTAGATGAGCAACGCCACCATGTGGTAGACTGTTCTAAGTATGGTGTTGACAATTAGGTGCCGGTGCTGAGCACCGAAAACCAATTAAGTGCTGGTGCCGAGCACCGGAAAGCACCGGCTCAAATTAAGCACTGTGCTAGGCTCTATCATGAGTGCGCCACGCCGACAGAGAGGACAAGAGGCTCCTCGCCTTTGTCGATGTTCACAGCTGTGCCCTGACTCATTAGCTTTGAAAATTGGCCCAGGATTGACTGAAAGTACGTGCCGTCACTGCCCAGCGCTGTACTGGTGAGGTTTGTTCATTTGAAGTTGGATAAATGTCATGATTGTTATCCAAGATAATTCCAGGGATGTATGAGAGGCTCAGAGAGAGTTTGTCATGGTGACGATCTGAGCTAGCCAGAAAGGGCGTCTCAGCATCATCTCAGCCCACAGTAAAGCACACAGATTATACTGAAGCCAAGCTCTGTTTGTGGAGAGGGCATGACAGAAAAGTCCATGGGTGGACGGAACGAGTCTCAATGTGAGGTGCATCAAGAGCTCGTAAACTTCTGGTTCAGGCCAAGCAAAGGCCCCACCCACCTGTGGGCCCTGGGGCCGCTGCGCTAATGGTAGCTACGCCCCTGAATGAGGCAAGCCAACTGTGTTTCTTTGCACATCACCTTTTTGCGCCACATAGGTTGCACTGGACAAACTGTTTGGGGAATCAGAGTGCATTGCTAGATTAGTTTGCACTATGATTCCCCAGGAACTTACGTGTGCTCTACTGTTTGTATATCCACCATCTGATATTTCTAGTGTCAAAGGCAGGGCCGGACTGGCCGTAGCAGGCACCGTGCGTTTTCCCGGTGAGCCAGAGAGGTGGGGTCGTTTTTCTGTCCGTTGGGGCCGGTTTTGTCACTGGAAGCCGGTTTTGCAGCAGTGCTGCAGTATTGGCCCCCTGCAACAAAAGCGGGAGCAGTGCTTTTTACAAGCACAAAGCCCCCCCCCACCCGCTCCCAGGGCCGGTCGAGCAGCAATCAGCCAGGGCTGGTTGCTGTTCCTAGTCCGGCCCTGGTCAAAGGTGTGTGCTATCAACTTTTCAATCCATTCAGGTGCTTTATAGAAAAATGAAAGCACGAGAAGAATTTTTTTCATTTCTCTTCTTTGTGCCTCCCGAATGCCACCCCTGGGGTGGCGTTAGGTTCTGACGCATTCCCAGGTTTACGATGCCTCGTAAATCTGGGAATGTGTCAGGTTCCATGGGTGTTGCGTGGGAACTCCCATAGCAGCACCCATGGAATGCCCCTTTCACGCAGTTTTCTGCGTGAAAAGGGCACATATTTATAATGCCATGAAAAGCCACGTAAAGTGGCTTTACGTGGCCTTATAAATATGTGGTGGCACATTGCGCCACCGGAATGTCAAAGAAGTGAAATTTCGGGGGCGCAAAAGTGCCGATAGGGCCTCATAAATGAGGCCCTCTGTCTTTTTCAGTTTGGGAAGGGTTAGCGTTCATATGTTGCCAGCGTGTTTTGGTAAACGCTGCGTGATGCAAATGTCCTATATCGTCCACGTCATTTCTTGTTGTGAATATTAGGAAAAGGAGCCATGTCGGCGTCCTTTATGTCTGGCTTTTTTAAACATCTTTACGTACATTTTGGGCACAAAAACAAAATAACAAACAGTCGTAGTAACATAAATGTTTTTCTCGCAAGTAAGCAACGACCTTTTGCCATTAGCAACTGTCTTGGCTCTGCATTGAAAAATATGATTACCAATAAACGTGGAATAACAGGTAATTTCAGATTACGATGTTACTTGTTTGTCTGTAAGGCTTGGGGAAAGGGACGTTCGACAAACATCCCATTGGCATATTGTTAGGTCTTTAGTTGCAATTCTGTGCAACACATCCGACTTTTCAAATACAAAAAAGGAACCCAAACTATCTCATGTCTGCTCCTGTAAGCCCCAATTAATGACTCTCAGCTGTTTCATTGCGATGTTCCACAGCTTAGACCACCACAATGCTACTGGGGTTTGTCAATCAATCCATCAATCAATCAGGGGTTTGTAAAGTGCGGCTACTTACCCGTGAGGGTCTCAAGGTGCTGGGTGGGTGGGGGTTGGGAGGGCTGCTGATCCGTCTGGGCGTGGAGGTTCAGTTGAAGAGCCAGGTCTGGAGATCCTACCTGAAGTGGATCAGCGACAGGGAATGCCTGAGGTGGAGAGGTAGGGTGTTCCAGGTCTTGGCTGCGAGGTAGGAGAAGGATCTTCCTCTGATTCTGGTCTTGTGAATCCGTGGGACGGTGGCTAGGGCAAGTTGGGCGGAGCGAAGTTGTCTGGTGGGTACGTGGAATGAGAGGCGGTGGTTCAGATATGCTTGTTCTGCGTAGTGGAGAGCTGTGTAGGCATGTGTGAGGAGTCAGGCAATTCCCAAGTCTGAACATCGGCCAATCTGTCTGACATCAGCATGTGATAATCAAACACCTCATTATAGTAAAGAGAGGTTATGTCCTGGCCTCTCTCTTATCATAAAGGTTCCAGTACCAGTTCTAATGCTGGCTGTTGTATCTCAGTATGAGTGCAAGGCCTCCACATGTGCCTTGAAGCCTTTCCAACAGGAGTCAGCACCATTAAACATGGCATTGAAACATATAGGCATAAGATACCACTGTGCTAATTTTTTGTATGTATTCTCCTTGTATTGAGAACAAATGCACTATTTTACTGCCTTGAGCCAGATTATGGGCCCAACATCTTCTGGAACTTCAAAATCAAGTTCTTTCTCCCAACTAGTCACAAATATATTTGTGTGGGATTTTTATTGACCCAATTTTGTATAGTGCATGGTGGTGCCAATTCGTGATTGAAGTGGGACAAATAGTGAATATATTGAAGTCTAGGCCTGTCATCCTTGTTCTTAACTTTTTTAGTTCATGCCCAGTGGAGCAGTTGCATCACCCAGTAACTGTCTGATGGCATGAGTTTGAAAGTTGTATACAAACATTCACATTCATGAGTGCCTTGTTGTCAAGGAGCTTGTCTTACATTCTAAGTTATGTTGTCCTCATCGTTGGAATCCCGTGCCCAACAGCGCCAGTTGAAAGTCGAGGTTAAATGCAATAGGTGACATTGTTGAAGGATGAGCGGTAGCATGTCTCTTCCTAACTATTTGGTTCCAGTTGTCTAGCTGGATGGAAGACAATGTCCGGAACGGAGAAGCTGTTTGAGATAAATATCACGTGCAGTTCAAAGAGATTTCAGAAAAAGCTTATTCAATCAATACCCATTACTTAGAATAATGTGTAATTGCCCATTCTAACACATTGCAAATTTCAGCAGCTTGAATATGCCTCTTCATATTAGGAAAACCCAGGCCTCCTCTGTACTTTGACTTGTAAAACTTTTCTTTAGCCACCCTTGAGGAGTTGATGTTCTATGCCAAGACAAGAATTTATTTCTGAATGCATTTGACGGTTGCTTTGGGAAAGGAAGATGTAAAGTCTGAGTTACATATAGAAAGGAAAGGGAAGATAGGGAAGGAAGTTCATCTTCATGCTGGTAATTCTGCCAAACTAAGTGATTTCCATTTTGTTTCTTCTAAATAGGTCTTTATAAAGGCCATCTAACAAAGTTGGAATATTAGTTATGTAGAGGTGTTTATTTGAGAGATTAACAGCCAACTATTTATGCGGGCTAGCTGTCCGGCTCAAGCCATAACCTTTTCAACACAGTCTCACAACCATCAGCAAGACTCGTCAGTCCCATTCCCATGGGATTGGTATAACTTACTTTGAAACCAAATACTCTACAGAACTCATGAGCTTCCAGTATAAGGGCCAAGAGAGGGGATGTCAAGGTCAGTTACAAACATAAGACATTCAGGAGAATAACTGATTTATGGTGAACCTGATCAGTGATGACACACAAATGTCTGAAATAGCATTGATTTTGCATATGAAGGGTTCCATTGTGAGTGCAAAGACTAGGGAGGCAATCAGGCAACCCTATATTGTTTCCATTGATAAAGTAACTGACGTAGATAGTGGACCATTCACTTTAATCACTGCCCATGGGTGGATACATTTGGATCATTTGAAGGTTGTCATATTTGGGCCCAAGTTATTTTTTTATCTAGATTGTTACAGAGTTAGGTGTAATTCAAGATTAGAAGTAGGAAATAGTTTTAAAAGTTAAAGATCTTTCACTAATGATCAGTTAGCAATTCTTTTTTTTTTTATAAATCTGTTTATTAACGTTTCCTGCATTAAAACAACAGACACATTTTCTTCAAATTTTCCAGCATATCAACATTACACACTGCATGACAGATACCAGGTCATTGTGCATACCTGATCTGTCTTGGTAAACGTGCGTAGCATCCTCCCCTCCTGTAAAAGTGTGAATCTCTTACCAGTCCATACTTAGCCTATTAGGATACTAGGGATCTTCCCCCCTCCCGTCACTCCCACAGACAGAACAGCCCTATCCCTCCGGTGTCGTTCCTTATTCCCCCTCGGCACACAAGTTCAGCCATTTGGCCCAGATTTTTTCAATTTTCATGAGCAGCCTCTGGGCTTATATATCGTGGCCTGCGCCTGCATGCTTCAGTTCATATTACGGGACCATGTTATAAGAGTGGGTGATATGGCCGCTCCCCATGTATGTACTATGGTGCGTCAGGCCACTATGAGAGCCAGGATACAGAATAGCGGTGTGTACCTGGGCAGGGTTACGTCTCGCCATATCCCCAATGTCGCCTGTTGGGGCATGAGGGTATCTTGTTCTCCAACACTGAGGAAACATGTCACTCAACCAGCTTCAAGAAAGGTTTGAGGCAAGCCAAATCCACAATATGTGCAGTAATGTCCCTCCCTCCCCCCGCAGCCTCTCCAACATCTGTCGTTATTGGTTTTACCCATTTTATACAGCCTGGTTCTTGTGTAGTAGCCACAGTGTAGGAATTTAAGTTGCACCAGGTAGATTCCTGTTCTAATGGGCACTTCTTAGAATGCCTGTATGCTTCTGCCCAGACATCATCCTCTAGTATGCCTAGATCCTGCTTGCATTGGCGGGCTCAATACCTCAAGTGGGGTTTAGCAGTTCATGATTAGTGTTCTTTAAACAGCGATGTGGCAAATTTGTGCAGTGGAGCCAATAACACTCTACATTCCAGTGGAGACTCATCCTCTGTATCTGAGAGTAACCCTATGTAATCAGCTATGACCCTTGTCACCTGAAGGTACCTTAGGAGTTGACCATCGGCCATTTCCTAGCGGCTTTGGAGTTCTGTATAGCTTACCAATTGGCCCGTTTCCAGATATCTCCTATTTTAGAGATCCCTAGGTGATCCTAGTGGTGGTGACATGGTAGTCTTTTCATCTTTGCTGGAAGGTTTGAATCCCACACTGGTGTTTAGGTGAGTACGGTCTGGGAGGTGAAGGCACAGTCGTTGATCACCAACAGCTTGGAGGTCCAGTAGTATAGTTGTAGATTAGGCAGGGTGATCACCTTGTCAAATTAGCCCCATCTCAGTGTCTGAAGTGCAATTCGGGGTGTGCCCCTATCCCACAGCAGTGACGTAGTTTTCCCTTCCCAGCCCGGAAGAAAGCATGAGGGTTTTTATATGGCGGTTTTTGTAGTTTATATAGAAATTTGGGCTGTGTGCTAATATTTTAGAGGGTGGCCTTATCCATGAGAATCAGAAGCAGCTTCATCCCGTGATTAATGCCCTTTTTGTAGTTCTCTAGTACTCTTTTTCTAAATTTCTGTTCTGAAATTCTTGACGGGTCGGTCGTGACATATATCCCAAGGTAGGTGAACCCCTCAGGGGAGACCCTAAAGGGTACATCCCAGTCTGTTGGCAGCTACCACGGCTTAATAGGATATAATACCTTTTTGTGGCAGTTGATTTTTAGAGCAGAGAAACTCCCAAAGATCCAGAGGATTTCTGGTCTTCTATGAAGGGAATGGTCGGGCTCCTTTAAGTATCGAAGCATATCATCAGGGTAATGGGAGATCAAATCCATCCCAGTTGGGAGCCCAACGAACACCATTCCACCAGTGGCTCGAGGGCCACCACGAAGAGCAGTGGACAGCCCTGGTGCGTCCCCCATCCCAGTGAAAACTCAGCTAAAAACACTCAGTTGACCCTAACCCTAGCTACTGGGTCTTTATATAGCAGTCGTATCCACTGTAGGAATTCAGGTTTGAATCCCACCCATCACAGAATGGCATGCAGTCATGGCCATTCCAAGGAATCTAATGCCAGGATTATGGCCAGCTCCTCAGTCTCCTGGTGCCTCGTCAGGCATCTAAATAGCCATTGGAGGTTATGTCGAGTAGCTCTCAGAGACATGAACCCCTATTGGTCTGAGTTGCGATTTTGTGTAAAATGTGGTTAAGACGGTTCACCAAGACTTTGGCTAGAATTTTGGCTGCACATTTAGCAGCAAGATGGGTCTATAGATACACACTTGTCCACTGGTTTGTTGTGCTTTTGTATAACTACAATTGTCATTGTACTGAGATCTTTGAGGAAACTCCCTTCCTGTTTTGCCTCTTCAAACATGTCCCACAATGATGGTCCCAGTTTCTCCCTTAGGCACTTAAAGAATTCTGGTGGGAATCCATTTGATTCTGCTGTTTTTCCACTACACAACTGTGTTATGGCCTTTCGTATTTTGTTCTGCCCCAACTGGCTGTCTAGTTATGTTCTATTGTCTTCCTTGAGCTGTGAGGTTGGGACATTGCTGATAAATTCCCTCAGATCCTCCCCTCCCATTTGTATCTGAGAGCTGTAGAGCTTGTGGAGATACTCCCCAAAAGCATGTGCTTTCTCTTCTGCAGATTCTACTGTATCTCCCCCTCCCCACTGATTTTGATCTTGCTTACCCACCGTTGACTCTCCTTCCTACTGGCTAGCCAGGCCAATAACTTCCCAGTCTTAGTACTCATTCTGTAAAGCAGGGTTCTCCAAAGTCGGTCCTGAAGAGCCCGATCCATGCCAGATTTTTAAAATAACTACATTTATCTAAATGTGGATATGCTAAAAACCTGACAGGGATCTGGCCCTCCAGGACCTACTTTGGAGAACCCTGCTGTAAAACTTATGCTGTTTCACACAGTAAAATGCTTAAGCTTCATTGTTCACTATGACAGTGCTTCTCAAACTTTTTAGAACTTCAACTCAACACGCTTTTGTGACCCAACTAGCTCTAATGAACATGAGGTAGGCAATTGCTGAATTTAACTAAAGCATCGTGTGGTAGCGCACTTTCATTTACAGACAGCACATTTTCTATTGAAATGACCACTGACTTTGCACAGACATACAGTTTTACTGATAAATCTATATTGCACACAAATGATAATGTGCAGAAATAGGGTTTCAGTGAATATTTATCATTTGTGCATCACCAAGTAAAGTGTCTTGATAGTTTTTGATCTTTTTAAAATCTTTGTTTCCATCACACTTCAGAATTACACAAAAATGTGCTTCCTTTTTGCTTTTCTAACTGCTGAATGTGTACAGTAACTTTACAGGTATTTACATTTTGTTGTGTGTCCTACAGCCTTTCCTTTCACATTCCCTGAGCTCACCAAGATTGTCACATAATTCACTTTACTTCTCTGTCTCTGACTGCTGTCAGCTGTCCCAACGCCACCGTCTTATATGCCTCCCAAACTGTAATGTGAGATCCTGCCGACCCCTGATATTTCTGGAAATATAGGTTGGTGGCCTCCATCAGGTGTTGTTTTCGTCTTTCGGCTTGTGAGTTCCCTTGGATCTAGTCTCCATAGCCCCCTCCCCTTTTGTCCTGGCATAGTGAGGATAGTTACTATCGGGGAGTGATCCGAAAATCCCCATGCAGTGTATTGTGTTTGCTGGTGTAGTCCCCCTTGGGTCTTGAGAACAAACAGATAGTCCAGTCTGGACATGGCTTTCATGTTGTTAAAAGCTTATGAGTATTGACTTGATGTTGGATGTTCCTCCCTTCAAAGATTGGTAAGGCCCATAGCCATAGCGAAATGGGCTAGTTTAGCGTCCCTCATGCTCCTGTGTGTGCTGCCTGTGATCCTGTCTTTGTCTGCACATATCATTAGTTGAAATCTACCCCTATAATCAATAGGGCATCCAGCACAAGTGCAATCCATTTCCAGAGGGTCACTAGTTTAGTCATCTGCAAGCCTGGTGGTAAATACCAGGATGCAACTGTGATCCTGTACCCATTCCATTCCCTATGGATTGCCGCGTGACAGCCCTGTGTGTCTAGCTATGTGTGTGTGACACTGAGTGGGAGCGAGCTCCATGCCTGAATCCCCACCCCCCTGGAGCCTGAGGTGAACCCAGAGAGGACAAGAACTTTATATTGCAGTCTACCCAAAAAGCCAAAGCTGTTATCTAACAGATGAGTTTCATGCAGTAGTATGATGGCTGGGTTGGGTCTGCCTAAGAATGTTGCTATTATGCCTCTCTTCAGTCAGTTGCCCAGTCCATTCGAGTTCCAGGATATGACAGAGATGTCAGGACTGAGTTCGCCAATGTTGGCCCCTTGGTCAGTTGCTAGGGTATCTGTGTGTTGTGGCATCCTTATCTGCATGTGTGCATCTGTGTGCAGTGGTCTTTTTACCACCAAAATGCAACAACGTCCCCCCCACTACCTCATGCTGCAGGTGTAGAAATATGCGTCCCCCCAATGCTTGAGGCATCTGTCACTCACCCATCATAAACTTGTAAACCTTGTTGCTAATACAGTTAGCAAAACCCGAGTTGGGCTGTGTGTGTTAGTGGTCTATGTTGGACTTAGTAAAAGAAAAACTGTTATTCTTAACTGCCTGAATCCGTCCCTCCCGGACTAGGATATATGTGTCCTGCTTGGTTTCAGTTTGAATTTCCCCCTACGCTCCTTCCAAGGATATTTATTCATTGTTGTTCAGTTTATTCGCTGTAGGGGGAGGAGGTTAGTGCCCCCACAGCCCCAACATTTTCAGTATCTCCATCTCGGCGCCGGCCACTCCAACTCGTTCCCCTGCAGTGTCTCGAGCCTTTGAGGCTTTGTATTTCTGGTGTCTTGTGGGTCGCCAACCTTCGAACCAGTCTTGTGCCACCTCTGGGTTAGCAAAGAACCACATTATGTCCTCTGTGACCACTCTCAATTTGGCTGGAAGGATCATTGTACACGGGAGGCCTCTCTCACATAGTTTGAGTTTTATCCTCTCAAATGATCAGCACTTTAATTGAACCTCTTGTATATAGTCCGGAAACATCATTATGGTGTGGTTTTCAAAGGACAGTAGCGCATGTTGGCATGCTGCTCACAGGATGGCGTCACAGTCTTTGTAGTTGAGAAGTCATGACATGGGGTGGGCCCGGTCTTCGGGGAGGGCCACCCCAGCACTTTGTTGGGCAGTTTGATTACAAAGTGAGAGGATAGGTCTCTTGGGTTTATTTTTGAGTTCACAAATTGTTCTATAAACAGTTCTGATTTGTCGCCTACAGCTTCTCAGGGAATCCCACCAACCAAATGCTATTGCGGTGAGATCGTCCTTCCGCATCTTCCACCCTTAAGCATAGTCAACGAGTGATATATTTTAGGTGTCTCAGCTCCCCTTGGAGTGTGAATATGGCATTCGAGTGTTCTCTTATGATACTCTCTACGGTGTTCACTCTAGCTGAGACTTTCTTCATGTCTACGCAGATCAAGGTCACTTCAGTCACCAGAATATCGATATTGTGCTCCAGGGCCATTCTGCTATCCTTGATGGCCGCTGCTTGTTACTTGAGTGAGGGTTCATCCTTATCAGTAGTTTTCTATTGGGGGTCTGCGTGGTCTTCTCTAGAGTTCCTATGGTCACTACTCCAGAATGCGCACTCGTTGAGTGTGTTCATTTGTTGGGATTTTTGCCCTTTATCACATCCCATCTTGGTGGAATATGGCGTTCGACGTTCCCACACTGATACACCAACATTGTTATATTCTCCATGCAAGGAGCTGGAGATGGTCTGTCCTCCCTACCCCCAGGTCAGGGCTTCCGTATTCTTGGGTCTGGGTAGGCGCCGAAGGGAAGTGAAGGGTCTCCTTCCTACAGGTCGATGGGCCACAGTCCTCCTCCTTGCTATCATCGGATCCAGGCGGGGCCTTGGAGGGCGCCAGTTATCAGCACCAAGCCATCGGTGTGCTGGCCTAGTCTCAGCTGTATTGAGGGTGGTGGGGAGGACCATCACCCTGTTTCTACCCTTTGGTCAGGCTGCTCACCACCTCAGGAGTGGGACTTGTACTCACCTGCAGCTATTCAGGGCTCCTGCCCCTGGACCTGAGCCTCTAGTTGCCCCCTCAGGTATCGCAGAACTGGTGATCCATGCCGAAGCCATCCTCTTCCTGGAGGTTCCCTCCTCTCACCCAGGCACCACTCCCTAAGTCGCCGCATCAGGCCCAAGTCTTGCTCAGCAGCCTCCTATTGTTGCTGCTCCCTGGTGGGGCCGTCCACTGTGAAAGCACAATTTCTTAAAGGAAACAAACAGTCAACACATGGAAGTGGTATTAAATAATGAGAGCATTTTATTTGCCCAAGGCTCGAGCAAGTACACGCAGTCAACCAAACTGCCACAGGGTTCTGCCTCATTGGGTTCCATTGTGCCTTTTATACATGAGACCATACATTGGAATACAATGCAAGGGCTGAGTCACATAGTGTATGCAACTGCAGGGTCACCCTTATCAAAGCTGAAAAGCACCAGTTTTGACAGGTGAGCGTCTTAGAAGGAAATCTATGGCCTACAGCTAATTTACTTTTCTTAGTTTCCAAGGCCCAGATCAGGATGAAAACATAATTTCTGAGATAAGGCAGCTTTTCTGTGCCTGCACCTGCGTTCTCACAGTCAGTGGTCACAGGGTGGAAACGTACAAGTTTCTGTCAAGGCGAACACATTGCAAGAACAATCACCAGGCAAAATACACAATGAAGAGCAGTTTCAAAATGTTAGAATGATGGCTCACTCATATTTTATACTCTAACAGCACCATCCCAGAAGGGGGATTGTTCCTTATCTTTGGACACCCGGTGCTTATGGCATCAATCAGGTGCCTCCAGCAACCTCTACGAGTGTCTCTGGCCCGCAATCCATGAAGGAACCGTCTGTCCCAGGGGCTCACTCTTCTCTCTCATTTTGCTGCAGGTCACCAGTGCGTCTCAGGATCATGGTGTTGCTCCCTTCCACGATTGATTTAAGCTGGTGTCATCATTTACACCCTCTCACTGGTGTACCAGGGTGTCGCTGCCCATGGGGGACATGGAAGGGGTTTCGTAGGCTGGAGCTCAGCGTTGGTGCACCATCTTGGAGGGCAGCTTGCAATTCTTGATATGCTTTTTAAAACAAAGTTGAAAAGCGATTAGGCCACTGCACATTATTCATGGACAAACTCTTATGTCCTGATTATGAGTATGATGGTTTTTAGTGCAGGGATACCAGAGGGCCGAATTACCTACACCAAAATTTTTAATTTTGAGTTTTCTCTCCAGAATGGGGAAAACCTGCACAGAACCGGAAATACTAGGTCTTCTACCATGCATTCTTCCCCATTCAAGGGAGACAACTACTGACATTTTTTGTCTGTGCTAAGCAGGTGGGAAGGGTTAGCAGGAGAACCACAGGGCAGGTGTGAGCGAGGGTTTGTTGGTGGTAGTCCAGGGGTTCAGCGCTGGTTGCTGCCAGTCTGCTGAGAACATTCCTTGCTCCCGCAAAGCTGCAGCAGGAGTCAAGCAGGAGTCAAGCCGGAGCCTGACTTTATTGATGCCTTCAGCCTGTGCAGCAGCTAAGCTTTGGCAACCCTGATGATTCTGGGCCTGTGAGACACTCAGAATTGAGAGCAGTGGAATATCACACCGAGTTGTCACTCCTGGTGAAATACCCCAACTAGTAATCAGTGCCTTAGAAGCTATTTTGATCTCGGGAGTCAAGACTAATTCCTCTAAAACAAAAATGACTTCCAGTTCAGTGGAAGGAAAAACAAAATGTCAGAAGTAGTTGGTCACTCTTTCTTCATTATAACCTTGGCAACTATACAGGAAGCGGTTGGATAGAACCATTGTTCCAAGTGTGGTGGTCAATAAAGCTGAGCCTATTGTTTCACCTATCAGGGTACATTAGAACCAAAATATTCCTTCTCTCCCTCATGTTGCACCCTCCAAATATCCAAAAGATATTGCTCATCTATACACTGTAACAGTAAATGTGTCGCTGTGAGTAATACAAAAGATGAGTGAAAAATCTCAAGTCACTATTTAATTTCTTCATAATCTGAGCACACAATGTTAAGATGTTATGAGATCTTAAATCCATTTTAGGTCTGGCATAGAAGTTTTAGCTCCTGGTAGAGTGTAAATTAACACAAGATACAGCACTAAAACAGAAATCTATCGAGAGGGGCTTTAAGCCAGCTCCCTGCTGACATTGGCTTCTTTGAGCTTTCCTCTTCAGCCATTCCAACTATGCTGTGTCCATGAGGTTTTGGGTCAGCAGATTGTTTTTTGTGGATGTCTGTGAATGTTTACGTTATTTGCTGTTACAGTCTGCATTGGAGATTGGTGAAAGAGTATTTTTTCTTGAGGACTTCAGCGGTTCTTCAGTTTCCTACAGCCATCCGCTCAAACACTGCTATTAATTATTGTGCTGTTTATTCCAGTACTCAAGTATTGGGACAGTGGGGCAATGGCAGCAACAGCACAGGACCTTTGTAAACCAATTGCCCTTGAACTAAAGGGCTCAAAAGTGTCCGCAGGACTTGTGTTTGTAGATGGCATATAGGACAACATTGTTTCTCTGCTGCTAGAGTCGTTATATTGCATATTTGGCTGGATTTTGGTACATTGGGTTTGTACACGTATTTTTGTGGACCAGTGTATACTTCTTAGTTTTATATCTTAATAATTTTTACAATCATCGATTTATATGTGCCATATTCCTTATATAATATTGTTGTGTGCTCCAGACAAAATTGGAGTTTCAAATTTGTGATTTCTTTTTTGTAATTACCCTATATACAGTAGCAGGAGTCCAGTCTGTTTCAGTACCAGTCTCAGTTGAATACATACCTTTACATCGCATGCGTTTACAACGCATGCGATTACAACGCGGTCGTTACAATGACCGCGTTTTTACATCGCAGTACCATTGCAACGCAAGTCGTTACAACGACTTGCTGTAGGGGGCGCGCTGGACTTAGGAATAGTATAATTTACAATTCCAACTCCAGCGTGCGCAACAGTAGGGAAGGTGTTGGAATAGTAAATTATACTATTCCTTAGTTTAGAGCGCCCCCTACAGCAAGTCATTGTAACGACTTGCGTTGTAATGGTACTGCGATGTAACAACGCGGTCGTTATAACGACCGCGTTGTAATCGCATGCGTTGTTATGCATGCGATGTGATGGCTGTTTCCCGTCTCAGTTTAGCTATTTTCAGTAGTGACCACATTGTTTGGGGATTGTGTGGGTAACCTGTTTCCCCTGCTACCTTTGTGAGGATCTCAAAATGAACATTCACAAAGCCAATATCAATCAATCAATCATGTCACTTATAAAGCGCACTACATACCCGCGAGGGTCTCAAGGCGCTGGGGGAAGAGGGGGGTGGTGCTGCTACTGATCGAAGAGCCAGGTCTTGAGGAGTCTTCTGAAGGCCAGTAGGTCTTGGGTCTGTCGGAGGTTGGTGGGGAGGGTGTTCCAGGTCTTGGCGGCGAGGTGGGAGAAGGATCTGCCGCCGGCGGTCGTTTTCCGGATGCGGGGGACTGTGGCGAGGGCGAGGCTGGTCGAGCGGAGCTGGCGGGTGGGGGTGTAGAAGCTGAGTCGTCTGTTGAGGTAGGCTGGTCCGGAGTTGTGGAGTGCTTTGTGTGCGTGGGTGAGGAGCTTGAAGGTTATCCTCTTGTTGACAGGGAGCCAGTGCAGGTCTCTCAGGTGGGGTGTGATGTGGCTGCGTCGGGGGATGTCGAGGATAAGACGTGCAGAGGCGTTCTGGATGCGTTGCAGCCGTCTCAGGAGCTTAGCCGTCGTTCCTGCGTAGAGGGCGTTTCCGTAGTCCAGCCTGCTGGTGACGAGGGCCTGGGTGACTGTTTTTCTTGTTTCGGTGGGGATCCACTTGAAGATCCTGCGGAGCATTCGGAGGATGTTGAAGCAGGATGAGGAAACGGCGTTGACCTGCTTAGTCATGGAGAGGGTGGGGTCGAGGATGACCCCTAGGTTGCGTACGTGGTCAGTGGGTGGCGGGGCTGTTCCCAGTGATGTTGGCCACCAGGAGTCGTCCCAGGCTGAAGGGTTGGAACCAAGGATGAGGACCTCCGTCTTGTCCGAGTTCAGCTTCAGGCGGCTGGTCCTCATCCATTCGGCGACGGCCTTCATTCCTTCGTGGAGGTGGGCTTTGGCGGTGTGAGGGTCTTTGGTGAGGAGAGGATCAGCTGGGTGTCGTCGGCGTAGGAGATGATGTTGAGGTTGTGCTGTCGGGCGACGTGGGCGAGGGGTGCCATGTAGATGTTGAACAGCGTTGGGCTGAGGGAGGAGCCTTGGGGTACGCCGCAGATGATCTTGGTGGCCTTGGATCGGAAGGGGGCGAGGCGGACGCTTTGTGTTCTGCCGGAAAGGAAGGATGTGGTCCAGTCCAGGGCCTTCTCTTGGATCCCGGCGTCGTGAAGGCGTGTTCGTAGTGTGTGGTGGCAGACCGTGTCGAAGGCGGCTGATAGGTCCAGGAGGATGAGGGCTGCTGTTTCTCCGTTGTCTAGCAGGGTCCTAATGTCATCGGTGGCGGCGATGAGGGCGGTTTCGGTGCTGTGGTTGCTGCGGAAGCCGGACTGGGAAGGGTCCAGGATGTTGTTCTCGAGGTAGCGGGTCAGTTGTTTGTTGACGATTTTCTCGGTGACCTTCGCGGGAACGGGAGCAGAGAGATGGGTCGGAAGTTCTTGAGGTCCTTGGGGTCTGCCTTGGGTTTCTTGAGTAAGGCGGTGATCTCGGCGTGCTTCCAGCTTTCCGGGAAGGTTGCTGTCTCGAAGGAGATGTTGATTATTTTCCGGAGATGGTGCGCGATGGCTGTACTGGCTTTGTTGAAGATGTGGTGAGGGCACGGGTCTAGCGGTGAACCGGAGTGGATGGTGTTCATGATCTCGCTGGTGTCCTCGTCGTTGATGTTGGTCCAGGAGAGCAGGCGGTTGGTGGTTGTGGGGGCAGTGGTCTCGGTGGTTGCCGGGGCAGTCGTGGTGTTGAAGCTGTCATGGCTGGCTTGTAACTGAAATTATCCCTTCTGTGATTTGGTGGAAGCTTCAATCCATTCACTCACTCTTCAATCGATGATTGCACTCAGTCACTCATACATGTGCCAGGTCACTCATCTTGCACTCATTTATCCAGTATTCCACCTGCTGACTCGTTGTTGCTCTCACCCAACCACAGTACACCACAAACAAACTCAGCAGTCAATCAAAATACACTTTTAGTCATAAGCCAAAATTCTTGTCTTTGCCAATGCTTATATTTATTGTACTTAAATACCTGCCAGGGCTGTGGCACTGTTTTTAGTCAAGCCCATCTGCCGCATTGATTGGGCAACATGAGTATATGAAGTCCCTGACTCGAAACTGACATTATTTCCATATTCACAGAAGGTTATCATGGTATGATGATGTGAAGCCTAGAGAATTCGCTGCCCTAATAAAAATCTAATTACGCTTTTGTTTCTTTCAGCATACCAAATTAGATTTCTAGAGCACATTCACAGCTAGCTATGGGGCAAGCAACTGTAGTCTTTAAAATTCTATTGCTGACACATGGGAACATATTGTCCTTACCAGGTGCTACGGATAATAAAATAGTTAAATGAACATTTGACATGAACATAACCTGTATAAGTTCATTGGTTAGCCCTGGGCAAGTCATTTTTATATTTATAGCTCATGGTGAGCATTCAAATTTAACAAGAACTGAACCATATTTGATAAGTGATTTAAAGGTTGGAAAGATACAAAACAAAAGTAAATTAACATATGTTCTCATTCAACACATTTATGCAATGGTTGTAATATAACTCTTCTATCCACATTTGTAGCCTTTGCTAAGCAAACATCTTTTTGTTCGGAGCTGGTTTTATTTCAACGGTTTATGCTACACAATTTTGAATTATATTTTTCTTTTCTTTCTTTTTTTTTTTTTAGAGCAGGTGCTTTTAATAAGTACGAATTTCTCTAGTCTGCCTGTATGGCAGAATGGCTCTGGTGACAGTCTGTGATCTGCTTTGCTTTCTGACATACATTCCATGCAGGGCACAAGTCCTAAAAAAAGAAGTGGGGGAATGCTGACGTCACGACAGGAAGTGACGTCACGAAAGGTGGCTTGCACCATCAGACTCATTGCCTCCCCTCGCTCACCCCTTAGATGCGATTGCATCAGAGAAGCCAGCGCGTGAGCAGTGTTCTGAATGAGCTCCGATCTCGCCCCAGAGAGGCCAAAGAGTGAATGTGTGGCTCCATTTGCTCCAGTTATCGAGCTCCCGGTAAAATAAGTGGGGGGACGCCGTCCTCCCACGTGGTACCCCGACTCGAGCCCTGATTCCATGCATCAGTGGGACATCACAATAACGATGTTTTAATATCGACCGGCAACAATGTCCACTATATCCTTGAGGTAAATAGATGCAGAGAATAGTAATTCTACACTTTCCCATGTACACTTAACCAGTAGCAGCTGTTACAGGCTAGCAGTGGTGGGGCAGAGGGGGACGTTAAGAAACAAAAGGGGAAAAGAAAGAAAATTTAACTTCCCTTACTGAAGGGCGCCTCTCCTCCGTCCTTCTTGCCATGAAGCAGGAAACAGGAAGTACACAGACTCCCCTAGCCAATCACGACGCTGCTGATAGCAGTGTCGTGATTGGTCTGAGCTTTGTGGTTCGGCACTCACATGGGGACTGGGAGCCTAGGCATGTTCTCCACCCAGGCTGTGCAACACAGCCCGGTGGAGAACATGCTAAGTGTGCATGACTGTTTGGCCGGCCAAACCGTTATGTGCACTTAGAGAGGGCCACCACTCCTCCCCCTGCTCTGTGGGCCGCCCAGCCCTGCCCTTGCAGAGCCCCTAGGGCAAAATAAAATGATAATAACATGCTGTTATTACCATTTTTTTTTCTTGTGGGTCGACGCTCCACGGAGGAGCAGCTGCTGCACTTAACCTTGAATAAATAGTAGTTAAGGGTATTGTGGAGTCTATGTTTGTGACATAAAGCCCATCTATGAAAAAGGGCCATAAACGTTGCTCACTTATTCATGAAAATACCATGCGTTATTAGATTGGTTGCTTGTGAAGGGCTTTATGCCTATAGGAGTCCATGTCATAGTGCCGGAGGTGCAGGAGAGAAGAAAGAAGACACCAGGTGAGATAACGGGGCATATCTTATCCATATCCTATTCATCAACAACATTCTTTAAATGCACATGTAGCCCAGATCAGTAATTTTTGCTTCTATCATGTGGGTACTATCTTTTAGAAACTCTGTACAAAGTATTCTCATTATTAATGCATTCATCCATTCTAAACTGGACTCTGGAAATGACATTTTGTCAATAAAAATTTTGGCCCACTTAAACAAATCCAAAATAGAGCAGCCGGACAACTGCTTAGGTTAAAGATCCCGACCTTGCGTCTGAACATCTACAACGCCTACACAGGCTAACAACGGAAAAGACTACAGTTCAAGTTAGCCTGAATCGCCTACCACGTGACGGGCCCGAATTTATTCACCACACATATATCAAGAATTTACTCAGGAGGATCATATACTCGCAGCCACTATGTGGCTTACAAGCCCCAAATTCAAGATAAATCAATAAGGTGGCAAAGCATTTAACGCCTTCGCTGCGAGCGGAATTCCAGCCAGGTGCTGGACATTCCAATCGCGGGCGTGGTCGTGACGAGCTCAGCTCGTCATGCGCACAGCCTGACCGCGCAGCATGACGAGCTGAGCTCGTCATGAGCAAGGAAGGGGTTAAGGTAACGGCAATCAGGGACTTAACGGGGTATGTGGGTTGGAACACCTCCCCAATAGTTATAGTCCATTGGGAAACATGTTGCATGTCTCAGGTAGCTGACTGGTTGGTTTTGGCATATGGTTTGGTATATGCATGATTTTTTTTTTAAATTTGTTTATTCAGCTTTTCATATGAAGAGTACAAAAGACATCAGAGCAGCGTTTTCACATATTGACAATTACAATGTCATCCATAGGTGGGTGGGGGAAGCAGGTCTCAGTCAGGAGGGGGGGGCCAACGTGTATCTCCGATGCCAGAGACAAGAGAGATAAGACCAAAACCTCCCTCTCACTCTTATATTGTATTACCATGTAGAGTGGTGCGTGTGCATAACAGTGGACCCACACTCCGTACCCAAGTCCATCCCTGCGATTAAGCAAGGGGGGGGTCACTGACTGGTATATGCATGATTAGTGTTAATCATTCATCTGTCTGTGGATTAAGATGTTGTGATGGGGTTCAGGGTAGGGCTCAGGTGTGATCTGAAATCGTCGCAATGCATGGACAGGCCCTGTCTGCAATGATCACAGTTGTAGACAAGGCTTCTGTGCGAGATGGTTTCCTCCCCGTCTCTCACCAAACAGCTTTCATCAGACAGAATCAAACAGACTCTTTTTTGAGCCCGGAATTGGCAGCGGTATCCATCCTGCTACGTCCTTCATGTAACCCTCTGGTCCAACTTTCATACAGTCTTCACTCTCCGCATCCCCAAGTACCCGGATGCTTTCAAACAGTGGGATGTTGGTCCTTCCTGGTGGTGCCCAGGGATGATAGTAGGGGCTGCTGCTTTTCTCCCACAGAAAAAAAGTATAACTGCTACAGCAATCAAAAATAAGTATTGAATGGTGTTTGTGTGTTAATGTGAGTGTGTGTGCATGTGAGTGTGCAGAAGTGCATGTGTGTGAACACAAATGTCTGAGTATGAGTGTGCATATGAGCCTGTGTAAGCACTAGTGTCCATATCCGAATGTGCACACATAAAAGCATGTATGTGGAAGTGAGTGTGCATTTGAGTATGTGATTGTGAGTGCATGACTGTGTGCATGTGAGTGTGCACGTGGGTGTACATTAATGTGTGTGTACATGTGAGTATTTTTGTTTGTACTCACATGTGTGTGTGCAGAAATCTTTGAATCTCAGCAGTTCCACTCAGCCTTTCATCCTCCTGAAGTCAATAAAATGAGTACCATTCAATTGGGTAAAATAAACATCTGTGATTCAGTGCCAATGTACCCCAATGGGTGAATGTGTGCTTACACAAATACACATGGCGTGTCTGTAAGTATTGGTGCACATAAGTGTGCGAGCATGTGTTCCCATGAGTGTGTGTTAGTGTGAGTGTTTGTGCATGTGAGTGTGCATGTGTACAGAAGCCTGAATTTGCACATGTGTGTGCATATCTGAACATGCTCACGAGTCCGGGTGTGCATTTGAGTGCGCACATGAGTGTGTGTGCGTACATGATTTCATGTGTGTACACAAGTGTGTATGTGCATGTGAGTGTTTGTGTGCAAGCACATGGGGGTGTGTGTGCATACATCTGTGGTTTAATCTCAGCAGCTCCTCTCAGACTTTCATCCTTCTGAAGTCAATAAAATGTGGACCATTAAGTTGGATATCAACACCCATCTGTTATTTAGTGCCAGGATACCCCAAAGGGTGAATGTGCACTTTTGCAAATACGTTTGATGTTTGTGTGAAAAGAGTGTGGGAGTGTTAGTTCACCTGAGTGTGTGTGTGTGTGCATGTGTGAGTCCCTGTATCTGTCATAATGGCTGGTGAAGCACTCATAATTTTAGACCTGAGTGCATTTGCAAAACTGGTAGTTTGCAAGCCATGCCCATGAATACCCATTTCAATGGCTTCTCCAAGTAGGGAGCTAGGTGTTTTGGCACATGTGTGTATTTCTATATATCATTCAAGACTTGAAAAGTATGGGGGCTGCACATCAAAAGACTTTGGGCAAAGTTCCTTGTGAGCCATTCAGGCATAAAATGCAGTCCTGCAAAGAGGACTGCTTTTCGGACTACAGTGACAGAAACATCTATAACATGAGTCACCAAGAGATGATTCCAGGGATGCCTGCCCATTGCACCTTCCACCAAGGAGACTGCACGTGCTGCATAAATAAAGGAAAGTGATGTTGGTAGAGCTGATCCAAGGTACAAATGACAGTATTCCGTCTGGACTGCTTACGCTCTTGTGCCAGCAAAAGAAAGTTTGATTTTTTTTTTGTGTTTGGAGGATGCAAGACATTAGCTAAACTGTGCTGAATGTCCCACCTGCCGTATTTAAGTGTATACAAATGTATATTTATAGTATTTATATTCGTATATACCCTAATAGGGTAGATAGAACAACTGCTATATTTTTGTGGCTGTCCCTCATCCCCCGACTGTAAATATCCTCCTGTGTGCTCCACCCCAAATAGATTCCTGTACTCATCCACAGCCTTGGTGCCTAACTCCAGCAAGCTCGATATCATAGCTGGGTATTGAGATCTTCCCATGGTAGTCTTTTAGGGTGTCCAAAGAGAAATAGAATCTTATGAAGACTTTAGAATTGTAGAAAGTAAAACACTGGTTACTCCCTGTAAGTCCTGAACAATAAATGTATGATTCTTTTTGGAGAGTCCGCATTTTCCTGCCTTCGAAGCCACTGAACCTATCTAGAAGGGTCCCATAAAACCTTAAAGACCCATAGACAAAATAATTGTTTAGCCATGACAACTTGTTCCCAGAATAACGGGCTTTGATGTTTTGCTGCCAGGCACACCAGAGGCAGCTGGGCAACTGGGACTACTCGTCTCCGAGATCACTAAATCTTTTTACCAAAACCAGATACTTTCAAAATATGAATTGACGAACATCCCAGTAACCAAGGGGCACATGTGAAAATCAGCTGCTGCCGGCCAGTGTCAACTACTACTGGCCTTGACTTCCTGGTTGAAAACGTTGGATGAAATTCAATGTTCCATCTACCTTACAAACAGCCTTCCAAAGCAAGGGGCCAAGCTACTTGCAAAAGGTACCCTCCTTTTATGTAAACAACCATAAACCTCAGGAGATAGGACAAACTAACAATCTGCTAACCATTGTCACAAAACATGGGTTCATTTTCGTCACGAGCAGAAGGCTCAAGGCTCTAGGTTGCTCTTGAACCACCCTTGAGAGGACAGCTAACCTTCCTTGCTCCTCACAAAATTCTCTTAAGACTAAATGTTCAAACAAGATATTTGCTCTTAACTAAAAAGCAGAGCACAGTCGAAGTGCTACCTCACTTTGGTATGAGGGCGCCCCAGGATACGAAAAAAAAGTTAACACTTGGCCATCAAACATGTATTTACTAAAGATGAAAAGCTGGTATTTCAGGAGAAAGGCTGTGTTTCTTTCGTGTAAATAATAATCTATTAGTTAAGGGAATTGAGTTTATTTTGCCCAAATGCAAAGACGGTGTTTGATAACAAAATATGTGTTTTTTTCATAAACTCAATAGCTGATGTTTAGGGGGAAAATGAGTGCCCTGGTGCTGTCTGAAACCCCCAATCTATCAGATCAGTTTAACCCATTAGCAGGAATGGCCTTGCAAATTCTAATTAACCTGAGTGACAGCACTGATAACCATGCAGGTGCTCTCTAGATCTCTTGAACTTCCTGTGATTGCAATATGTGTACTTTGTATATTTTCAACACTGACCCTTCTAAAAAGATTCTCAGTCACAAAATATGATTGAGAATCTAATTGGAAGAGTCATAAAGGAATTGAGTGGTATACATATACCTAGATGTTAAGGTAAATAATAGCAAAAGACACACAGATGATGGATGGACTCCAGAGCAAATCAAAAGTTTACCCCCAGTCAAGAGATCTGGGTTAAATCCATCGTTCTTTTGCTCACCATGCCAACCCAGTTTAGTCCCAGCCATATGCAAATCAGTCTTGACCCTGTTCCTCATGGGAACAGTCCAGCCTGAACTGCCAAGCCAGGTCTTCCCTGGCCCGGAAACAAGCATCCTGGGACCGGTTTCGGTGCATCACCCCTCATCAGCCAGGGTAAATAATAGGCCATGTGCAATTTATGAACTCCATCTATCTCATATTGCTTTTTAGATTTTTTTGCTGAAAAATGCAGCCTTTTAGTACCATTTTCTCAAAACCCTCTTTGGAGGAGTGAACATTTGTTCTTCTTACCCTCCCACATCCTGGTCTGCTATTGATAGGTCTATGGAGGTAGTAGGGCTGCTCTTCTTGTCCTCCCTGCCCTCCACTGGTGTGCTGAGAAACTTAACTGGAGTGGACAGCATTATCCACCATCCAGACTATTTTGCTGTGCCCAGTGTTAACTGTCCTACCTATCATCAGACTAGGATCGTGGAGATGAACTACAGTTGAGTCCAAGAACAGGTGATCCCAATATCCAGCCAGCAAATACTTCTGTGACAAATATCAGGTAGGACTGAATTCCTAACTCAATTCATAACTTTTGCAAAGACGATGACCGTGGCAGGGTGTGAGTATCAGAGATAAGGTGCCATTTGTACTTACTGTGTTTCCTTAAGATTGCCTAAGTACGTATCTGGATCTTGTAAATGCCCTGATCAGTTATTTGGCCTGTCACTTTGCAACAGCTATTTTTAATCTAGGATTCGTTTTTAAGAACACAGCTAAAAAATGCAAAATGTAATCACTCAAGCCAAGCACGCAACATATTACTGTTGTGGCACAGCACCCTGCCTTGTGTGCATACATTCTAGTGTATTCAACGTGAATGCAGGATTACATTGTGCCACTTTGTAAAAAAGGCACTGGATCATGTGCTTGGATTAACAATTGTCTAGTGTTCATTTATAATTCAACTGGTCTTTGTGGCATATTCTGGTGTGTGAAGTTGTTTCTCCAGCTTATGGTTCTAAGTATTTTTTGGAGCCACATAGAATGCTCCTCACTTTACCAAACTAAGGGCTAGATGTACAAAGAACAGTAATAGCAATTACCAAATAGCAATTCTTTGCGAATCGCTATCACTAATGTACAAAGGAGTTATTTAGCCCCTATTCCTAAAAGAGTGATTCGTAGTAGGTCGCATATACACCTACCTCCTGAATATTAATGAGGTAGTTTGCAATTGGTGACCCACTATGCTTCATTGCCATCACAGGGATGTTGGCCTCGCGGGGTCAGCAGACCACCATGTCTGTGATTGCTTTTAAATAAAGCAATTTCTGTTTCTTTTAAATGCAGCCCATTTGCCCTAAAAGAAAACAGGTTGCGTTTAAAAAGAAAAAAATGTAATTGTTGAAGTTTCATTTTTTAAGAGGAAGCAGTGGTCTATTGGACCACTGCTTCCTCTTAAAAAAAAAAATTCTACCATTCTCAAAGGGCAAGGTGTCCCTTGTAGACCCCTTCCCATTTGCGAATAGGTTGCCACCAACTTTGAGTTGGTGGTAAAGTGCGAATGTTTTGCGACCGCACTGTGAATCGGTATTTATAAGGGACGCTCTAAACATACCCCTTGCAAATACCGATCCACAAACCCAAATTGCGATTTGGTAACAGGTTACCAAATTGCAGTTTGGGCTTAGTACAACAGAAAATGAACTTTGTGTTCGCAAATGGCCTGATTCTGCGAAATGGGCCGTTTGTGAACCAAAAAATGGTTCGTACATCTAGCCCTAAGAGTCCTAACTCCGCCCCAGACCACCAACTGTCTTTTTTAGTTGGGTACACTACGTTGCTTGTTGGGAAACCTCAAGCTCACACCCTCCTAATTGTATTTACTAAGCTTCGCCCCTGACTGCAGTCCAAGTTTGAAAAATCATCCTTCTGAATACAGCTCACTTTCTTCTCGTTTACAGAAAGCTTCCGAAAGCATTGCAATTAAATGAAAACAATCACTAATGGATACCTAGCCATCACTTAAAACTAAATCCTATTAAGAATTTAAAAGGGTTTAGAAGAGTTAATGCTGTGCTCAACAAACAACCTGCTAATAATATTACCATATCGGTATATGTGTCCCTGTAAATGGAATGATTTGCTCCTCCTTCCTTGGATAGCGGAGCAATGCCGACTTTTGGTGAGGTAATCTTTGGTACCTGGTTGCAAATAGGAGGCAAAGACCAAAGGTGGACAAGGAAGAAGTAGGAGATAGTAGGAGATACCAATGACGAAGAAGTGCCTGTGAAAGAACTCTGGTCCTGAGAATTTAAAAAAATGAGTGAAATAAAGAGAATGACATGATGGAGGAGTTTGTTGATATAGTAAAAACAGTGTATCAAAACTGCATTTCAAATTGGATCATATCAACACTTGCATGTACCTATGCTAAAAGTTTAATTGATGTAGGTTACAGTCCATTAAATCTAAATGCATGTCCTTTCGAGAAATTCTCAAATCATATGAAAATCAGTGAGCTTTGTGTCAAATTTGATAGCTGAAAAGTGCTGCTGAGGTAGAAGTAGTGCACAGATCCTTGCTAGTATATCTAGTACTCAGACTACAAGACTCTGTCATGTTGCCAACTTGAGTACATAACAATGGTGACTAAAATCAGAAAAGCAAAGGGATGGCCCATATGTGCTGCTCCTAGGCAAATCTGTCCCAGCATCTCCTTTTTGCCTGCTTACTGTGCTGTCATTTCTTGTTGTTAGCCAAATGGTTAGTAAATAGTAAGCCTGTAGGTTTGTTGCTGTAAATGGTGGTATTTCTTAAAAGAAAAGAGTTTTGGGGACTATGAATACCATATATATTTGTAGGTACAGTAGCTGTCTTCACCATGAGTACGAATTGCTTCTGTTTCTCAGTGAAATAACCTCGTTATTGGAAAAGCTATGCTTTGAGATTGTGAGAAGCTAATTCTTCATCACACATATGGCACTCGGGATCTTACCAAGAACAGCAGACCTGCTCTCTTATGCAGAAATTGGCCTCTGCAAATATGCAAAGCATTGAAGATAGGGTAAGAGTACGAACTGTAGCCCTCATGTTAATGACAGTGGAGTACAACCATTTGTTAACCTAGGCATATAATGTTCATTAGTATTAGGTATATGAACCCAAAGCAAATGCACTTTCACGTTCATGTTTTCCCTACAGATCTCTTTCATTAATTTTTGAAACATTTCCAAGAAAAAGCAAAGAATTTACCAAATTTAGCTAGAAATCCAAAAAAATTCATTAGATCACTAATATTGGATAGATGTTTTAGGGAGTGGATCTAGATTAGAGAACAGATGATGTATAAAGTAACACACTTCTCTGGTTGAAAAATAAAACTAGACAGTGCTTTAAAAAATCCACTGACGTTCACTTAAAGATGCAGCATAATAGTTATATTAATCTCCACAGATGGCCATATAGATCAGCAAATGTTAAATTTGTATGGAAAGCATGGGATCATAACACAGTGGGAAGAGAGTTATAGAAGGGCAAATATTGCATCCTTTTACTAGCTGAGAGTCTTAATGGTGGTGACAATATTTTCTTTAAAATGACCTCCAGCTTGGCCTATTCCCAGATGTCAGCCTTTGACTACAAGCAGAATTTATCAGACTAGAAAGTGGCAATAGCTTTGGCTAAATCATGACTCTAGATGAACTGATTGTAAAAAAACAGATTGGCAAAAAATAACATCCTTTCTGGAACTAGAATGAGGGAATAAAGCAAATCAAATGCATTTGGGGTGGTCCATGTGGCTGCCCTGTAGATCTCCTGAATAGAAGCATGCTTTTTCTCTGGTGGAAAAATAGCTGTTTGAATCTATAAAAGTGAGGTACAAGAAAAGATGCACCAAGTGATGGAGAGTTCTCACTCTAAGTCCTTGCACCATAGGTTTGCCCTTTGTCGACTGCACAGGTCTTAAATTAGCCTCACTACACTTATTCAACTAAATATAGATCAAATCTTTATTGTTCCTAACAAAGCTGTTGACTATTTTGACTATTTTATCCAGGCTAAGACAGGGCTTCACCTCATGGTTTACGGACATGAAAATTATTTTGGAGATGCTGCCTGTACATTTAAAGTCATCAATATTCCTTGCTATCAATAAGCTCAAATCCCCCTAAAACATACATACAACATATTGCTCGAGACCCTCCATCCTGTAAAATACGTTCTCTAATTTACAATGCTGTTTAACGTTCTGTTGTGAAAAGGGTAACTCCTAAAACATTTTTTTTTAAAAGGGCCTCCCAGTTTTTGGATTATTGATGTACGCTCTTTTCCAGCCTGTTCTCCTTCTGATTCAGGTTATAGTTCCTGCTCACCCATTGACACACACAGCAAAAGAGATCTCTCAGGATCCTTCATTCAGGCTAGTGTGACTGGTTTTAAGTTGCTGGTTTCTATGCATGGAGTTAACTCAACATATTGGTCTGGATACTCATTTATTACTTTATTTGCTGCTTTCCTACTTTTCTGTTATTGTCGGTGAACCCCAGTGTCCACTGCACTATTTCCAAGTTCCCCCTTGATCGTACGCTCTTTTTAAAGTGTCTGTGATATTTTCTTTCTACAGACTGCTTTACTGAAGATACCCTTATTTTACAAAGCCTTTTGAATGAACATTTAATTTAGACAATTGTTGTTATGGGATTAGGGCGGTGCACCCCTTAACTGCTGGGCCTCCCCTCCAACCCCCCCATGCTGAGCCCTTTTATGGCTATTTGGGGTAGTTCGCGCCTTGGGCCCCATAACTTTTTTTCCACAAGGTATCCACGCCAAATTTGCATCCTTTTTTCCAAAATCCTGGGGATTCTAAAGATATTGTACCCGTATTTGTGGATTCCCCTGGAGGGGACCGAGAATATAGGCAAAATATAGCTACATTTTGAGTTTTTGGGGAAAAATAGGAAACAATGCTCTTGATAAAAGTGCCTGTTTTTTTACTCCTAAAAATGGCATCAACGAATGGTTCACTGTGCTAAAGTCACCATCTTCATATTTTTCAGGAACACGCAGAGCTGAATAAAAAAAAACAATTACCACAGTTTTGGCACTTTTCAAAGAGGTAGCCCATTTTTCCTATTTTTTGTTCTCTCAACCTGCTTCTACTTTGTGGTGGAAACCAGTGTGAAACCCATGAGTAATCTATGAAAGCTTTAGATTTCTAAAAAGTAGATAAAATTCAAATTTCAGCAAGGGGTCATATGTGTAGATCCCTCAAAGTATTCCCATAGAAACAAACTGTTGAAATAAATGAACATTGAAAATGATTAGGAAAAGACGATCATTTGTGACACCGTTTCATCTGTAACTTTTTGTCGGAATGGCTGATTTACCAAAGCAATATATCATTACGTCTGTTAGACCCCTTCGTTGTGGGGAAATATAGGGTTTGTGAGTTTGCCATTTACTGAATGTACGCAGAGCAAATAACTGAGTAGCACCATACAATAGTTTTTAGAACAATTCATATGGTGAAATATGTAGAGTGAAAATGTGTAGCAAGGAAACATTTGGATTTCTGAAATGGGTACAAGATGTGGAGTGTAGGAGTACTTGTTATTTGTACATCTCTAAATTTGTGGGTACCTGTACTAGCATATGATTTAGAAGGTATTTTTCAAAATGTCTTCTATCTTACACACTAGCTTACATTTGGAAGACTATTCTATGCTCCCACAAGCCTTCCGATACAAATGGTTCCAAGCTTGTATGGGTAGGCCTAGTGTCCGCGACACGACCCATGCAAAACAAAACATGGATAGATCACAATTTTCCATTAAAAACGGACCCTTTTTTGCAAAGTGGGTAGCTGTAGATTGTGGGCCCTAGCTCAGTCGGTGCCTAAGGAAAACAAACAAACTTGCACATTTGTGAAAACTAGACACCTGAGGGAATCCAGAGTGGGATGACTGGCTCTCACCAGGTTTTTTTTATGGAGAATCCCTTGCAATCCTCAAACTTTGACAAAAAAAACAAATTTTCCTCATATTTCTGTGATGGAAAGTCCTGCAATCTGTGTGAAGCCAAAGCTTACTTCTACCAAGCAGTCTCCCAAGTCTCCCTATACAAATGGTACCTGACTTGTGTGGATAGGCCTAGTGCCTGCAACAGGAAACAACCCTAATTTAAACATGGATACATCACATTTCTTTCCCTGAAAACCTACCCTTTTTTTTGTTGTTCCAAAATAGGTAGCTGTGGATTTTAGGCCCTAACTCAGCCGCTGCCTAGGGAAACCTAGCAAACTTGTACCTTTTTGAAAACTAGACACCTGCGGGAATCCAAGGTGGGGTGACTTGCGCGTCTCTCACCAGGTTTTTTTACGCAGACTCCCTTGAAATCCTCAACCTTTGACAAAAAACACATTTTCCTAACATTTCTGTGATGCAAAGTTCTGGATTCTGTAGAGAGCCATAAATTTCCTTCCCCCCAGCATTCCCCCAAGTCTCCTGATAAAAATGGTACCTCACTTGTGTGGATAGGCCTAGTGCCCGCAACAGAAAACAACCCTAAATGCAACATGGATACATCACATTTGCTTTACTCAAAACTGACCCTTTTTTTGCAAAGTGGGTATCTGTGGATGTTCGGCCCTAGTTCAGTTGGCACATAGGGAAACCTAGCAAAGTTGCAAATTTTTGAGAACTAGACACCTGGGGAATCCAGGGTGAGATGACATTCACTGTTTTTTTTTTACCTAGACGCCTTTGCTAATCTCAAACTTTGACTAAAAAACACATATTCCTCACATTCCTGTGATGGAAAGTTCTGGAATCTTCAGGGAGCCATATATTTTCTGCCACACTGAGTTCCCACTTGTCCCCCAATAAGAATGGTAGCCCACTTGTGTGTGTGGGCCATGAGACCACAATACAAAAAAGGCCCTAAAGCTCTATATTGAGGTATAGTCAATAGGGGTAGCGGCGGTTTCTGATGGATACATCTACCTGTGGATTCCTCGCCTTTTGAATATCCCAATGCGCCAGCATTCCACGGAAACTTTTCTTTCCAACTCTCACCATCGACGAGGATGTCATAATGCCACGGCGCCTCATGACGTCATCGGAGCCATAAGAAGTCCTCGTCGGGGTGCTGACGTCAGTTCCCTTTTTCCACACCTTAGACGCGTAACATTTTTTGCTTAGGCTCTGTGTGTATTAGGAGTCTTGCAACATTATTTACAGGAAAGGGCAACGTTGTTACAGGGAAGAATGTCTCCACCGAGGAAATCTGGATTTAAGCCTTGCAGTAAATGTGAGAGTCAGATGTCCATCAGTGAACCTCACAACGATTGAGTTCAGACCACGACGTCAACACCTGTTCTTCATGTCAGAAAATGAACTTTAAGGTGTTGAAGGAGAGGGAGGTGAAGCTATTTATGGCCAAGGCGAGGAAGTAGAAGGTCGCCAGAGGTCTCATCCTTGGTCAGAGTCACCATCTCCCCTTTCTTCAAAATCATCAAAGAAGAAGCATAAGAAAAAGTGACATTATGGTTCCTGGCGTCAACCTTCTAGGGATGACTGTTCGAGATCGGTGTTTTGAAGAGATGTGAAGACAGAGGTGAGGTGTCTCCGACTCCATCTCCAAGGGTAGCTCTGGGATCACCCTCAAGCCCAGGGGCCTTGACTCTGCCTGTACTCCCTGACCCGGAGTCAGTACTGGATCCAGTTCTTCCCCCTGTTCTGCCTATGCCTCCTAAACAGGAGCAGGTGTTTCTGGCATTCCCGACTCCAGATTCTGACATGTCGAGTTTTCTGAATTCTATTGTTAGAAATGGGGGTCTCTAGTTGGCAGAGGTATGCACCTTTGTCCAAGTAACGACCCTTGCTTCTAGTTAGGGTAAGGGTGATACACACTTTAGATAACCCCTGCTCTCCCCCTTGGTAGCTTGGCACGAGCAGACAGGCTTATCCCAGAGGCAATGTGTAAAGTATTTGTACTCAAAACACAACGTAGTGTTTTGTCCCGTTTAGAGGCCCTAATGTAGACCAGTTCATACATGCCCTAAAATGGACGTATTCGTATTTGCCCTAATACGGTCGTATTCGTACTTGCCCTATTATGGTCATAACTGTACATGTCCTATTATAGTCATGATTACTTATATAGGCATGATCTTTCTCCTACATTGGTCCTCGCTAGTACACAACGAGCTCTGAGGGTTGAACGTTCTCTAGCCTGTGGTTTTGAATACAGCAGGGTTTTTCCCAAACACAGGCCCACAAGGTACTCATCAATTATGCATGACTCTCTAGGAATACACCACCTGCATAATATGTATGTACAAAGTTCACCCCTGACGTCTTCCTCAAGTCTAACAAGGGCCAATACAAACCATACGAAGCAACTAGAGTCTTCAGGGTATAAATACACCACATCTTACCCTGGTAAGACAGAGGGAACCAAGACTTCCATGCTGACACACTGACCAGAGACGCTGAGGCTCCTGCATGCAGTCCCTCCAGCTGACAGCGGTCTAACACAGCCCTTGCGGGGTGTCCAACTCGAAACCAGGACGGGGTCCCACACTCTCTCTATTCAGGTATGGGGGTTCACCTAAATCCTAGACGGATTCTTGGCTCTTAGGCTTTTAGACCTACACATATGCTAGGTACACTCAGGTACATCTAGTTAGGCATCGTAGGAGTACACACACTTTTCATAATGCTTTTTATATTCATGTATGTATTCATGATTATTGCAATATGGTAGAACTGTTCTACCCCTTCACTTTTATCGTACTGCTGATAATATATCTCTGCTATTGTCTGCTGGTTACTGCAGCACATATATTTTACACTAGAATAACAACTGTTCAATAAATACTTATTGAAACGCCCAGATTGTTTATTCTGTGTAACTTTCTGAGACAAACCAAATAAGTAAGCACGAGTGACTGAGCAAAAAGTAGTATATTGTCTCCACGATTCTGAGGAATTTGGGTTGTCATGGTCTAAGGTTGCCAAAAACGAATCTCTCCCCGATAAGAGGAGATTCTAGTGGCACGGTGAGCTAGCTAATGCAAATCCGGCTAACATACGCGGTGGGGGTGTAGGGAATCAGTCTGCCACTAAGCCCACGGTTTATGTTATCCAAACGCGCAGGTCCTGCATGGGTACTATAGGAACTACACGACATGGCGCCCAACGTTGGTTGGGTACTTATTTAACAGTAGAATCTGAGTAGTTCAGTTGTGCTATTCTCAGAGAACCTACTCACAAAACCCCAGAGACGTCTGGAGTGGGTGGGCACAAACTCCGCCACAGCTGACTAGTACGAGAATACTATTTATTGGCTGGTGGCTAATCAAGCTTGAAGGACATTTAGTTCCTAAATTGTGCATAACACCTCACCTTAGTTCCCTTTGACCACTTCTTCCTCTAAACATGCCTGATACCGAGGCAGGGGACCAGAGAGTTGACCTCTTCCTTTTAGAAGGAGGAGAAGATCCTGAAGATGCAATACAGATTGCACCAAAATTCAGAATGACAGTCACCCTAAGACTATTAGAAAATGGTTTACAAGCAGGGGGTGGCATGGTAGTTTTCGTGATTGAGGCACACGAATCAAACAAAACAGAGGTGTTCTATTCATGGGTTACATTCCCAGCAGCAAATGCCATAACAAAGACATTTCACTACTACGTAGCAGGAAATGCACCACGGGAATATTGTCCATTTGAGGACATAGAGATTCCACTCACTTACCAGGAACATTATTACTGGTTTAATGACGCCCTACCCCATGTACGAGAAATAGTAAGATTAGGCCCGCTTGGAGGAGACGGGGCCACATGGCCAATACTAGCGGCTTACACACCGCATCCTGACATTGGAACAATGCCACAGCCAGAATTACTCATACAACACAGAGATTTAATTAAAATCTACAGAAACCTGACACAATTTGTCATGAGGACTTTAACAATCCAACCTGCACCAGGTGCAGCAAATAGTACTCCAGCTCAGGGTACAGGAAATAAAATTACTCCTCAAACATTTCACGCGGTAATGGGCAAAATGCCCGCAAAACGCGAACAAATACCATTCTGGATAACTCAGAAAATAACTCAGCTTGAGGCAGTATTCCCGAATACTACCACCTATGATAAACACAGAATTCCAACAATCTGCTTGCCCATGGGGATCACACCACAAATAGAGGACTGCACCTTGTGGGGTTCAGTCTTTGCTGCCATATATACCAGAACTCATGGTATCCCGTCATTAGCAGTAGTACCTGACGTATTGAGACAGATACAAAATGAGTACGGAGCAGAACCTGCCCTTAACTTAGGGATGAAGTTACTAAACAACTTTGATCAGGTATCAGCCATAATACTAGCTAACATTAAGGGGGAAGCAGCTTCAGTGGCGATCCGCCAACGCCTAAGGGAGTTCAGTCCAGTAGATCAACAACATGAACTACCCAAAATAATTGAAACTGTATATGCAGAACTAGGCAGAGACAGTCTAGGTGGGAAAGCATTAAAACCACAACTAGTGGGCAGTCCTGAAAAGGACACTACAAAGCAGACACCTACTTCTTCTAAAAAGAAGTGGGAAAATAAAAACAACAAAAGTCTAAAGACAACAGATCTCAATCCAGAGGTAGGTCTCCTCAACAGGAGCCCTCTGAAAGGAGGTATAACCTCAGGAATAGGGATAATATTAAAAAACCTGACAGGTATCAGGATACTGATACTCGTTCCTCTCGTTCCTTTCAGGGTTCATCAAAAAACTCAGAGAGGGAAGGACGGTCAGAGGAGCGTACAAAGTCCAGAGACACGCAACGCGCTGCGGACTACGCACCTAAAAAAGAAGATAAACACAAACAAAAACCTCAGTTCAAAAAGAAGAAGGTAGCAGGTCTCAAGATCAGACATGCCCAGAATTCTGAGGACACAGCTTCTGAACGGGGAATGGGCTCTGACAATGCTAGACAGCGCGGCAGAAGTAACGATAGCTCGCCAGAACCTGAAGGAATTTCTGGTGACAGCGGAGTTGAGTGAGTATATCACGGTGGAAACACCTGATACTCGGGTAAGTGTCCCACATGAGTTACATGAGATAACACTCCGGATGGAGGGGGACAAACCCAGAAAAATTAAAGGTCTCTTTTGGAAAAATCTGTCATCTGGTTATGACATTCTATTAGCAAAACAAGACTGGCCGCCAGCATTCGTCATGGAGTGCCCTAGGGGAGAAGCGATAATTTTTCCAGCCTTTTCCGACCTCGTTCCCATACATTTAAAACATGCATATGCGCAGGAGTGGGCGGTTGCCCTAGCTCCAGCATTGTACAAAAATCATGTTGGTTGGGATGAGGATTCAACCCACCACGTGATCCCGTTAAAAGTTTCCCCAAATGCTGAAAGGCAATACCCTATAAAGCAGGAAGCTAAAAAACAAGTCAGGGAGATCCTAGATCAACTTGAATACCAGGGTGTGATAGAAAATTGCACTTCACCTATGAACAATCTTTTGTTCCCCGTAGCCAAACCTGACAACACATATCGTTTAGTTTTGGATTACAGACATTTAAACACTTGCACAAAGACATTTGCAGTTCAAAATGCACACAGTGCCGTGTAAATGAATAACATTGTGCACAAAAAATACAAAACAACACTTGATATCTCAAATGGATTTTTCTGCCAAAATATAGCGCCTGAAAGCAGGTATCTGACCGCATTAAGTGCATTAGGGTCCCAGCGACAATTTTGTCGACTAGCCCAAGGGTATAAAAATAGCCCCGGGGTATTTTCAGCAAGGGTAACAGAGTTACTCCAAAATTTGGATGAAGAAGCATTGTCCTATGTAGATGATATTTATCTGACGGACGATGACTTACCGAGGCACTTGACCAGGGTGAGCACCATTATTATGGGATTCGCCTCTGAGGGCTATAAATTTAATTTCAAAAATCAAAAATTGTCCACTTCAATGTCCTATTTTTAGGGTATGAGCTGTCAAGTGAAGGAAAAAGCCTAGCAGCAACTTTTTAGAAAAGTGTGCGCTGCTTCAACCTCCAAAATCATTAAAGAATTTACAATCAATTCTGGGATTCCTAAATTTTGGTCGAACATACATTTTGGATTACGCAGAAAGAGTAAAACCTTTCTACGACTTAATAAAACCTGATTTTTCAATCAGACAATGGACACAGGAACATAAAAATTTCCTACGTTCCCTACAGGAAGACATGATAGCTTCTAAACATTTACAGACACGCGTAAACGTACGCAACTTAGTGATCCGAGTAATAGCGGGTCAATGCGGGTACACTTATTTAACTTTCAATGAAGGCGAAACGGTACCAATCGCATACAAATCACACCTGTACACAAATGCAGAGATGCGTTTCACTTCAACAGAAAAAATCCTGACAGCAGTGCAGACCGCTGTAGCAAGAGAAAGAGCACTGGCTCAGGGGAAGTGCATAATTGTCGTAACCCCGGTACCAGCTTTAGAAGCTGTTACAAAGGCTAGCATTCCAAATGCAAAAGCCTTACATCCCAGATGGATACAATGGGCTAATTCTCTTACTGCAACGGATGTTGAATACAGATTTGATCCAAATTTAAAAACACAAGCATTTCTGCAATATGAACAAGAATATTCTCTTCCAAATGAGATTTTGCCTCTAGATCAGTATGAATACATTATTTACACTGACGGATCTGCTCAACCGGCCATAGAGAGTAAGCAAGCTTACAGCGCGGCGTGTGCAATCGTTAAAGGTCGCATGCGCGATTGAAAGTTGCATCCCAGTAGCCCTAAAACGCAATCTCTAGGAGACTGCACGGCTCAGTTAGCAGAATTAAAGGCACTGATACTGGCACTGGTAAATACGGAACACGAATTCCCCACACTGATTGTGTGTGATTCCTTTTACTGTGTACAGTCGTACAATGAATATCTACATCATTGGGAACAAAACGGGTTTAAAGATGCAAAAGGTGGCACAATTAAGCATAAAATGCTATGGGAACAGGTAGTGGAGTTGAGAAACGAACTACCAAGGGCTCACGTGATACATACACTGAGTCATCAGCGTGATGGCGTTCACGTTGAAGGGAATTCATTGGCTGATGAAGCCGCAAAGGGGGCTGTACGCACAGCCGCCGTAGCTGCAGTTACTCGTTCAAAAACGAGAATAGACGGCGAGATTTTGGTAGCTGTCAATGCTTCACGCAAAGGCAGCACAGCAGTACCTAAGAAATTTCCACTCAAGTACTCCTACAAGTTAGTTGCACAAAACAGTCCATATGCTCAGATTCCTGGAGTGGGGGATAGAGTAATACCAAATATGGATCGTAGGCAAGGCTTAATTCTAGCAGCACACGAGGGTTTGGGTTCTGCGCATACAGGCGTTACAGCGACTATATCTTTACTGAAACAGCGCTACTGGTGGCCAGGGTTAACAAAGCAGACCAAAGACTATGTCTTAAAGTGCGACATCTGCCAGCAGATGAAGGGCTCCACCGTAACACTCCCAGCACAGACACCATTGCTAAAATCAGACAAACCTCTCGCATGTGTATATTTGGACCACTGCGGACCCCTACAATCTGATGGGGCCAAGAAATATATAATGGTTGCAGTGGATTCCTGCTCTAGATTCCTATGGGTTTGGCCTCAGCACTGTGCTAACGCTCGAACTGTTATAAAAGATTTGCGAGTCTTTATCGGCACATACGCAGTTGGCTCGTTACATTCTGACTGTGGCCCGGCGTTTAGCTCTCGGGCTTACAAAGAGGCCATGGAAGGAATGGGCGTAGCATTACGGTACTCCTCTCTACCATCCCGAGGAAATTCCGTTGTGGAGAGGAAAAACCGGGACTTAAAGCAATCTTTAACAGCTAGGGTATTAGGCAAGGGCGGTAGATGGGTCGATCACCTTTATGGGGTCCAACGAGCAATAAACAATCAGCCAAGAAGCTCTCTAGGGGGTGTCACTCCTTACGAGGTCCAATTTGGGACAAGAATGTGGGTACCTGATCTTGATTGTGAAGGCACAGTGGCGGATGAGAAACCATTTGATATCCATGATCGTTTGGCTGTTTTACATTATGTAAATGAATCCAGGACACAACAAAGCAATGTCCACTTAAAACAGACCGCCACTGAGGAAGTCAAGGCAGTAACGGCAAGACCTGTCTGGATCCCAAAAGTCGGGGATCTGGTCAGAGAGAAGATTGCAGACAAAAAAGAATTTGGGCCATACTACAGAAAGCCTATACCGGTCCTAGCAATCCAAGGCACAAGAACTGTACTTCTGCCGCCTCTTGCCGGAAAAAAGGAGAAAAGATTTGTTTCAATTGACTTAATCAAACCACACTATGTGGCCGATACTAAACAGTGGGCCTCGTGGACTCCACAGTAGCAGACGCCCTCCTCTCGCTACAATCCAAGAAGTTCAAACAGAAAGGCTCATCACGTTTGAAGAGCCACCTGTACGGAATGAAGGACTAAGCAACAATGCTATGGAACTTATTCCACTTCAACAAGAAGAAAATCAACTTAACAACCAGGTTGCAATCAGACCGACTACTGACGTCTACGTCAACATGCCTCATCAAGAGCAAAATCCAATTTCAATAAATCCAGATGCAATTCCAACAATTGATCGAACTGCTTCTGGCTATTTCCTGAACTTTGATACGTTTTCACTGGATCCAAGCGAGCCGGAAACAACGCCAGCCAAAAAATCACTTGAACAGAAACTCATTGACTTTTTGAACTTTTTTAGAAAGACTTACCTGGTGTCACCTTGGATTGAACTATGGTATATCACTGGGATTTCATTTTTTCTTTTCTGGCTAGGTTTCATAATAACTTTTAGTATGCTTATTAATGGACGATACCTCCAGCAGAGCTCTACAGCCCAAAGAGCCAATTTGATTTTAAAACCTCACCAGTCTTCACATCGTGAACCAAGAGACTTGTCTTCAGTGAACATCACAGCAGTTCCTATACCGGACGGTATAGTATGGGACAAGATTGATTTTGATATATTTGGTCCGACTGAACTTTTAAAGCTTAAACATGTATTTAAAATTTCTTTAAGTGATATCATTACCTCCAGTACATTATCTGATGATTGGGACACTGAAACTGTAAATGCTATGATGTCTGATTTAGAAAAAACTGCCTCATTTCCGAACAATGAAATGTTAGAAGGTACTTCAGACTATGATACATTGTACTGTTACCAACATTATGGTCATCATTTCTTACACATATCTATAACACCTAGAAATGTATTTGAATACCACCAGTGGGAACACTGCCCAACACCTCCTAAAGGTAGTTCGCAAACTTTTGTACAGAAATTCACATACTTTTCAGGGTTCGACACATCTGACCCAGAGTCATTTTATTACAAAGTAGCAACAACATCAGCACAGAAAATTATGTTGACTAACACCAAACAGATTTACTCTGCTTCCTTTATGGCCCAGTTGTCTACACAGGGTTTTGATCTATGGAAGGACACTATAGATTTAAAATCAATCTGGGGTTCGAGGGACTGGCAAGTCCAGGGAACAGAAGCGCTTTTAGAGCATGCCTCATTCCACAGCAGATGATATTTCTAAATGACACTGTGCAACAGACATCCTGTCTTGGACTAGCCAAAAACAAGGAAATGAACACACCGGGGTTTCCAGCACCATCACAGATGGGTGGGGGGCAGAATTCAACTACACAAGGGGTAGGATTAGATGACATTCTCCAGTACAACAGATCAGATCCTGATTGGACGAAATGGCTGATTTGGCCCATTGTCACAAACACCTGTCAACAGAGATTTATGAATACAACCGAAGGGTTTAGTATCCATAGGCCAGATACACGCTATGTACAGAGACAACACCAGGGTTAGTGACATCGTATAGTGTTGGGAAGTTGTGCCTTGATTGGCTAGAGACCTCAACACTCACAGAAGTAAAACATCATTTGACCTTACTCACACCTGATGTAGACCTTAGGGATTTCTTGTCAGGCCCAAGGAAAACACGTCAGAAATGTTTCATATATGCTGGCATTTATGCCTATTATAATGAAAACTGGAAAATATCCCAACAGGAGGCCGCAGAAAGAATATGAGAAATAGACCGTATTAACTTAGAGAAGGCATTAGCTGTAGTGGATAATGGGTTAACAACTTTGACCTCCAGGATTTACTCCTTAGGCAACATTGTGTCTTCGGCAATCGACATATTAGAACAAGATCTGGCCTTGTTACAACACGGGCAATCTCAGTTATGTTCTATTATGATGCTAAGCTGGACGCTACAATCTTTGCGTGCAGGCTATGTGCCCTGGCGTTTTATAAACACCATGTCTCTGTTTTCAGAATACAATCTAACTGATAAACAGACAGAAATGGCACAAAGGGGAGCCAAATATACAATGCTGCGTATTGAGAAACTGGAAAGGTTACCATTCACTGTAGCCGAATTACCTTCAACTGAATGGCTAATTCAAGGCCAAATCACTCTGCCGGTCACTACGTTTCAGTTTCAATATTGCCTTGAGCAAAGGCAGGCAAATATGAACAAATGGGTAAGGGATACATTAAGGAAACTTGGGAGTTACCATATAGATATCGATGCCGGAATGGGGATCGAGAAGTATTTCTGAGCGGTGCAAACTGCAAGAACGCTTTAATCTCATGTGTCAGGATATTCCTCTACACGGAGCCTGTAGCGGTTCAGTAGCAAACCTATTGTGCCAAATGACTGGGACCCCAGCTGCCGTGATCACGCCGGTTTTCGAGCTGCTCTCGAATGGGAGTTACTTGATGCTAAATGATCAAGGTTGCTGTGGGATGCTTCCGGGCGTCGCCTATCTGGTCACCGTTAACTCCAGGGTTACTTGCTGTATGCAAGTATTGTTTCCACCACTGAACACAGTCAGGAGGCGCCGCTATGGCCTTCACTGAACGTTTTTTTCATACAATTTGATACTCTGAGCAGACTGCAAGCCATGCTTTTACAGCAACCCGTGCCCTTAACCTCCGCTCGAGAAACCTATGATCTTCAAGTTGCAAGGACCTCGAGTGAGATACAGGCGCTCATACTTACAAACTGCCCCATTCATTTCGCAGAAATGGTGGGTCGTATCTTCAATATGTCTGATACGAGCGGTATGGTACACCTATTTAAGACCATAGGGTCAGGACTGTTAAGCACCTTTCACACAGTCCTCGGAGTAATCCCAAATTTTATACACTCCGTATTGGGAACCGTATTCGGAGGACTCCAGCTTATCCTATTGCTGATTGCAGGGGTCCTATTTATAATACTACTGCTACGCAATGGACGGCCCAATTCCCGAGGGAATGGTGAACATGCTCCTGGAGCGGAAATACCGTGAACGCATGGTACAACTTCTGGGCATTTCTTGCCTGCGAGAACTCAATGCCTTCTGGTTTTATCCTTTCGACCAGTCTGGATAGACTGCATCTTACCTGTTCTTTGATGCCTGTTTTGCGGAGAAGAATGCACGTTGGATCTTTGTCTAACATTTCCATCAGATGCGCCTCCGGACACGGATGCAATGCTGGACCCCATAAAGGCCCACGCTCTGCGTTGCCCCCCGCGGCTTCCGATTCTGATGAACGCATTCCTTGAGAATCCACAGGTGCCGTTTGCTCCTGCTGGGTTAGGTGACTCCTCCACAGGCACCCAGGTAACAACTGCCGCACAAGCTGCAGCGGCACCGACTGTTGGCAGTGCTACATACCATCTATGTGCGATTGACATTCTCTGTGAGGCGTTGGATTTGTCATCTGCAGTAGCTCACACTGATAATGTTGTGCTTCCCAGCCAGGACACTTAATCTCAAATTGGCTCATCGCGTCCTGGGAAAGAATTCGGCTTCTCCACTCGTTTTCATAATAAACGAGCAAATTTGGAACATTTCCTAAATTGGCACTTTCGCTTGAGAAAAGGATGGCCTTCTTCCGCTTTGAGTGAAGCAACTTATATAGAGAAACAAAATAGACATTTTTTTTTGTGGCAATTGGAAATGGCTGAATTGTAACATTTTTTTTAACAATTTTTAAAACCATGTTTTTACTTGCTTTTAAATTGTTTTTAAATTGTCCAGATTTTAAGTATGGTCATTGTCATCCTGTTCGGAAGAGGAGTGGGTGTTATGTCCCGTATAGAGGCCCTAATGTAGACCCGTTCATACATGCCCTAAAATGGACGTATTCGTATTTGCCCTAATACGGTCATATTCGTACTTGCCCTATTATGGTCAAAGCCGCATATGCCTTATTACGGTCATAACTGTGCATGTCCTATTATAGTCATGATTACTTATATAGGCATGATCTTTCACCTACATTGGTCCTCGCTAGTACTCAACGAGCTCTGAGGGCTGAACGTTATCTAGCCTGTGGTTTTGAATACAGCAGGGTTTTTCCCAAACACAGGCCCACACTGTACTCATCAATTATGCATGACTCTCTAGGAATACACCACCTGCATAATATGTATGTACAAAGTTCACCCCTGACGTCTTCCTCAAGTCTAACAAGGGCCAATACAAACCATACGAAGCAACTAGAGTCTTCAGGGTATAAATACACCACATCTTACCCCGGTAAGACAGAGGGAACCGAGACTTCCATGCTGACACACTGACCAGAGACGCTGAGGCTCCTGCATGCAGTTGCTCCAGCTGACAGCGGTCTAACACAGCCCTTGCGGGTGTCCAACTCGAGACCAGGACGGGGTCCCACACTCTCTATTCAGGTATGGGGGTTCGACTAAATCCTAGACGGATTCTTGGCTCTTAGGCTTTTAGACCTACACATATGCTAGGTACACTCAGGTACATCTAGTTAGGCATCGTAGGAGTACACGCACTTTTCATAATGCTTTTTATATTCATGTATGTATTCATGATTATTGCATTATGGTAGAACTGTTCTACCCCTTCACTTTTATCGTACTGCTGATAATATATCTCTGCTATTGTCTGCTGGTTACTGCAGCACATATATTTTACACTAGAATAACAACTGTTCAATAAATACTTATTGAAACGCCCAGACTGTTTATTCTGTGTAACTCTCTCAGACAAACCAAATAAGTAAGCACGAGTGACTGAGCGAAAAGTAATATATTGTTTCCACGATTCTGAGGAATTTGGGTTGTCATGGTTTAAGGTTGCCAGAAACTAATCTCTCCCCGATAAGAGGAGATTCTAGTGGCACTGTGAGCTAGCTAATGCAAATCCGGCTAACATACGCGGTGGGGGTGTACGGAATCAGTCTGCCACCAAGCGCACGGTTTATGTTATCCAAATGCGCAGGTCCTGCATGGGTACTATAGGAACTACACGACAGTAGTACAGTGAAAACACCACAAATGGACACCACAGCAGTTTAGAAAAATAAAGTATCTTTATCTAAACCAAACAAGACCAAAACGATAAAAATCCAACATACATAGATCAAAATAGCACTTAAAAACAGTTACATGCAGAAAGGACACTTGTAGAAACAAATAGCTCCACCTGGGGCTATTATGACGTCATGACAGGCATAAATTTGAAGCACAGCGCCGACAGTGAGGTGTGCGGCGTCGGGCATGGAGTCACATGGACCTCCAAACAACAGTACCTTGGAAAACGAAGTTTATGGACAATGCACGGTGTTGTGGAGATGAGGCTTCGGTGCAGAGGCCGGTTTCCTGGTTGCCACGGGGGAGGCGAGGCGTCCTGTCTGCGAGGAAGTGACGTGTCGAGTCCAGGACACAGAAAGACAGTGGTGAGGCATGGGTTCCGGTGAGGCTGTGTGTAGTTGAAGAGTCCATGAAGTCACGTTCCTTCGGTTATTGGCTCCGCAATAACGGGATGCTGGTGGTGACTGCATCAGTGCAAGCACTGGCACCAGGAAAGCCGATAACTGCAAGTGTCGGAGCTGCAGAGCAGACGTGGTGGTGTGTCGTAAACTTCACGAGCAGTGCCCCTGGCCTCGGTGCAGGTTGCAGCATCACTGGTGGCGTTGATGACGGCGTCAGAGTAGTTTTTCTTGCTTTGCAGCACCAACCACACAATTCTCAGTGCCCAGGAACTGGAATTGGCACCCTTTTGAATACAGGAGTCCACAGAGGAGTCCAGGTGCTGGTCAGTGGGTTTCAGGTGAAGTCTTTGTGTCCCTGAGACTTCAGAACAGGAGGCCAGCACACACAAGCCATTGGAGATTCTACTTCAAACAGGTTCACAGCAAAGTTCCAGTCTGTTCCTAGGCAGAAGCAGTGTTAGAATTGAATGCGTTATTGCTCCATCACTTATGCTTTACACTGTATTATGTTAGCATTCATGTAGCTACTTTGTATTAATCACTACTCCATATGTGTTTTTTTATTTTTTTATTTATAAGCATTTTATTAAAGGCATACAATGCTCGAAACAAAACATACAGGCTTCAGGAAAGATAGGTTATCCATACAGTACATTGCAGTATTTTAACATTATCATCAACCATACCATCATGTTTTATACTTCAATACACAGCTATACAGTTTGGTGTGCTTGGAGATAGGTAACCAAATGCATCCAATAGTCTCTGGGTTTGGACCCGGAGGGTAGCTCTTCCTCATATGTTTTTAGGGTATCCTTACAATAAGCCATATCTTTAACCCACTGTTTGGCCCATGGGGTGTCCTTGCTACCCCAGTATAATGAAATTCTTAGTTTAGTCAAGAGCAGTGCTATCATGCAAAATTTACGTTTGGTGGCTCGTACATTATTGACGAGGCCCAGCAAACATGTTTGAATCGTACAGTCGATGGAGGCTCCTAATATCTCACTCAGAATCTGAGCAACATCAGTCCAATATTTTCTAATTGGGGTACATTGCCATGCCAGATGAATAAAATCAGCATTATCCGCACCACACCGTTGACATCTTGCGTCTGGACGGAGGCCATATTTGTATAGTTTAGCAGGAGTATGATATGTTTGGTGCAGGTATTTATAGTGCAGGAGGCGTAAATTGCCATTAGGAGTGAGCACACTAGTGATGGTGCAGCAGATAGCCCATTCTTCCTCTGTGAGGTGGGTATCGAGCATGGTGTTCCATCGCTCCAGTGCTTTGTGTGTATTGTCATCAATGTTGCCTTGAAGTTGTGCGTATAATTTTGTCACCATATGGGTATTGTGTGGTGTGGTGATAATCATTTGTAGGGTATTCAGTTGTGGTGGCTCATCTGGATAAGTGGGATAGAGTTTCTTAATGGCTCCCTGTAATCTATGGTAAGTAAACTTAAAAAGTAACGTCTGATTGCTAATGTAATGTAGATCTTTAGGCTCTATAAAGGTGCCGTTAGCATACAAGTCTCCCAGTTTGTCTATTCCCCCTTGTCGTAATAGGTCTGTTCCAACATTTTCTTGGGTGACCGATAACTCTGGGTGAATTTGTAAGGGCATCGCCGGTGCGTAGAGTGGCAGTTTATTCGCCAGCTTCCCCATCCTTTGCCAAGCGGCATTAGTAGCATCGATGGTGTTTATTGCGTGTGAATGTATTCGGGCAGGGCGATGGGGTAGGATATTACGTAGTGGGATGGGATGCGCATCACCGTCTTCAATTGCTATATGGGGTAGGAAGGGGACGGGGTGGTACCAGTAGTGTGCATATTGCGCTTGCGCACATAAATAATAGAGGAGGAAGTCTGGGACCTTAAAACCTCCTTTGGAGAACGGTAATGTTAGGGCACGTAACTCTATGCGCGCTTGTTTGCCCGCCCATATGAGACGGGTTACGTTGGTAGTCAGTCTTTGAAATACAGCCCTCGGTGGGGTGATGGGGATGTTATTAAAGAGGTAGAGGAATTTAGGCAGGACGACCATCTTGATAATGGCCAAGCGGTCTGCCAATGATAGGGGTAGTTGTATCCAGCGCTCCACCTTTTCTTCAAGCGTACTAATTGCCGTCCCATAGTTTGTGCGAATAACTGTTTCGGGGTCGCGGTGGTACCAGACCGAGGGTCTGTTTGCCATTCAAGTGGAAACTCTGCCGGGTAGGGTTGGGTAGTGTCTGTTAATGGGATAATAATGGATTTAGTCCAGTTAATTTGGAGGCCGGAGTGGTGACCGAATTTAATATATTCTCGCAGTAGAGGGGAAAGGTTTGCAGCCGGATTTTTTATATAAAATACCTTATCATCTGCGTATAGTGATATATTGAGTGGTCTTTTCGGTAATTGTAGAGCTGCATATTTATGACCCTGTCGTATTTTGCACGCCAGGGGCTCTAGGGCAATTGCAAAAAGTAGGGGGGATAGGGGGCATCCCTGACGTGTGCCTCTTTCAATTTGTATAGCATTGGATACGTATTTATTAACTCTTATCCGCGCTGTGGGTTTCGTATATAATATCTTAATCCATTGTAGGAAGATTGAGGGGAAGCCCATTTTTTGCAATATGGTGCTGAGATACGTCCATTCGATCGAATCGAATGCTTTTGCTGCATCCAAGAGGACTGCAGCTGCCTGAAGGTCCGGGGCAAGATAGTGCGATAGTGCAAACAGAGTTCGGGTGTTGTGGGCAGTGGACCGACATGGTATAAAGCCCGATTGGTCTGGAAGAACGATATTAGTCATGAGTGGTTGCAGGCGTTTCGCAAGTAGTTTGGCTAAGATTTTAGTGTCAGTGTTTATTAAGGACAACGGCCTGTACAACTCACATTTCTTGGGGTCTTTATTGGGTTTTAGCAGGGCAATGAGCATGGCTTCTCTCAGTGTGGGGGGTAGAATCTGACTGCTATGGGCGTCCCCATACATTTCTACAAGGTGAGGTGCAAGTAGCTCGATATAGGCTTTATAAAATTCGCTAGTAAAGCCGTCCGGGCCCGGTGCTTTACCGTTGGGAAGCGACTTGACCACCTCTGTGACTTCTTCTACCGTCACTGGTTGTGAGAGATACTCCCTCTGTGCTACCGATAGCCAGGCTATCGCCACATCCTCCAGATATGCCATAATCTCAGGCTGTGTGGCAGTAGCTCGTGAGGCATAAAGATCGCCATAGGTGTCCATAAATGCCCGTAGTATACCCTTTGTATCGTAGTGGAGTGTGCCGTTATCATCTTTTATTTTAAGGACCGAATGTGTCTTGTGTACTGCACAGATTTTATTTGCCAATACTCGGCCCGGCCTGCCTCCCTCGCCATATGTGCGTGCAGTGTGACGTTTCGAGATATATTTGAGTTCATCATCCGCAAATTCTTGGTATTCTGTCATAACCTTTCTAATATCGCTTAGTATGGTCATGTTATGCGTGTGTTCATATTCCCGTTCTAGGGCGCCTAATTTAATCTCCCGTTGGGTAAGTTGGGCTCGGATGTCTTTTAGAATGCCAGCGTTGGTGCTAATACAGACTCCCCGTATGGTAGCTTTAAATGCTTCCCATAATAAACTGGGATCGTCTGTGGATGTCTGATTGAAGGTAAAGTAGTCAGTAATGGCTTGTCGAATAGTGTCAGTGTATGAGGAGTCTAATAGTGCTTTGGCATTGAACCGCCATACATATGGTGGAGGTGTGTAATGGGGAAGTTCGATAGTCAGCAGCACTGGTTTGTGGTCAGAGAGGGTTTTGGGCAAGTGTCGGATGTGTCGTGTCCAAGATGCAACATCTTCTGTCCCGAGCCAGTAATCGATACGGGACCAGCTGTTGTGGACCGTGGAGCTATGGGTGGCCTCCATGTGATGGGGATAGCGCAGTCTCCAAATATCTACCAACTTGGACTCGGTCATAAGGTCCCGCACCATTTTCACCGCTCGGTTATGTGGTTCTCTGGATGAGCCCGACCTGTCCAAGTTCTCATTTAATGATAGGTTTAGATTGCCGCCCCATAGTAAGGCCATGTCAGGTAGGTCATCCAGTTTGCGCCATATTGATTTATAAAAATCTGGATCGTCCACGTTCGGGCCATAGGTATTGATTAGGCCTATGCGGTGCCCTCTAATGTGTCCAGTAACAATAATATACCGGCCCAAGTTGTCCGTCAGGGTGTGTTCTATGTGAAATTACGTCCCTTTTTTCACTAGTATTATCACGCCTCTAGAGTAAGATGAGTATGAGGAGGTCAGAACTGTTTCCGCCCATTTGCTCCCTATAGTACACGTATGGGAAGGGGCCAGATGAGACTCCTGTAGGAGGGCTATATCTACGTGAAGCCTATCTAGATAGGCAAAGATCTGGCGTATCTTTTTCGGGTTATTAAGCCCCCTGACATTCCATGATAGTAAGTTAATATGCGATGGTTGTAGTCTATCTATAGTCGTTGGTATGAATTATACTTGTGTTGCGGTTTCGTTTACTGCACATGCTGTGAACATCTGTCATAGTTATCAATAGTATGGTGGGATATGGTTGGTTATTAGAGATTTGAGTGGTTGTAGTGTACTGCAGATGAGGTAGCCTGTAAAAACAAAAACATTCCCAACTCCCCCACCCCCCGCCCACTTTGGCATCCCAATCACGCCAAAGACATGCCCATTGCAACAACTTCAACATAACTATAACTGTGTTGGGGAGCTCCCTCTCGGGGGGATTCGCCGAGTGCATGAATGAACATCCACCGAGGTGGATGTGGTCGGTATTGCGTAATCGGTTTGGGTACATAGTTTGACATAATTATTGTGCCCAGTTTATTAGAGACATCGTTCTCCTTGCCTCCCACAGTCATGATAGGTAGTGCCCATCCAAAGACCCACACATCGCCACATCACGGCGTTGTATTCTGACAGTTGGATTGTGGGGAACTCTTAAGATATTGCACCATATAAAGGCCCAGCTAGACCGCCCTCCGTGAAGGAAAAAAGGCCTCATTTCTGCATTGTCTACATACACCTTACAGCTATATGCCTGGGCAATAGTCTAATAGCGGTGCCCGGCAAGATCGCACGGGCTATAAGTCTGTAGGCCAGTGCTATGTTGTATAACTGAGTATATCTGTAAGTCTGAGTACATTGCCACACAGTGAGGTCAGAGTTGTGGATATGCGCCTTATGCCTTACCACCGATGGAAGCTGGTTCAAGCCTAGGTCCGGCCAATGTCCAGATGGGTGGGCGTGTCTGCTGGCAGGTAGCAATTTCGAGAGATCAACCAGCGTCCGTGGACCCAGAGATGCAGTACTCGACCGTCGGGTTGGTTTTATAATTGTGCCCCAGTTAGGGTACGTGACATGCTATCCAGTGTCTGCACAGTGTGTACTGCTGAGTTTGTTTGTCTCACATGTTGTCTGCATCCGCACTGGGGCATCCGGTGTACATATTTCCATGAGAACATCGTAGTTGTGCGTGCCTTAATCGGAGTCCGGGTCCGCCTCTCTACGACTTTGCGCTTTTCGTTTGATGACCGTCTTCTTTATGAAGTCCTGTGCGGCTTTCGGTGTTTGAAGTATTGTCACTCGTCCGTCGTTGGCCACCCGCAGTCTGGCTGGGTACAGCATCGCATATTCGATGCCCAGTTCCCGTAACTTCTTTTTTTCAGGGTTAAAGTCTCTGTGTGCTGTCTGAACCACCATGGTGAAGTCTGGGTAGAACGACAGATTATTGCCGTGGTAGGTGACTTGTTGTTTCTCCCTAGCCATCCGCAAGATTGCGTCACGGTCCCTGTAGTTGAGGACTCGGGCAATTATGGGTCTTGGCGGGGTGCCCGGCGGAGGCGCTGGCGCCAGCGATCGATGAGCACGTTCAACGATTAGCACCGTGGAGAAACTTTCGGTTCCAAATACATCACGCAGCATGTCTTCCACGTATGTCTCCATCCGTCCGGTGTTTGTGCTTTCGGGAATTCCCGCAATGCGAACAGTGTTATGGCGTGATTTTGCCTCCAAATCTTCGGCCTTGTTTTTTATGACCTCCAGGATCTTCTCCATTTCTGTGCATTTACGCGTTGTAGAATGAGATTCGTCTTCCACTGCAGTTATGCGGTCCTCTGCTGCGTCGAGGCGTTCACTTTGCTTATCTAATTTAGCAGAGATATTGTCCACTCTTTGGGTGAGTGAGTCTAATTTTCCGTTAATAGCCTGGAGGCTTTGCTGTATAGCATGGAGGGCGGTTTCCATGGCGTTGCTTGTCGTTTGCTCTGTGTCCAATTCAGTGTCCGAATGTGCGGTTGCGCCTTTAGGATTGCGCCTAGTGTCGAAGGAGATTTTCAGTTGGTGTCTATCTGGTTTTCCCATTGTATCGGCAGGCTTGGGAGAATAATTGCCGTCAACGATCTGTTCGCACGTTCACCGTGCAGCAGGATATATGGTGTGGTGGTCAGTATCTTTGCCGTGACGTTTTAGCGAAGGGGCAAAATAATCAGCCGCAGCGTATGCCGCAAAGGTTTGCGTGATCCCCACTGTATCAATGAATCGAGGTTAGTTCGCAGAGATGTGGCGTAGGTGTACAGGCCTCGAGGACTCACGGGACCGGTGCGTATGGCATACACAACAAGGGCATGCTGCAGTCTGTCCTGCGGTGGGCCGGGTGCTATTGGCCGCTCCACAGCGTTCTGCAATGTGTCTGATCAGGCCAGTTGTCTGCCCTCAGCTCGTGTGATTCTATATGGTCCCCCTCTAGGACACCCGCTGGGGCCTCTAATATCTCTCACGATGCGACGCAGGGGGCCGCGCGGGCATTGTACAGGAGCGGAAAGTGGTGGCCAGTGCTTGTCTCAGATTCAGCCAGCTGTCGGTGCGGTCCACAGATGTCAGCTGGCCCATGGCAGGCGTGGGTTCTCAAAGCACACGCGCCAGTAGCAGCTGGCTGCGCTATGTCAGGGCGTGTTGGCGGTGCAGGATGTGGGTGCACAGACACAGCATGCGACAGGTCAGGTAGTGATGGGAGAGCCTCGGTGCAGAAGACACATGATTTGGCGCCAGTTATGGTGTTCCGTGCTGCAGGTATGTGGGTGGTGTGAGGCACCGCGTCAGCATGGTACGCCACAAGGCGTTCCGCAGGGGATTTTGAGCACTTGCCTGAATAGTATTGGAGTCGTACTGCGGGCCAGGTCGTCTGCCCCTAGAAGTCACAGCAGCTGTGCACCGGAGGCCGGCAGGGCGAAGATCCCGGTCCAGGCGCTCCAATGTTTCCTCCATCCGTGGCTCGAATCCGCCATTTTGTTAGACTCCGACTCGTACCGTTTATTGTGTGGGAAAGGTACGCCGCCGGAGATGCAGGTCCCCCAATCAGTGGCAGCAGCGGGTGTCGATGCGTCGCAATAGCCAAGCGGTCCGTTGGCGGTTGCACCTCGACCAAGTATGTAGCGCGGGGACCCTCACTGACTCCGTTAGTAATCAGCGCACTCCGCCGCCATCTTAGGGTCGCTGGGCAGACTCTCCTCGTCTCACCTTCATGACTGGTTTACTCGCCGCGAAGACATTAGTTGTCAGATTTAATCTCGCCCAGCTGCTGTAGAGGCATTCCGAAGTATTGGGCCGTGTTTTTTATTTAGTCATGTCGCCCAAGAGAGTGGTTTATTGTCGGATATTGTCCCCGACCGGCGGAGCAGCCTTAGGAAGCAGCCATTACGCAGCGCGCCCTCTAGCGCCCCCCACTACTGCATATGTGTGTAACCAATCCCTGCAAATACTGTGTGAGTTAAAGTTAGCATCTGTGCCGCCATTTTCTGCCATGCAGCCGCCATTTTGCTCTATGATTGAAACTAAGCTTCTGTCTCATGTTGCTTGCATCAGCAGAAGCTGCTGTTCAGAAAGTTTCCATATCTCATCCAAGGTTGGAGCCCAGATGCATGAAGAGAATAGTTTATTCAGCTCTGCATTCCTATCCTTGGACATAGCTATGCTCCCACACCAGAGAGAGCTGAGACCGAGTAAGATGGCCTTGGGAGCCTGATAACGTGTACCCATTCAGCAGGTGGTAGCTCATCCCTCAGTGCCTCCTTTGTTCAGTCTTTCTGCCCAAGCAGTATTTTTCCATCAGGGGCGAGGTTTTGAGAGGTGTTGGAAGGCTTATTTTGTGTTACCAAATGTTTGGAAGTCAGTCCCCTCGGTAGCATCTAAAGAGGCTAGTCTGACTGGACTCCGCTGCAGCGCATTTACAATAAAATAACTTGGTTTGTATTCTCCACTGCGGCACCGACTCTTCATTTCTTGGAAGGCTAGTGGAGGTCGAGATTGACCCGGGTGACCCTATTTGGGTCACTTCCTTCAGCAGCAACTGCAGGTCAACCCAGCAATGCACACAGCAAAGGGGCAGAACTCCTCCTCACAGCTCTCCAGCTCTTCTCCTTGGCAAAGGTTCTTCTTGAGTCCAGAAGTGATCTAATTCTCTGGGGTTTAAGGTCCGCTACTTATACCCCATTTTGTCTTTTTCATCTCTTTGTGCCCAGGGTCTCTGAGCCCAGTCCAAACCGGTTTTGCCCTCTCTGGCCCAGCTTCACTACAGGAGGTGGAGACAGCATTGTGCAGAGGAGACAGTGCCTATTCAGGTGTAAGTGAAACTCCTCCCACCACTCTAAATGCAGCCAAGGTCTATTCAGATCAGTTTTGAGTCACCCAGCAAAGGCCGGACACACCTCAACCCTCTGGTGGCTGTCTACAGTGAATGCACATCCCCAGCCCCTGTCACCCCAAAACCAGACAGTCAATACACAAACAGCAGAGGCACACAGGATGGTTAAATAAGATAATGCCTACTTTATAAAAGTGCAAAAAACGAAATTCGTAAGGATGCACTCCTTCCCTTAAAACTCAATCAGTGATTCTTAAGTAAAGTCGCTATATGTTGCGTGCGAACAGATGCTGCGAAACGTCCCAGAAATCGCAGCTCCAAACGAAGTGTCCAATACGGCACGTGAATTACGCGCCAATCTGTCGCACTGCTGAAAGACGGATTTTTCCGATCAGTAAACAACTCTTTTCAATGTTAACCAATCCTTATCAAAGGTGTACCCATAGTTGTCCTACTTATAATTTCTCTATTTCTCTATTAATCCAAACATTTATGAGATCTCAACGGAGACAGCTTTATTCCACAATGATTTTTTATTCCACAATTTCAAATGAACACTGGTGCCCATCCAGGCCTTCTACAGCGTCACGTCCAAATGAATAATTCATCGTGCCTTCGGGAGTTTTCACGTTTGGGAGTCTTTTGAAATAGTTGGGCTGCGATAGGGTTGAGGGCTCAGGAGGGTGGAGTCACAGGATTCTGCAAATATAATGTAATAGATTTTGTTAGGTTATAGAGAGTGCATATTGAGGAGGTGATTGAGCTGTTTTTCTCGTTTTGTTTCAGTGACCCCTGACGAAGAGCCATAAGGGCTCGAAATGCATTGGGTGTAATCACTTGAGCCCACTTTGATGAATTATTCATTTGGACGTGACGCTGTAGAAGGCCTGGATGGGCACCAGTGTTCATTTGAAATTGTGGAATAAAAAATCATTGTGGAATAAAGCTGTCTCCGTTGAGATCTCATAAATGTTTGGATTAATAGAGAAATTATAAGTAGGACAACTATGGGTACACCTTTGATAAGGATTGGTTAACATTGAAAAGAGTAGTTTACTGATCGGAAAAATCCGTCTTTCAGCAGTGCGACAGATTGGCGCGTAATTCACGTGCCGTATTGGATACTTTATAAAAGTGGCATTTTCAAACACACAATTTAAAAACCATCTCCCTAAAAAGATGTGTTATTAAATTCTAAGTTCAGAGAGCCTAAACTCCATTCCTCCATCATGTCCCAATGGAAAGTCTTACTTGTGAGATGTTACAAAGTAACTCCCATGTTAGCCTATGGGACAGATAGCCTTTCAATAGTGAAAAACGAAATTTGCAGTATTTCACTATCAGGACATGTCACACACACCAGTACATGTCCTACCTTTCACATGCACTGTACGCTGCCCAAAAGGGTACCTTGGGCCAACCTGAGGTGTGCCTTACATGAAAAGTGGGTGCAGTTGTCCGGTCGAGATAGCAGTTTAAAACTGTGCGCGCCGACACTGCAGTGGCAGGTCTGAGTTACATTTAGAAGGCTACTTGTGTGGGCGGCACGATCAGTGCTGCAGGCCCACTAGTAGCATTTGATTTACAAGCCCTGGGCACACTCAGTGCACTTTACTAGGGGCTTACCAGTAAATCAAATATGCCAATCATGGATAACCAATCATGATAACATTTTACACAGGGAGCACTTGCACTTTGACACTGATCAGCAGTGGCAAAGTGCCCAAAGCATCTAAGCGAGCAAAAACGAAATCCAGCACAGCATCAAAAATACAGGAGGTAGAGGCAAAAAGTCAGGGGAAACCACGCCAAGGATGCCAAGTCTAACAGCTATATACAGCATTTTCAAGAGAGCTGTGATTCCATCTGGTGCACCTGCGGGCCCAATGGGTCCACTTTCCTATTCATTGGGGTTTCCAGCACAGTACCAGCAAGCTCCATTCTTTCCATTAATGCCAATGGCTCAAGCTAACTGGTCCCCTCTGGCGCCAAGAAGGGCAACGTCTTCGCCAAGGGAAGAGGTTCGGCAAGAGTCTCCGGTGCCAGTTGAACCTCTGCCGGCATCATCTGGATCTGTACCGTCATCACGCCACTCCACTCCAGTGCCATTGACATCTTCTGAAGGGGTGCTGAAGTCCCCGGCACTGTTGCCGCCGCGGGTTCTGCCTTCATCAATGCCGGTGCTAAAACATAGACCCCGGAGAGAGGCACAAAGGCTTCTTGAGGAGTAGCAGTATTTCTATGGAGAGAATCTTGATGTGAAGGAAGGTGAGATAGTTTCTTTGGACCCAGAGTTTGAAGGCCTGGAGGTAGCACGTGGTCTGGATACTTCTCCGGAGTGGGAGATGTTGTTCCCAAAAGGCATTCCAACACCTGAAGTGACATCAGATCATGCTGTGATAAGGAAGGCAGCTGAGATGCTTGAGTTGCCTTTCCATCTACTGAACTCAAAATTAATTTCTTGACAGAGGTATTGCATGCATCATCGTCTTTGTTGTAACCTTTGCTGCCTTTTAATGAAGCTCTCACTGAGCCTATTCTTGAAATCTGGCACGCCTGCATCATCAGCAGTTGTTTCTGGGTCCATTGCAAGGAGGTATATACCTGCTCCAGGGAACTCTTTGTTCTTGTCCACACACCCTACACCTGAAGGTTTGAAGGTACAAGCGTCCTGTTCCTCAAAGTTGACTCCAGGGTCTTTTCCAAAAACTCCTGTGGATAGGGAGTCCAAGAGAATGGAACAGTCTGCAAAGAAAGTGTTTTCTTCTGGCAATATGGCCCTGAAGTCGACCAATGCCACCTTCTTATTAGGACAATACATCCATGCGTTAATGTAGTCTGCCAAGGCAGTGGTCCCAAAATTGCCTGTGGAAGTTCATGGACATTTTTCGAAATTAATGAACGATAGGCAGCTACCCACCAAATTATTCACTCCGGTTTAGATACAGCTGATTCGATTGTGAAGGCAATGGGGTCTTCAGTTGCCACAAGGAGACACACTTTGTTAAGGCGGTCTGGTTTCCTGCCGGATGTACAAGCACTAATATGGATTTGCCATTTGATGTATCAAGGCTGTTTGGTGCCAAGGCGGGTCGGCCTTAAAGAGATTCAAGGAGAGTAAGGCAACGGTGAGATCGTTGGGCCTTCAGTAGCAACCTAAAGATTATAGGCAGTATCGGAGGTTCAGGGGGTTTGGCAGGAACTTTTCCTTTTGAGGCAGAGGCTAGTACCAGCAACAGCAGCAGCAGCAGACCTCCAATTTTTTGTACAGAAGCTATAGGGGATGGGGCAGAGGCAGACAGCGTGGGGCTGCCAATCAACCATCTTCTTCCTCTTCCTCCCCGGCCAATGTCACAGGAAAGTAGCCCTAGTTTCGCCATCTTGGAGCATGCTTGTCCAGCGGGAGGACAGTTGGCCTATTTTTACCTCATTAGAGATCTGTAACAATGGATCTTTAGGTTTTTAATATTGTGGAAAATGAGTACACCCTACCCTTCCAGGAGTTTCCCCCACCCTTTTTCTCCACAGCAAGGCTTATGTTCAGAAGAACATCTTCTACTCCTCCAACAGGAGGTTCAAACCCAACTTCAGAAGGACTCACTAGAGTTGGTTCCAGAGCAGAAAGGCGGTCAGGGATGCTATTCCAGGTACTTCCTGATTACCAAAAAGGACGGTTGTATGCAGCCGATCCTGGACCTCAGGATTTTGAACTGGTTCCTCAAGTTGGAAAGGTTCAAGATGCTGACCCTTGCACAGGTGCTTCTTGTGCTTAAGAAGGAAGACTTCAACAGTGGGGTGTGTCTGGCAATCTGTCTCAAGGAAAGCCGTTTAACCCTCTGCCTCCGGTGGCCACAGTAATGACAGATGCCTCCACTGTTTTGTGGAGAACTCATCTTGGGGATCTGGAGATCAAGGGTCTTTGGTCTCCAGGAGAAAGATTGTTTCATATCAATCTGTTGGAATTACAGGCAATACATCTGGCATTCAAGGCCTTCCTTCCTTCCCTTCACAGTCAGTCAGTTCAAGTCTTAACACACAATACTACCTCAATGTGGTACATAAACAAACAGGGATGGTTAGAGTCATGATTTTGTTCCTGGACTCAGGACGATCAGATTTGCATCATGGCAAATCACTTGGCCGGAGTTCTGAATGTATGTGTGGACAGTCTGTTGGCATTTTTCAGCCGATTACAAGTGCTGTCTCCATCCTGAAGTGGTACAACACATTTTCTGGCTATGGGGGACCCCTCTGATAGACCTTTTTGGCACTCACGAAAACACACACTGCCTGTCATTCTGCACCCTCTAGTATCAGATGCAAGAAGTGCTGGAGGGTGCGTTTCAATTAGGCTGGGACTCCCAGTTGTCTTATGCATTTCCCCTCATATACTTGATTCTTCGGGTTCTGAGGAAGATTGGCCAAAACCTGGCCCAAGTCATATTAATAGCCCCGGATTGGTCATGAATTGTGTGGTTCACAAACCTTCTTTACTTCTCACTGTGCCCTATGCTCCATCTCCCTCACAGGGCAGACCTCCTCTTACAGTCGCTGGGGCAGGTTCTACACCCCCACCTCAGAGCCTGTACCTACATGCCTGGCGATTGAACGGGGCAACCTGAGTTCTTTTTCTCTTCCTCCTGATGTGGTGGATGTTATATTATCAGCCAGAAGGCATTCCACCAAGTCGGTTTATGCTGGCAGATGGGCAAAATTTGTGTGAAGAAAATACTATTGACCCTTTAAAAGTCCATTTGTCTGACATTTTACGTTTTGCGTTTTCCCTGGTGCAGCAAGGTTATGTAGTTGCAACAGTTAAGGGATATTTGTCTGCCCTATGGTATTAAGGTTTCGTAAGGGGTATACTAACAAGTTTCCTCCCACCTTGTTTATCTTGCCTCAGTGGGATCTTAATTTGTGCTCACATTCCTTATGGGCTCTCCGTTTGAGCCCTTACATAGTTGTCCATAACGTTGGCTAGATGTGTTAGGGCAGTGTTTCCCAAACTGTGGTCCGCGGACCCCCAGGGGTCCGTGGCACATTCCCAGGGGGTCCGCAGGCAGCAGTTTTAATAGCACTGCAAAGTTCCTTGTATAATTAGCCATTTTCGAGCAACAATAAAAGTGTCAAGAAAATGCCAGTGATTAATGTACCTGTGCTCTCATCTATTCTCTCTAGCAGAGAGATGAGAGTTTTGTCCAGTGGCAGATTTAACTTATGTAGCACAGAGGGTTAATATGCCTACTGCAAAGAACGTGTACCATGCATTTTAAAAACAGTATTTTATGTGCATAGGTCATTGGGCTACTGCTTTTGTCACAGATTCTTTTGTTACTGTGCAATTCATAAGGGACAATCGTAATCTAGCACAGTGACCTATAAACTGTCATCAAAGAGCTGCTTGCTAACTGCATGGTACAAGTTAGTAACTTATGTTTTTTCCCAGTCTATCATTATCCTGATGCTGCTAAATAGGTTTATTTGGGTGGAAATACATTTTTATTGTCAATGCTAACCACTGTGTTATGTTCTGAATCCTGAGTTTGTGCTTCTCCAGACCAAGCACTCTTTAAAAATGCCTACCAGTATGAATGACGTGAATCCTACACCTTGTAGTCCCATTTGCCTTATGTAACATTTTCTATATACTGATTTACACGTATGATTCATTGTCTCTATATGTGTGTGATGTAAAGTGCTCTGACATCCTACAATGGTATGAGAGAAGCTGTATAAGAAATGAAATACATGTGTCAGAGGGACTATGGAGAGATGAGAGGCACTGTTGGAGGGTGATAATAAGGGAATCATTGAAGAACCCCAACAAAGATTTTCGTATTTTGGTGCATAGTAAGGTCTTCATTTACTATTCTTTAAAAACCAATATAATTCATTATATAATGATACATGTGTTGTAGACTGCACCATTGTTTCCTAAATGTTTTGGGGGAGAGAGCCTCCCAAAGCCTCCTTTGTAGTGGTCAGGCTCACTCACTGCACTTGGTGTGCACCATAAAGGGACTGGTCTGAAAACATTTGCCAGGGCTGCTTTGGGTTTCCAGTCTGGCCCTGGCAGGAGCAGGAGCCTCATACTGTGAAATAAAACCAACCATTCAAAGGTTAGTCACAGAGATGCAGCACCAACCTTCCCATTAAAAGTTTTTGTTTTTTTGCAAATTATTTCAATATAAAATACTAAAGGGGATATTTACAACAGAATTGGCGGAGTGTGTCGCTAGCCTCCTTGGCTTAACGACACGCTCCGCCACTTCAGAAACGCAGGGCTGCACCATATTTACAAGAATATGGTGCAGCCCTGCGTTTCCCCCTGCGCTGGTGCTACACTTAGCAGTGTAGTGCCAACGCAGGAACCCTTGCACCATAGTGCAAGGGTGCCTGCGTGCAGGGGAAGATTGTTTATGTGCAGGAAGTTCCCCCTGCCTGCACATGAACAATTTTGAAATGCCGTTTTGTCACTTTTATGTGTGCTGCCTAATGCAGCACACATGAAAGTTACAAAATGTCATTTTTTTAAAAAGATTGTTTATGTGCAGGAAGGATCACCTTCCTGGACATAAACAATCCAAGGCGTTTCGCTTTTTCCATTGGAAAAAGCAAAAACATGGAGTAATAAAGCATTTCTCCTTCTTTCGCCAAGTTAAGACCAGGTTTTCCATGGTCTTAATTTTGGTGCTGCCTCCTATTTACGCTGCCCTTGTAAATAGAGGGGTGCGTCAAAATCAATGGGTGTTGCGGTGGAACGCCCAACTCAACTCCCACTGCCCACCCCTTTCACGATAAGCATTGCATGAAAGGGGTTTTATTTACAAGGCAGTGTTAAGCCACTTGGCTTAAGCTGCCTTGTAAATAAGGATAAGCCCCTATCGCCACGGGAACATCGCAAAAAGTGACATTCCCATGGCGATAGGGGCTTGTGTAAATATGCCCCTAAAATCCTGAGTAATTTGAGTATTTGTTTTGTGTGCACACGTGTTTATTTTTTTCAAATTACTGTTTTAATGTTTGAAATTTAAATCCTACAAATTGCTTGGGGGTCCCCGGCTTCCAGTGGTGACTCAATGGGGGTCCTCAGGAGTCAAAAGTTTGGGAACCACTGTGTTAGGGAATTACAGGCAAGTGTGAAACCCCTTTCAGGACATTCTATGGAGGTAAGTTGGTACTGAGAATCAGGGCTGCTTTCCTGCCAAAGGTGGTTACTTCCTTCCACTTGGGGCAGTATATCACCATTCCTACTTTCTATCCTCTTTCACATTTATCTAAAGCGGAGGAAAGGCTTCATTGTTTGGACCCTGAAAGGGCTGTGAGCTTCCATGTGGACAGAGCTGGTGATCTCCGGCTGGATGATCAGCTGTTCGTTGGCTATGTAGGCAAGATGAAAGGAAAAGCAGTGCATACGAGGACATTGTCCATTTGGATTATCCTGTGCATAAAGATCTGCTACGCCATGGCTAACAACGAACCACCTGAAGGTATAAAAGCTCATTCGACTGGAGCTAAGTCTTCTACTTCTGCTTTGGCTAGAGGTGTCCCTGTTGTTGACATTTGTAAAGCAGCAACTTAGGCCTCCTTCCTCACTTCTGCGAAGTACTGTTGCTTAGACTCCAAAGTGAGGCGGGAAGGTCACTTTGCCCGTTTTGTTTTGCAAGATTTTTTGGTATAGGCAGACAGGCACCCACCTCCAAGTGCGGGACTGCTTGGAGAGTCTATTCAAAAGGTGAGGAATCCACACGTAGATGTATCCATCAGAAGAACAAGTTACTTACCTTAGGTAAAGTTTTTTCTGGTTGATAGAGTATCTACCTGACCCACCTGCCTCACTGACCCACCTGTCCTCACTGACACACCTGACTCCTCGTTGCTTGTCTGCAGATGCCAAATCAAGACTATTTGTATAATGCGTATTCTGTTTATAGTACTGAATGTTTATATGTGTGTTTGTGTGTGTGTGTGTGCGTGCGTGTGCGTGTGTGTGCGCATATATGGTATGTATATATATATATGAGTCTTTTGTTTGAGACCTACCATGTGCTTTCACATGGGTACTGTCAGTTTTACCTGTTCGCCTCGAAGGCACTTAAAAAATGGGTGGAAACTGATGTCATCACTCCGAGGGCTTCTTATGGCTCTGATGACATCACACAGAATCGAGCACGGAGCAGTGGCATTATGACATCCTCGTCGATGTGGAGAGCTGGAAAGAAATGTTTCCGTGGAAGGCTGGTACATTGGGATATTCAAAATCTGAGGAATCCAAAAGTAGATACTGTGTTACAGAAGGTAAGTAACTTGTTCATTTAGGTCCGTGTTGTGGTGCAGCTCATGCAAACATACAAACCAAAGACATTTGTGAAAACTAGGCAACTAGGGGATTCCAGGGTGGTGTGCCTTGTGTGGGTTCCATGAGGTTTTCTTACCCACAATGCCCTGAAAACCTCAAACTTTGTCTAAAATCACACATTTTCCTTACGTTTCTGTGATGGAAGCTTCTGGAATCTGCAGGAATCCTCAAAATTCCTACCACCCAGCGTTATCCCATTTGTGCAGATAAAAACGCTGCACCACTTGTGTGGCTGGGACTACTGCCTGCAACATTAACGGATCAAACCAAGGTCAATGGGAGCCATTGCGAGGGCATTCCCATTGGCCTTGGATTGATCCTGTGCTGGGGGGAGCACAAGCCCTTTCCTAAGGGACCACTCCCCCAATCCCTGTTGTTTAATGGGTGGATCCCTGCTTGGGGACTGCTCCCCTGTGGTGTTCCCCAAGCAGGGATCCACTGGAAAGGGGAGATTCTCCCCTTTCCAGTGGCACATCTCTCACCCCAATCAGTGCTTGGGTCTGACATACCCCCCACTCCGAGCACTGATGCAGTGAAAGTAAAATTAGCCCATTGGCTTGTTTTACTTTTACTTTGGTGTGATGATGCCAGCGCATTCTGTGCGCCGATCATTATTACACACAGAAAAACATAGACCCAGGCTGCTAGGGAAGCTCTTCTCAAGCAGCCCGAGTTTAAAAAAGAATAAATGAATCCCTCTGGTGCTGTGCCACTGAGTGGCTTTTATATGCCTCCCCAGTGTCAGCCAATGGCTGACAGATGCACTGTGAAGATAGTGCGGGTGCCGGCCATTGGCCGACACTTGCACTCAAGGGATTAAATGTAGTTCAGGTAAAATTTTGTTATGGTGGCTTAATCTTGCATAATTTATGACATTTAACGTTATACTTTTTATGTGAAATGCCCTAGATTATGAACCAAACAGTGACCATAAAACATGTTATATTAAGAGTTTAATTTCATCTACTTTACATAAAATAGTTAGATGTTTTTTCCCTGAAGATTGGTTCAGCCCTGGATGCTTTGCCCGTGAGATTAATCAAATTCATGATTTCATTAAAGTAATTGATTCAAGAATATTACATGATTAAGATATTCAAAATTTGACACTTTGAGCAATAATTGAAATTTGAAAGGCTTCTTGCCTTAGTGAGGCTGATTGTTTAATTGGGAAGAATACCTGAGGCATTACAGATTCTTCCAGTATCTGCAGCTATAGTCTTGGCTTCATGATAACTTCTATCTTACTAAAAATTCCAGTAGTCACATTTATCAGCTCATATGTGGAGTTCAGTGACAGTGTTTGAGGCATGTGTTCCCATTTGGCAGGTCATGAATAGTACTTTTCTTACTCCTTTTCAACTAGGACAATAGGGTGGGTGGAGTAAGGAAGTAGCTTATCATCTCGCCTTCCTGAATGCCGTAATTTCTACAGAGAGCCCTAGTTCGATGACAGGGTTATTTTTTTATGTTTTCCTAGGCCCACCTTTCTTTGTGTGTCTCTGCCATTTGTTGGGAGCCATTCTCTGCTCTGGTTGATGTCTCTTTGGACTGTGACTCTTGAGTTTGAGGTACAAGAATGCACCTATTTATCTTTCTCAATTGTAAGGTACTGGGCATAGGGAGTTGCCCACTGGCCTTCTTCACTGTGTCTTTAGCAGTCATTTTGGGACTGGTGCCTCAGCTTCCTGGCCTTGCAGCCTGTGGTATGTTGTGATTTGCCTCTGGTCAATCTTAGGTGTTACCGTTCTATCTCCATGGGTGGGGATGGGACTTCTATTTCTTTCTTGCTGTTAATTCTATGAGGAAACCTTCTGAAGTTTAACTCCAGGAGTGGAAAGGAGCTTTTCTTTCTCATAGGGTGTTCTCATTGTTATTACATTACATCTGTATTATATCTGTTCTCTAGGTTAACAAATGAGGTGTGATGAGAGCTACTCTCAGAAGCTCGCCAAAGCTACCCTTGCATCATATGTTCATGTTCCAGGTTCTGTCCTCTGCCTCTCATTTTAAATGTGAAATATATCTTAAAAACCCAATTAATTCTATGTACTTCATCAGCTCAAGTCTGTCTCTTTAGCTGCTGGTATCTTCTGGGAAATATTTTCTGTTAACCAGTGAATCCAACCAAAATGTCAATTTTTCTGGACCCTGTGTTTCACTGGATGAGGGTGAGTTACTTGTGAATTAATGGTACAGAGACAAAGATCCTCATAATCAGAAACTCTGAGTCTGATGCACCACTGTTTGCATGGTCTACCAGGCCTGGAGCTCACTACAGGTGACCTCATTAAATGTGAGGAACTTGAGCATTCTTTTCAATGCTGACCTCTCCGTAGCTCCCCAAGTCAATACTATAGAAAAGGGTGTGAACATACAGACCTGCCTCCTCTGAACGATTCTCCTACTCCTCAAAATTGAACAGAGAATAACTAGACTATAGTAAAGTCCTGTACTGGCCCACCTCAAATGTAACAACATTGACTCTGGTCTGCTCAAAATGTTTTACTATCAAGCTCTAACAACTCCAAAACCAAGTAGCCAGAATGTGCCTTGACTTCAGAAAACAGGACAGTTAAACCTGCTCTTAGGGCCCTCTTCTGGTTCCCGGTTATCACCAGGATTAAACTCAAGTTCTGTGCACCCCCACTCTGCATAATAGGTCAGAGTTCCTGCTTACCTGTGGAAGCTAACACCTAACTACATCCTCACCAGAGATATTTCCTTTCTTTCAGCCCATCAGATGAACCTTCATTATTTAAAGTTAGTGCATCATGGAGATAGATCTGAAGGGCATGCAGGGACAAGCTCTGGGGCTGCCTTCACCCGGGCCAGACCCAGTATATGAAGTTATGGAAACACTTGAAAACTGACCTTTTCAGGCTCTCCTTCTTATGAGATTACCTTGAATCAAAGGTTGTGGCGAAGCTAATTGGATATTATTACACTTCCTATTTAGTCCCTGACTTTCCCTTCCAAAACTCCAACTATACCTTCAACCCACAAGTATTCTAGAGTTTACAGAAAGGCATATGCAACGCTATAGAAAGTACAAATATTTCAAGTAACTGAGACATCTGACCTTGGGAAATAAAATATTTAGGCTTTCCTGTATTCTGGTTCTATTTATTCTGAATTCCAATGGAGTTTTTTCAGTGTTTTCTAAAACTGTAAAAATCGGTAGTTATCAGTGTTTATTCTTTTTTGTGTTCCATAAACAATCACAGGGACAGTGTTCAGGTGCTTATAGAGAAGTCTGTTTTTATTATATTCCTTCCCTCCTCCCTATTGGCAATTTCTCTTTACTTATTTCCTGCTTCTAGCTCCCTTGCTTATAGTCTGTACTTTAATTAGCTTTTCCACTGACTTTTCATTATTTATCTCTCCTCCCAGCCCCTCCCCAAGTGAAGGATGTGCATAGATACACCTCATTATACTTTGACTGACGCAGATAAAAAGTTACTGGTGGGTATTTAACTCATCTTCCTTCTGCTTTGTTCTTCAGACAAATGTCGGAGATCGGCGTATTCACCTAAATTACTTAAGTATTCCATGAGATTAAGCAGAATTACGCGAGAAGAGTAATTTGGCATTTGGTGTTGTTTTGTTAGCACACAAATGCCCCCTCGCATCTAAAATGGACACGAGGATGCATTTTGCGCGAAGAAATGGCGCTAAATATAACAGAATAGGAACAGCCACTCCAGCTCTCTAAATTTGCACTTGGGATAGGATTCTCCCCCAGCTTCATTCCGGCATTTGATGCTAGTTTCGCTAAGAAATTATTGCTAAATATGCTCTTGCAATAGGATTTTTCCTCTAAATTGCTCTTAATTATGTGAGTGGGTGTAATTGTGTTGCTATTTGTAATTCCGTGTCAAAGAGTAACACTGAATAACTGAAATTACTCCAATTACCTTAGTTTAATTATAATCCCTCCCAGGCCTACAAAATGTTCTACTTTGGACATGAGATATGTATTATGGTGTTCAGTGTTTTATTACAAGCAAGGGTCACAATGCCCTGTTCTTTAACTTGAGACGCCAAGTTAGGACTGTGATAATGAATGTCTTACATCTGTCAGGTGTGGAAGTATTCCTGATCTGCCTGGTCATGGGGGGAAGACTGTAAATGAATTTATATTCCTGCTGTTAGCTATAGGGGCTTTGGTGACTACAAACAGTGCTGCTTTATAAAAAGGTAACAGAGGTAGAAAGGAAGCTCCATGATGGTGCAAATGCTCAGGAGGATTCCATGCATCGTTTTGGATGAAACTGGTTTGTCTGGAGCAAGTACTTGGAAAAACAAAGATGTGCTTGTCTCTTCATGTTTTTGAGGTGCACTGTCTACAGCTCACACACTATCTTGTTGATTGTTTTACATAATGTATACTCCGGAAGCAGCACAGTTTCAGCAAAACCAGTGAACAGACCCCTTCAGTGCTAGCACATGGGCAATAAAGATGTTCATGAAATGGCCACTGATCCTTCTGTATGTGTGAATGCGGCTCATTAAGACAGGCTATTCAGACCATTACAATGTAAAACAAATAAGAACAGTTGGGTGCACCACTTTATGTGAGAACATTAATGCGGGACGCATCCATGCACACAGTGATCTTTGTTGCTACAATGCTGATACCGGAGCACTCAGAAAGCAAAGCTTTTGCCCCTTGACACTGTAGAAGGAAGAAACCACATGGTGGTGCCCTTTGACCTGGACTGAGACCCTTCTTAGACATCTTGTACTGAAACTGCTTGCCACTGCACAGAACTTAGCAGTGAACAGAAAACTGAAGTCCTATGAGGTGAGCTTTGTTCCTAAAATTGGAGTAGAAGTAGATCTTGGGGGTCCCTTGTGGATGATGACAAGGGTATATTAAGTGACTTACCTTGAGGCAAGTAGGTCAGAGTGGACATGTCCATCATAGAAAAGTTCTTAGAGATAGGTGCTGCACGTATACAGCTTTGACACAATAGGGTGCAAAAGCAGTAAAAGTGTGGCAAAATTCAATATTTTCCGGTTACTACTGCAAAACACAATTTTCTTCAATGTTGTCTCAATACATATTATTGGTTTTACCTGAAAATCAGAAACCCCAAATATTAATTTCATAAGGAGGATGCATTTTGAAACGAAGCACGTTTTTGATATTATAATACAAATATTATGATAATTTGGGAATGGGGGACACTATGAATCCCATACTCTTCAGGCAATGAGAAAAAATGCCAGTAAGCCATCAAACCTATAAAAAAATCCTCCAAAGTAGTTGGAAACTGTAGGAAAATGGGTTACTAGTTGGGGGTGGAGGTGGGGGCGGGGGGATCCCTACTCAAGTAGCAACCACACTCCCTGTCAGGGAGAAACACAACCAAACCCCAAATTAACCTGTGCTTAACCCTCTACTCCTTTGGAACAAAGGCAGTCAGGCCTAAATTAGAGGCAATGTGTAAAGTATTTATTCAGTATGTCAAACAGTAATAAAGTGAAAAAACAACACAAGAAAACCCCACACCAATTTACAAAAATAGAGAAAAGTGTAATAAATTATTTGAGACCAAAACAACAAAAACCCAATTAGTAAAACCGAAGATATGTAATTTTAATGATCTAAAAATAGTGCCTAAAAGCACAAAGCACCAACTGTGGTTATCTGATCGCACCAGACCACAACAAAGTCACAAGTTCAGGCAGATCACGATGGAGCGCGGGCCAGATACAGGGACCAAGTTAAGTCCGCTGTACAAAGTACTTTAATCCGGGTTGCGGAGCGTTGCGATATCCAGCATGGTCGATACGTTGCACACAGGCTGTTCTGATGGGCTGTGGGCTGTAATGCGAGGTCCTGCATCAAGGATGCATCACACATCGATGAGTCCAGGAAGCTGCAGGGCTGCGATGTGAGGTCCTGCATTGAGGAGGCATTACGCAGTAACGGTTCCAAAGAGCTGTGGGGTCCTGCATTGGGGATGCGTTGTGCAGCGGCTGTTACAATGCAGAGCTGTGAGGCGATAAGTTGCGCTGCTTGTGCCATAGCTGCACTGGCAGAATACCTTCAGGCCCACTTCCAAGGGTCCAGAACTGGGGTGGCACCACTTGGGTGAATGGACTCACAGTAGACAGATTCCGTGTGCAGTGTTCTAGGAGGTTGGAACCTTTTCTGTCCCTGAGGCTCTGATCAGGAGGCCAGCCAATTAGCTCTTGGCGTCACTCTGGTGGTCCAGGGATCAAGAAGCATGTCAGTCCCTACTGAGGCAGCAGGGCAGAAGAGTAGCAGGTCTTCTTGCAGAGCAGCACAGCAGTCCATCTGAGTCTTCCACAGGTCCAGAGGTGTACTGAAGAGTTGGGTCTGAAAGAACAATATTTAAACCTGGTGGCAACTTTGAAGTAGGAGAAGGTTCTGGAGGATTCCACCCCCAGAGGTGCTTGGAATTTCCTGCCTCCCTGCCCTGGCCCCAGCTTGTCTAGTGTCAAACCCTTTGTGAGTGTGTTTATGCAGAACCTTTGTAATGTGCAAGTGTGGTAGCTGACAACTCATCCCCTTTATCAAGTCAGAAATGGTCCATCCTACCAAAACTTATTTCCCTTTGTCTCACTGTCTGGGAGCAATACACAAAGACCAACTGCCAGTTGTACCTAGACATATGACCCAGGATACAGGCACCAAATGGTTAGGACAGGAAAATGCCAACTTTCTAACAGTGGCATCGTCAGAATTGTGACTTAAAATCAGACTTTACCATTAAAGAGGGTTTTAAATTACATTTCTTTAGACACCAAAAACTACATTCTGTCTTGCTCCCAATTGAAAGTTTACACTTATTAAATATAATACGGTAACCCAATGTTATCCTATGGAAGATGTTGGCCTTGCAGTATTGAAAAATGAATTTGAGTTTTTACTGCCAGGACATGTAAAACTTAAAAGTACATGTCCAACTTTTCAAATATGTTGCGCCCTGCCCTATGGGCTGTTTAGGGCCTACACTAGGGGTGATTTATATGTACTAAGAAGCAAGGTTTAGGCCTGGCTAAAAGGTGTATTTTGTCAGGTCAAAATGGCAGTTTTTAAAAGGCTACTTCAGCGGGTGGCACAATAATTGCAGCAGATCCGCTAGTAGCATTTAGTTTACAGGCCCTGGGTACATGTAGTATCAGTTTACTAGGGACCTTCAAGTAAATTAAATGTGCCAATTGGGTGTAAGCCAATTTTACAATTTTTAAGGGAGAAAGCACAAGCACTTTAGCACTGGTTAGCAGTGGTAAAGTGCGCAGAGTCCTAAAGTCAAAAACGTGTTCAGAAAACAGGAAGGCCAAGGCAAAAAGTTTGGGGATGACCCTGCAGAGATGGCCAAGTCCAACAGAAACCAAAAACTAAAATAAGCTTGATGAGTAAAGTCTCAGGCTTCAATTACAAGGACTCTAGAATTTTATAATCCTTGAGCAAACGAGTTTGTGTAGGGGTCGCAATTACTAGTTGTGCAGAGTGTACTGCAATTGGTAATTACCAAATGTGATAAAGTATTGTCAAACCTTCTTCATGGAACCACAGGGTGTTATATTCCATATAGGTACCCTATATAGGCGCAGGTAACATCGCAACCTTTCACCTACATCCGTCCCTTCATTACATACATAACGGTTCTTAGGCACTGACCTTTTATCTAGATATGACACTGCATTCAGAACGCGGGTTTTTCCCTGGTTCGATTCTCATACATTATGCATGAGGCTTCTTGGAAGCACAGCAGGACTAACAGTAGGATTACCATCTCCTGTATAATATCTCTGTATAAAGTTCAGGCCCAACGCCATCCTTTAGGCCGACATAGTAACACAGCAAGGTAGGACCCCTGGGGAGACCTATGGGTATATATACAACACATCTTACTTAGGAAGATAGAGGAGACCGTGACTTCCCGGCTGACACACTGACCAGAGACGCTGAGGTTCCTGCATGCAGACGCTCTAGCTAGCAGTGGTCTAACATCCCTCGCGGGGTATCCAACTCGAGACCAGGACGGGGTCCCATATTCTCTAAACTCTCAGGTAATGGGGTGGACTAGATCCTAGAGGGATTCTTGGCATAACACCTACATAGATGCTAGGTACATTTAAGTACATCTAGTTAGGGAGACATCGTAGGAGTACGCACTTTTATCATGTGTCTTATGTACTCGTATATATTCATGATTTCTGCAAGATGGTAGAACTATTCCATCCCTTTACTTTCGTAGTATTGCTAATCATATATCTCTGCTACTGTCTAATGGTTGTTGCAGCTCATCTATTATACACTGGAATAACAACTGTTCAATAAATACTTATTGAAACGCCCAGCCTGTTTATTCTGTATAACTCTCTGAGGCAAACTAAGTGAGCACGAGTGACTGAGCGAAAAGTAGTATATTGTTTCCACGATCCTGGGAGATCAGGGTTGTCATGTTCTGAGGTTGCCAGAATCTATTCTCTCCTTGATAAGAGGAGATTATAGTGGCACTGTGAGCTAGCTAATACAGACAGGCTAACGTATCCGGTGGGGGTGCACGGAATCCGTCCGCCACCAAACCCACAGTTTATGTTATCCAAACGTGCAGATCCTGTATAGGTAATATAGGAACTACACGACATGGCGCCGCCAACGTTGGTTGGGTACTTATTTAACAGTAGAATCTGAGTAGTTCAGTCGTGCTATTCTCAGAGACCCCTACTCACAAAACACCAGAGACGTCTGGAGTGGGTGGGCACAAACTCCGCCATAGCTGAGTAGGCTAAAAAATCCTATTTATTGGCTGTTGGTTAATCAAGCTTGAAGGTCACATTGTTCCTAAATTGTGCAAAAACACCTTATCTTAGTTCCCTTGAAAAACCTCTTCTTTACAAAATGACTGAGGACAGAAATAACAAAGAATTAGACCCAATGCAACAAAATCTGCCCCTCACAGACGAGGACGATGCAGACGCAATATAAATTGCACCAAACTTTAAAGATACAGTCACCCTGAAACTACCAGTGCATGGTTTATCAGCTAGGGGTGGCATAGTAGTTTTCGTGATTGAGGCACACGAATCAAACAAAACAGAGGTATTTTATTCGTGGGTTACATTCCCAGCAGCAAATGCAAGAACAAAAACATTTCACTCCTACACGGATGGAGATGCACCAGCGGAATATTATCCGTTCGAGGATATAGAGGTTCCGCTCACGTACCAGGAACATTTATACTGGTTTAAAGGTGCCCTACCCCACATAAGAAGAAGAGTGAGACTAGGCCCGCTCGGAAGAGAAGGGGCAACATGGCCAATATTAGCGGCCTACACACCACATCCTGACATTGACACAATGCCACCAGGAGACTTACTCATACAACATAAAGATTTAATTAAAATATACAGAAACTTGACGCACTTCGTCATGAGGACACTTACAGTCCAACCAGCGATAGTTGCAACAAATGGAACTCAAATTCAGGGTACAGCAACTAAAATTACACCACAAACATTACACGCGGTAATGGGTAAAATGCCCACAAAACGTGAACAAATACCATTCTGGGTAGCTCAGAAAATAACGCAGCTAGAGGCAGTATTCCCGAATACTACCCCGTATGAAAAACACAGAATGCTAACAATCTGCTTGCCCATGGGGATAACACCACAATTAGAGGATTGTACCACTGGGTACAGTCTTTGCTGCCATTTATACCAGAACTCATGGTATTCCGTCATTAGCAGTAGTACCTGATGTATTGAGACAAATACAAAATGAGTATGGAGCAGAACCTGCCCTAAACTTAGGGATGAAGTTAATAGGTAACTATGCCCAGGTATCAGCCATAATACTAGCTAACATCAAGGGGGAAGCAGCTTCAGTGGCCATCCGCCAACGCCTGAGGGAGTTCGATCCTTTAGAACAGGAACACGAACTACCCAAAATAATTGAAACTGCGTATGCAGAATTAGGTAGGGACAGTTTGAGTGGGAAAGCTTTAAAACCACAACTGGTGGGCAGTCCTGAAAAGGACACTTCCAAGCAGACACCTGCTTCAACAAAGAAGAAGTGGGACAATAAAAAACAACAACATTTTAAAGGGAATAGATCTGAATCCCGAGGTAGATCTCCTCCACAGGAGCCCTCCGAAAAGAGGTATAACCTTAGGAATAGGGATAATTAGGAAACCTGACAGGTATCAGGATACTGATACACGTTCCTCTCGTTCCTTTCAGGGTTCATCGAAAAACTCAGAGAGGGAAGGACGGTCAGAAAGACAAGAAGAGCGTACAAAGTCCAGAGACAAGCAGCACGCTCAAGATTACACTTCTAAAAAAGAAGAGAAACCAAAGCAAAAGCCACAGTTCAAAAAGAAGAAAGTTGCAGGTCTAAAGATCAGACATGCCCAGAATTCTGAGGACTCGACTACTGAACGGGGACTGGGCTCTGACAATGCTAGACAGTGCGGCAGAAGTAACAATAGTTCGTCAGAACCTGATGGAATTTCTGGTGACAGCGGACTTGAATGATTATATCACGGTGGAAACACCTGATACTAGGGTAAGCGTCCCACATAAATTATATGAAATAACGCTCCAAATGGAGGGGGGCAAACGTAGAACAGTGAGAGGTCTCTTTTGGGAGAACCTGACGTTTGGCTAAGATATTTTATTAGCTGAACAAGATTGTCCGCCAGCATTCGTCATGGATTGCCCTAAAGGAGAAACGGTAATTCTTCCAGCCTTCTCAGACCATATTCCCAGGCACTTGCAGCACACTTATGCGCAGGAGTGGGCGGTGGCCCAGGCTCCGGCATTATACAAAAACCATGTTGGATGGGATGAGGATTCAACCCACCACATAATTCCTTTAAAAAATACTCCAACTGCACAGAGGCAGTATCCAATAAAGCAAGAAGCTAAAAAACAGGTCAGGGAGATCTTAGATCAACTTGAATACCAAGTGGTGATTGAAACTTGCACCTCACCAATGAACAATCCTTTGTTTCCTGTCATGAAACCTGACAATTCATATCGTCTAGTTTTAGATTACAGACATTTAAACACTTGCACTAAGACATTTGCAGTCCAAAATGCACACAGTGCCGCATTAATGAATAACATTGTGCGGAAAAAATATAAAACAACACTTGATATCTCAAATGGATTTTTCTGCCAAAATATAGCGCCTGAAAGCAGATATCTGACAGCCTTCTCAGCGCTAGGGACCACCGGCAATTTTGTCAACTCCCCCAGGGTATAAGAACAGCCCGGGGTTGTTTTCGGCCAGAGTAACTGAGTTACTTCAAAAATTGGACGAAGAGGCATTGTCCTATGTGGATGATATTTATCTAACGGACGATGACCTAGAGGAACACTTGAACAGAGTGAATACCATCATTTTGGGATTTGCATCTGAGGGCTACAAATTCCACTTTAAAAAATCAAAAATTGCCCATCTCAGTGTCCTGTTTTAAGATATGAGCTTTCAAGTGAAGGAAAAAGCCTGGCAGTCAATTTTTTTGAAAAATGCGCGCTGCTCCAACCTCCAAAATCATTTAAAAATTTACAGTCAATTCTGGGATTTCTAAATTTTGGTAGAATATACATTTTAGATAACGCAGAAAGAGTAAAACCTTTCTACGATTTATTAAAACCTGATTTTTCAGTAAAACAATGGACACAGGAACATACAGATACACTTCGTTCCTTACAAGCTGACATGATAGCTTCCAAACCAGGGGCGTAACACAGGCCCCCTCATCCCCCGCGGTGCGGGGGGCCCCCCAGCTGCAGGGGGCCCCCTCAGCACAGTCTTCAGGTCTGAGCGCTCCGGATAAAATCCGGAGCAGGGGCCCCTCCGTGTACATTGCAGGGGGGCCCCTTAAACTTTCGTTACGCCACTGTTCCAAACACTTACAGACACGCGTAAACGTACGCAACCTGGTGATCCGTATAGTTGCGGGTCAATCTGGGTACACCTATCTAATATATAATGAAGGTGAGACAGTACCAATTGCATACAAATCACATTTGTACACAAATGCTGAGATGCGCTTCGCATCTACAGAAAAAATTCTAACAGCAGTACAGACTGCTGTAGTGAGAGAAAGAGCACTGGCTCAGGGGAAACGAATAGTAGTAGTAACTCCTGTTCCAGCCTTAGAGGCTGCGACAAAGGCGAGCGTTCCTAATGCTAAAGCTTTACATCCGAGATGGATACAATGGGCTAATTCTCTCACTGCAATAGATGTAGAATACAGGTACGACCCAAATTTAAAGACACAAGCATTCCTGCAATACGAACAAGAATATCCTCTACCAAACGAAATAATGCCTCTAGATCAGTATGAATATATCATTTACACTGATGGATCTGCTCAACCGGCCATAGGAAGTAAGCAACAATATAGCGCAGCATGTGCAATCGTTAAAGGTCGCATGCGGGATGGAAAGTTCCACCCAAGTTGCACAAAAACGCAGTCCTTAGGAGACTGCACGGCACAATTGGCAGAGTTAAAAGCGCCGATACTGGCACTGGGAAATACGGATCGAGAATCCCCCACACTAATTGTGTGCGATTCCTTTTACTGTGTGCAGTCATACAATGAATATTTGCAGTACTGAGTTCAAAACGGGTTCAAAGATGCAAAAGGTGGCACAACTAAGCATAAAATGCTATGGGAACAGGTAGTGGAGTTGAAAACCGAACTACCGAGGGCTCATGTGATACATACACTGAGTCATCAGCGTGATGGCGTTCACGTTGAAGGGAATTCATTGGCTGATGAAGCCACAAAGGGGGCTGTACGCACGGCTTCCGTAGCTGCAATCACTCGTTCTAAAACGAGAATAGACGTTGAGATTATGGTAGCTATTAATGCAACCCGCAAAAACAGCGGAGCAGTACCAAAAAGGTTTCCACTCAGGTACTCCTACAAGTTAGATGCCAATAACATTCCATATGCTCAGATTCCTGGAGTGGGGGATAGAGTAATTCCAAACATGGATCGTAGGTTAGGTTTAATTCTAGCAGCACACGAAGGGATAGGTTCTGCCCATGCAGGAGTTACGGCGACTGTTTCTTTATTGAAACAACGCTATTGGTGGCCTGGATTAACAAAGCAGACTAAAGACTATGTCTTGAAATGCGACATCTGCCATCAGATGAAAGGTACCACCGTAACACGTCCAGCGCAGACACCGCTGTTAATATCTGACAAACCACTAGCGTGTGTTTACTTGGACCACTGCGGCCCCTTACGAAGAGACGGGGCTTACAGGTATATCATGGTTGCAGTGGATTCCTGCTCGAGATTCCTATGGGTGTGGCCCCAGCGCTCGGCTGATGCTGGCACTGTTATAAAAGATTTGCGAGTCTTTATAGGGACATACGCAATTGGCACATTACATTCTGACCAGGGCCCTGCGTTTAGCTCTCGGGCTTACAAGGAGGCCATGCGAGGATTGGGTGTAGCATTGCGGTACTCAACTCCGTACCATCCCGAGGAAAATTCGGTAGTGGAGAGAAAATACCGAGACTTTAAGCAATCTTTAACAGCTAGAGTATTAGGCACGGGTGAAAGTTGGGTAAAACATCTGTATGGAGTCCAGCGTGCTCTTAAAAACATGCCAAGAAGTTCTCTAGGGGTGTCACTCCATATGAGGTCCTATTTGGGACAAGAATGTGGGTACCTGATCTTGATTGTGAAGGCACAGTGGCGGATGAAAAGCCTTTTGACATCCATGATCGTTTGGCTGTTTTACAGGATCTAAATGAATCCAGGACACAACAAAGTAATGTCCACCTGAAGCAGACCGCCACTGGGGAAGTCAAATCAGTCACGGCAAAAGGCCTGTCTGGATCCCAAAAGTCAGGGATCTGGTCAGAGAGAAAATAGCGGACAAAAAATAATTTGGGCCATCATACAGAAAGCCTGTACCGGTCCTAGCAATTGAAGGAACAAGAACTGTACTTCTGCCTCCTCTTGCCGGAAAAAAGGAGAAAAGATTTGTCTCCATTGACCTAATCAAACCACACTATGTGGCCGATACTAAGCAGTAGGCCACGTGGGCTCCAAACTAGCAGACGCCCTCCTCTCGCTACAATCCAAGAAGTTCAAACGGAAAGACTCATCACATTCGAAGAGCCTCCAACACAGAATGAAGGGCTAAGCAACAATGCTATGGAACTCGTTCCTCTTGAACCTGAAGTTCAAATTCAAAATCAAACTAAAAAACAACTCACTATTCGACCATATACAGATGTCTACATCAACATGCCTCGACAAGAGCAAACCACAATTTCTACAAATCCTGGAGCATTATTAACAATTGATCGTACTGCTTCTGGCTACTTCATAAACTTTGATACGTTTTCTTTGGATCCAAGCGAACCGGAAACGACGCCAGCCAACAAATCACGCAAACAGCAAGTTAAAGAAAATCTGAACTTTCTTAAAAGACTTAGCTGGTGTCACCTTGGGTAGAACTATGGGTAATCACCGGGATACTTTTCTTTCTGTTCTGGGTAGGCTTAGTAATAGTTTTTTGTATGCTTATTAGTGGGAAATACATTCGATAAAGCTCTGCAGCCCAAAAGGTGAACTTACTTTTAAAACCAGACAACAGGATGTGGGAGCACTCCGCTGACCTCTCAGGCAAGGTTCGCCCCTGGCATTCTGGTAAATGCAGTTTCTAGTAGCTCACTCCGATATTTTTGAGTGTTTCGCCAAGGTTGGCGCAGATAGTGCTGATCTCTAGACAAGTGTTTCTGGTTTATTAACCGTCATCAGTAGAGAATACAGTCTTGTATTTTGGGGTTTGCTGAGTAGGCTGCCAAACATTATATCAGGTTCGGTACCTCTCACTGGCACGCAGGTGCTTCATCCACTAGCTCGTCAGCTCAATGACTCACGGGAGTACTTTAAATAGACAACAGGATGTGGGAGCACACTGCTGACCTCTCAGGCAAGGTCCGCCCCTGGCATTCTGGTAAATGCAGTTTCTTGTAGCTCGCTCCGATATTTTCGAGTGTTTCGCCAAGGTTGGCGCAGATAGTGCTGATCTCTAGACACGTGTTTCTGGTTTATTAACCGTCATCAGTAGAGAATACAGTCTTGTATTTTGGGGTTTGCTGAGTAGGCTGCCAAACATATCAGGTCCGGTACCTCTCACTGGCACGCAGGTGCTTCATCCACGAGCTCGTCAGCTCAATGACTCATGGGAGTACTTTAAATAGACAACAGGATGTGGGAGCACACCGCTGACCTCTCAGGCAAGGTTCGCCCCTGGCATTCTGGTAAATGCAGTTTCTTGGAGCTCGCTCCGATATTTTTGAGTGTTTCGCCAAGGTTGGCGCAGATAGTGCTGATCTCTAGACACGTGTTTCTGGTTTATTAACCGTCATCAGTAGAGAATACAGTCTTGTATTTTGGGGTTTGCTGAGTAGGCTGCCAAACATTATATCAGGTCCGGTACCTCTCACTGGCACGCAGGTGCTTCATCCACGAGCTCGTCAGCTCAATGACTCACGGGAGTACTTTAAATAGACAACAGGATGTGGGAGCACACCGCTGACCTCTCAGGCAAGGTTCGCCCCTGGCATTCTGGTAAATGCAGTTTCTTGTAGCTCGCTCCGATATTTTCGAGTGTTTCGCCAAGGTTGGCGCAGATAGTGCTGATCTCTAGACACGTGTTTCTGGTTTATTAACCGTCATCAGTAGAGAATACAGTCTTGTATTTTGGGGTTTGCTGAGTAGGCTGCCAAACATTATATCAGGTCCGGTACCTCTCACTGGCACGCAGGTGCTTCATCCACGAGCTCGTCAGCTCAGTGACTCATGGGAGTACTTTAAATAGACAACAGGATGTGGGAGCATACCGCTGACCTCTCAGGCAAGGTTCGCCCCTGGCATTCTGGTAAATGCAGTTTCTTGTAGCTCGCTCCGATATTTTTGAGTGTTTCGCCAAGGTTGGCGCAGATAGTGCTGATCTCTAGACACGTGTTTCTGGTTTATTAACCGTCATCAGTAGAGAATACAGTCTTGTATTTTGGGGTTTGCTGAGTAGGCTGCCAAACATTATATCAGGTCCGGTACCTCTCACTGGCACGCAGGTGCTTCATCCACGAGCTCGTCAGCTCAATGACTCACGGGAGTACTTTAAATAGACAACAGGATGTGGGAGCACACCGCTGACCTCTCAGGCAAGGTTCGCCCCTGGCATTCTGTTAAATTCAGTTTCTTGTAGCTCGCTCCGATATTTTCGAGTGTTTCGCCAAGGTTGGCGCAGATAGTGTTGATCTCTAGACACGTGTTTCTGGTTTATTAACCGTCATCAGTAGAGAATACAGTCTTGTATTTTGGGGTTTGCTGAGTAGGCTGCCAAACATTATATCAGGCCTGGTACCTCTCACTGGCACACAGGTGCTTCATCCATGAGCTCGTCAGCTCAATGACTCACAGGAGTTCTTTGTATGCTTATTAATGGGAAATACATTCGACAAAGCTCTGCAGCCCAAAAGGTGAACTTACTTTTAAAACCACACCTATCATCTCATCGAGAACAAAGAGACTTGTCATCAGTGAACATTACAGCAGTTCCTATACCGGATGGTATAGTTTGGGACAAGGTTGATTTCGATATATTTGGTCCGACCGAAATTTTAAGAATTCCTCATTTATTTAAAATATTGTTGAGTGATATCATTACCTCAAGTACATTTTCCGATGATTGGGATTTTGAAACTGTTAATAACATGTTATCTGATTTGGAAACATCTGCTGCATTTTCTAATAGTGAAACATTGGAAAGCACATCAGATTTCGAGAGTATGTATTGTTATCAACATTATGGTCATCATTTTCTGCATAAATCTGCAAATCCTAGAAATGTGTTCACATACCACCAGTGGGAACATTGTCCAACACCACCGAAAGGTAGTTCAAAAACATTTACACAGAAATTTCCATATTTTTCAGGGTTTAATATGTCTGACCCAGCCTCATACTATTATAAGGTTGCACCAACATCAGCACAGAAAAATATATTGACAAACACCAAACAGATTTACTCTGCTTCCTTTATTGCCCAGTTGTCCGAACAAGGTTTCGACTTGTGGAAAGACACCATAGACCTAAAATCAGTCTGGGGTACTAGGGAATGGCAGGTACAGGGGACAGAAGCTTTGTTTAGAGCATGCCTCATCCCTCAAGAAATCATGTTTTTGAATGAGACAGTGCAACAGACGTCTTGCCTTGGACTAGCCAAGAACAAAGACTTGAACACACCTCGGTTGCCGACTCCATCACACACCGAGGGCAACAAAACATCACAGGAAGAAATTAAAGTAGATGACATTATACAATACAACAGATCAGACCCCGATTGGAGGAAAATGGTTGATTTGGCCAACAGACAGAGATGCTGTGGCATGCTCCCGGGCATCGCATATCTGGTAACTGTGAGCTCCAGGGTTACTTGTTGTATGCAAGTATTGTTTCCACCGACACATACAGTCAGGGAGGCGCCGTTATGGCCTTCACTGAATGTTTCCTTAATACGGTTTGATACTCTAAGCAGAATGAAAGCTATGCTTCTACAGAAGTCTGTGCCCTTAACCTCCGCTCAAGAGACTTTTGATCTCCAGATCGCAAGGTCTTCGGCAGAGATACAGGCGCTCATTCATACAAACTGCCCTTTCCATTTCGCAGAAATGGTAAATCGTATCTTTAACATGTCTGATACGACAGGCATTGTCCACCTATTTAAGACCATAGGTTCTGGACTTCTGAGCACCTTTCAGACTGTACTTGGAGTTATACCAAACTTCATACACTCCGTATTCAGAAGCATCTTTGGAGGACTTCCGCTGTTTCTAATAGCAGGTATCCTGATTGTTTTCTATTTTCTACGCAATGGACATCCCAGTCACCAAGGCGATGGAAAGAGCACTCCTTGAGCGTAAATACCATGACCGCATGGTACAACTTCTAGGCATGCCTCGCCTAAGAGAACTAAGTGAATATTGGATTTTGTCATTTCGACCGGTCTGGATAGACTGCATCTTCCCTGTCCTCCGATGCCTGTTTTGCGGAGAAGAATGCGTGTTAGACCTTTGTTTGACACTACCATCATGTGCGCCACCGGACGTGAATGCTTTACTGGACCCGATAACGGCCCATGTTCTGCAGTGTCCTCAGCGTATTCCAATGTTGATGGCGGCATTCCTTGAGCCCCCACGGGTAGTAACAGCACCTGTTGGTATGAACACCGGCTCCTCCTCTGACACCCAGGCTTTGGACGTCGCAAAGGCTGCCCCAGCACCGGCTGTGGACAGCGTGGAACATCTGTGCTCAATTGATGTGCTCTGCGAGGTGCTACAGGGGCCGTCTACTGCGGAAGCAAGCAATGAAAATGTTGCGTCTACCAGCCAGGACACATAAACATTTGAACTCATTTGGCTCGTCGTGTGCTGGGAAAAATGCGCCCTTTTTTAAACAAGCTCAAATTTGGAACTATGGAACTAAATTGACATTCCTTTCATTTGTTGGGCATACATGGCTTTATAATGCTTATAGTGATCCGGACTATACCAACGGACATTTTAGAGCTAGGGCTTGCAAACTTTTAAAAACGTTTTTAAGTTATTTTTTAGACATTTTTTAGAAGTTTTTAAACATTTTAGTTCAAAAGATGTTTTTATAAACTTTGTGCGTACCACTATCTAGTAATGTTAGTAGTATAGTAATAGGTTACATATGTCGTCCATTCGGAAGAGGAGTGGGTGTTATATTCCATACAGGTACCCTATATAGGCACAGGTAACATCGCAACCTTTCACCTACATCCGTCCCTACATTACATACATAACGGTTCTTAGGCACTGACCTTTTACCTAGATATGACACTGCATTCAGAACGTGGGTTTTCCCTAGTTCGATTCTCATACATTATGCATGAGGCTTCTTGGAAGCACAGCAGGAGTAACAGTAGGATTACCATCTCCTGTATAATATCTCTGTATAAAGTTCAGGCCCAACGTCATCCTTTAGGCCGACACAGTAACACAGTAAGGTAGGACCCCTGGGGAGACCTATGGGTATATATACAACACATCTTGCTTAGGAAGATAGAGGAGACCGTGACTTCCCGGCTGACACACTGACCAGAGACGCTGAGGTTCCTGCATGCAGACGCTCCAACTAGTAGTGGTCTAACATCCCTTGCGGGGTGTCCAACTCGAGACCAGGACGGGGTCCCATATTCTCTAAACTCTCAGGTAATGAGGTGGACTAGATCCTAGAGGGATTCTTGGCATAACACCTAGATAGATGCTAGGGACATTTAGGTACATCTAGTTAGGGAGACATCGTAGGAGTACGCACTTTTATCATGTGTCTTATGTTCTTGTATATATTCATGATTTCTGCAAGATGGTAGAACTATACCATCCCTTTACTTTCGTAGTATTGCTAATCATATATCTCTGCTACTGTCTAATGGTTGTTGCAGCTCATCTATTATACACTGGAATAACAACTGTTCAATAAATACTTATTGAAACGCCCAGCCTGTTTATTCTGTATAACTCTCTGAGGCAAACTAAGTGAGCACGAGTGACTGAGCGAAAAGTAGTATATTGTTTGCACAATCCTGGGGGATCAGGGTTGTCATGTTCTGAGGTTGCCAGAATCTATTCTCTCCGTGATAAGAGGAGATTATAGTGGCACTGTGAGCTAGCTAATACAGACAGGCTAACGTATCCGGTGGGGGTGCACGGAATCTGTCCGCCACCAAACCCACAGTTTATGTTATCCAAATGCGCAGATCCTGTATAGGTAATATAGGAACTACAAGACAAGGGCAGACAGTCTACTGGGCCTGAATCCTGGTGGTTGAGGTCTTTTGCCACTATTGTTCTGGGGTCCATCCTATGTCTTTGCAAACTGGGCCACACACAACCCTTTCCACACTTGACTCACAGTGTAGCAATGGAGAGCAGAGAAAGGTTTCTGAGAGAGGTAGAGTGGGGGAAAAGAGCTCAGAACTTAACAGTCAACTCACAGATAAAATAACATATTATCAAGCTCAATTCTTATCTTTTAGTTAAAAGAAAGTACTATAATCCAACAGCAAAATTAAATACTGCACAGTTCAAAAAGTACTACAATTACAGGTCTGTAATCTCAACTATGATCTTCAGTAAAGCAATGGATTCCCTTCCCGTATTTTGTCCTCACTCTAGTAGATTTCTGATAGCTATAACTCCCGTATACTATGGGCATAGACATACTTAGGAAGATGTGCAGTTTATTTCATGTAACCCTACTGATCAGATCTTTTAATTCTACATGGCAGACTCTTCTGCGCATTCTAATCTCTCATTCCAGTCTCGGGTACTGCCTCATTTATACCAGCTGGATGGCATTGCAGTTCTAGCAGCGCTGCAGGTGATATTCATGTATCCACTTTTGTTGGGGCTGCATCAACAGCCTTGCATTGGAATAGGAACTGTTGGACAGAGTCAGCACAGCAGGCCAGCACAGCAGCACTTGTCTTTAGCAGTGGCCACTTTCCCAGCCTGCTGCAGAAAGGTGCTCAGGTTCAGCAGTTGCAGGCTCCTGGCCAAGTCCTCCATGATGATATGTCTTAGGTATTTCAGGTCTTCAGGCCATACAGGGTGTCTGCTTTGGCAGTGATGTGGTTCCTCTTCCTGAAGTCTGCCAGTCTCTTTTGGCTCACAGTCAGATTGTCGGACAGCTTAGTGATGCTTGTTCTTGCAAAGTCTTGCCACAGTTCACATGGGACCTACTCATCGAGACCAAGGTACCCCCTAACAGCACAGGGAACTCCTGGCTTCACTTTCTTTTGTCAGCTTTCTCTGGGTACTTCTCACTCTGGGAACACACTGTCTTTCTCCTCCTGGACAGTTATTTCCTTCTGCAGTATCAAACACTCTCCTTCTCTCTCTCAGCATGCAGGCCCACTTTCTGCTACTAGGCAAAGCCTCACCTCCTCCAGCAGAAATGCCATTTCACCTTTTACCAGAGACTGGCCATCAGGCAGACACAAGCAGAATTTTGAGTGCTGTGCAGAGCACTCCTTTCTTTGCCCAAAAAGAAAATGGAACTGGAACAAAGTGGGGGTGATTTAGATCCCAGTTTTGCAGACATTCTCTTGACAGGGATGTGGTTACAAGGCCTCAGAATTGGTTTGGATTGGTTCCTTTTCAAATGTCAGTTTCTTACGTTTTTTTAGACACACCCTTTATGCAAGGAGATGTTTCTAACAGTTTAGCAGGCAGCGGTGGGACTGGCTTCAAGCAGGAGTATCCAAAACAAGGGAACAATGAAGTGTGAGGTCTCTTTACACCTGGCTGTCATTAGACTTGCTAAAGAAACAATTAGGGACAGACAAAAGGAGAGGTCCTGCCGACATACTTCCTTACCTTGACCAGAAACTGCAGTCCCACCCATCCACCCTCCCATATACTAAAGGCAATGCTCAGGAAGAACTAATCAGCAGCCCTTTGCTGACAATGTCCTCATTGAATTTCAAAAGGCAGATCCATCTCCCGCTCCCTCACTAAAGTGCCTGATTCTCCACCGCCACCCAAAGGAATGCAAATAATATGCTTCCACTGTCCTGTGGAAGCTGTCCTCATCCTCCATCTTGTGCCATGCTATACCATAATCTTCCAAAATGGATCCCACTGGCTCCAGTCCTCAGATTCCTGCTACAGAGTCCTACTACCATACACAAGCTACACACTTACTACATATACACATCCAACATGCAAATGGAATATCAGCACAAGGTTCCAGGGTTCACATAATAGCAGAACTTTACACAAGAGGGGTCAAGAAACCCTCCTTTCTCTGACACAGAGAAAAAGGTATGGTCACATTACAGAGTCACAAAACCGGTACGCTGTCACTACGCTTTATGTGATTCACCCAGGGCAAGGATAATGGTCCAGTGCTGGCTATGGTATCACACTTGGTGTGCTCCTCTAAGACAAAGAACAGAATCCCAACCTAGTAGTACATTTAATTTATTTTTCTGCAGGATATAAAGCCATTTGGTCACATTTAAGTCCTTTTTCACGTTTAACTTCCATCTACAGAGGAAATGTTGTTGAAATTTTAAACGGATCACATCCACATTCAGGTGTTTAGAATTGGTAATTTATACAGATCAACTAAACATTGTGGCAATCAGTCTTTAATTCGAAAAGGGTGTTGTTAGCAGATAATGGTTTGACCTTTAAAGTTTATAACAATAAACCGCTCAAGGAACGTCAGTGCATGAAACGTAAATAATCTAACAATAATGTACTTTCCAATTACTGTATGGTAATTAGATACCCCAATTTATACAGGATGCTTACCTTGAACTCCATCTTCAGTGTTAGCAGGTCAGCATTTCTTAAGATTGCCTATTTTTTTGTCTTTTCAAAAGGTAGTTTAGAAATACAGTAAGCTAAACCTCCTCCCTCTCAGTTAGGTACACCTCCCTGTACCTCTCTCAAGATCCAGGATAACCAAGGGTCTGCTAGATTGATGAATAGACATTTCATTTTTATTGATAATGCCTCCAACGTTACTCATTGTCATCTCCCTTAGTATTGGAAGTAGCAACTTTCTTATCAGCTAAACACATGAAAAAAAATTGACTGCAGTCTTCTTTTATTTCTGGACAGAAATTACATCTATAGTGCCAGAGATATATTGTAGCCACACTTCTATTAAGGAGGTTGCCAGTAATGTCCAAAGTCTATGCTTAACAAATGGTCAGGTGGTGTGGCCAAGAAATTGCATGAAATAGACCAGCCAAGACAATGGATGTCAATTAGGGGTCGCCAGGGGTGATAAGCCACCTATTGTGACCCCTGCCACCTTGCTTGCGATCCTTGGCTGTTTGTCAGCCTTGGCAAGTGCTCTGGTTGCATAAAATCAGCTGCAGTGTGAGCAGTGCTTGATTGTAGTGCTGCGTTGAAGCTCTACCTGCAGAGACTTCATGATGGCCTGCAGGCTGGGCCTGGGTGGGGGAAAGAACTTGTCTCACTCGTTGCTATGGTGACCTCAGGTACCCTTGTGGTAGTGCCGGTCGTTGTGACTTCTGTGAGCTGCGGGCCCTAAGCAAACCTCCAACAGAAGCAAAAAGTAAAAAAAGATAAGATTATTTGTTTTTGGAGTTGACACAAGATTTTCAAATACCCTGCTGCAAAACTTCAGAAATGATTGTTAAAGTGCACACACTTCAGGTCCAACCCTTCTATCAATCTAGCCATTGTTTAGGTAATGTGAATAACACATTAATTGCCATTGTTTTATGTCCAACACTGCATCCGTGTAGCCACAACATGCACATGCCGGTCAGTGCTGGTGGACTGGCCAACAAGACATTGTCTGTTTTGAACACCACCAAGTGCGGAATGGCCATACCGGGCATTGGGCGATAGGCAGACGTTTTCCAGGGAGGCTGGAAGGGTGGGTGGCACGTTTTGTTAGTGGAGGGCAATTTTGTAGCAGTGCAGCAGTTTTAAAAGCACTGCAAAGTTCCTTGTATATTCAGCAGTTTTCAGGCAACAATAAAAGTGTCAAGTTAACTCTGGTGATTTATTAATGTACCTGCTTGAGAGAGATGGGAGTTTTGTCTAGTGGCAGTTTTTACTTATCTAAGGTAACGCAGAGGGTTAATATGCCTGCTGCAAAAAACGTGTGCCATGCATATCAAAGAAAAATATTCTGTGGGGATATCTCAGTGAGTTACTGCTTTTGTCACAGAGATTCTGTTGTTACTGTGCAGTACATAAATTGCATTCCTCATCTAGCACAGTGAGCTATGAACTGCCATCTGAGAGCTGCATGCAAGCTGCATGGTACAGATTAGAAAGTTATGTTTTTTTCCCAGTCTTTCTATTCTGATGTTGCTAAGAAAGGTTTGTTTGGGTAGAAATACATTCTTATTATTAAGGTCAACCCTAACCACTGTGTTATGTTCTGAATCTTGTGTTTGTGCTGCTCCAAACCAAGCGCTCTTAAAAGGTGTCTACCAGTATGGAAGACATGTGAATCCTGCACCTTGTAGTCTCCTTTGCCTTATGTAACATTTTCTATACACTAATTTACACACATATGATTAATTGTTTCTGTATGTGTTTGTGATGGATTTTGAAAATGTGGAAAATGTTGCTTTAGGAGCAGTGATTAATGGAGTCATTTTTAAATGCAGACTGTAACATCTGCATTTGGAAAGCAAGCATTCATGCCTTTGGGCATTCTGGCTGTCAGATAACTTGTTTGTTGCTGGTAAGCTATGCTAATGCAGAACAAGCATATTATTGAGACCAGTGATGTAGAAGAAGTTAATGATAGTAAACCTGGAAAGGTTCATGGCTCCACAGGTTTAGAAGTATGTATACCATGTAATGGAAAGGAAGGTTGGTGGGAGAACTTGCCCTTCATTAAATTGCACAGTTATCTACGTTCCAAGACTGAGATTTAATTACATGGTACTCTTCATTTCTAAAAAAAAATTATAAAGTAAAGTTGTTTTGAACATTATAGGCCAATCAACCTTCCCATCTTATAAGTTATTTGATATTGATAATGGCTGATTTCAACTTGACAAGCGTATTTTCCATTGTTGTACACTATTTGATAGGTTCTTAATCAATGCTACATTATCTTAATTATATATCTGAAAGTACTACCTGAAACAATGTACGTAGCTACATTTTCAATAGGATCTGAAGTGTGTCTGTTTATAGAGTACTTCTTTTGTATCTGTAGAGATTTTCCAGCCTCTGTGTTTGATGTAAGTAACCAAAAGTTAGATGCATCACTTCCTGTGATAGCATCAAGCCAAAGATCATGCAATGTTGCTTCTTTTGATTTCATGGGGTCCAAAGGTCATGTGATGTCATCGGGTCAAATGCCTTTCAATGTCACTTCCTGTGACATCATTGAGGTGGGTCAAAGAGCAGGCACATCACTTCCTGTGATATCACCAGGTCAAAGTTTGTGTGATGTCACTTCCTGTGACATCAGGCTGGGGTCACATGGCATGTGAGGTCACTTCCGCTACCCCTGGCATTTTGATGAATTGATGTCCATGGCCAAGACATGTTTCTCTTGAGCTCCGTCTCAGAGCCCTTACCTATGCCGTAAAGGTGGAGTGAAGCCAAACAATGCCGGCGAGCGAACAAACCCTGACTGCTCCTGATGCTGGTCGAATCAGTGAAATCCACCGTAGCCCCCCCCAAAACCACTTAAATAGGCTGCTTATAGACGTCTCCGGCAGCATACAAGATGGCGCCCGCCAGTGAACAGGAGAGACACCCACCCGGAGGACTTATGCAGGGGTGGCCGGCCAAGAAATAAGGCAAGCATGCCACCCAGTGGCGATCCCCCCTTGCGACATTGGGCAGAAGGCAAGCAACGAGGGCCATGTATGCAGAGGCATCTGCGAGAAAGACCTGGGCAGCTCCAGAGGCCCGACCGGGCCCCATTGCACTGGGTGGCAGGAGGAGGTGAGGAGGCCAGGCGAGTGGTGGTGGACAGTGTGAGGGGGGAACGAGGAAGCTACCTGAAGATGCGAAACCCCAAGGGCCTGTACTTCACGAGACACAAGAGGCCCCAAGGCCTTACTCAAAAGGTGAGAGGAAGCCCCCAGGCCCCATGCGGGCCCTACCCCCAGCACTTGGAGTTTGGAACTGGAGGTGGGAGACCATGGATGAGAGAGAAGGGTACCCTCGTGACCCTCGACTCAGGCCTGACTAACTGCATCATCCTCTGTAAGCAGCCCAAAGGACTCAAGGAGGGGTGAGGATCGAGGGGGTAGGGAGACAAAAGCGCCACAGAGTGGAGATCCCCTGAGAGTAACAGCAGAGAGGGAGTGATACACTCACACCAGCGATGGCAGGTAGTAGAGCCGAAACCCCCGCCCCTCCTCCATTAGGGACTTGCTCCAGGAAATGGACACTTCAAACTCTCAGGGAGCAAACATTCAGGCAGCAAGTTCTAAAACCAGCGAATCTACAGATGTATAGGCTCCAGTGACTAAAGAGAACATTCAAACCTTAATGGTGGATTTTCGCAAAGACATTTCCTCTATGTGTCACGATTTTAACAGGGCCCTAACTGATTTAGACCAATCCCTCTGCCAAACCAACTCCCACCTGGAGTGCGTTGAAACTACGATAATGTACTACGAACAAGACAATGGGGACCGCACTGCGCACCTTGAAAAACTGGAGTGGGACTGATCTGCACTACAAGACAAGCTGGACGACTTGGGAAATCAATCCAGAAGGAACAACATTTTAATACGAGATATCACATAGACCATCCTGACAGCGAAGTTGGAGGCTGATGTCCTGAAACTTTTCACCCACTTTCTCGACCAGTCGAGGGACGATCCAGTCCTTCTTTTTTGTTTAAATCTTTTTATTGGCATTTTTTATGTTTCCAAACAACATGAACAGTGCATTAGCAGTCGGTACGGCAACAGCAAAGTTATGCAGATCACTATGCAATCCAGCTTATGAACAGGTGAGTTAATGGATAAGTTACTGGTGATAGTACTTGGAGGATTGTTCTTGCAGTGACTGCGGCAGTATCATGTCAGACCTTGTGACATATTACATCTTAGCTATATTAGCCATGGTGTGGTACTCAATCAAACTGTGGGCGTGGGGTACAACAAAATGAGGACAAAGCAACCAAAGGAGGGGTAGGGTAGTCGCCTGAGACCTGCCGCCACGTGGGTTAAAAAGGGGGGGGAACAGACGGCCCCGCTGGGGCCGAGTGACAGCATCTCCGCAATGTGGAACCAAATGTTAGTGAGTGAGGCCAGTTCTGAGAGTCTATACTGCCAATAGCTATGCGCAGAGTCCTCGATCTTGCTCCCCGTCCTGGGGCCCATCCTCCGTGACAGTAGCCATGCCCTGTAAACTCGACACCATAGCATCCCAGAGATGCGCCAGAGGAAACCTGCGGACCCCAAGTAAATCCTCCCGACGTAGTGCAACCTCCTCCGCCCTAGCCCAGTTAAGCAGGGAACGGTGCCAGGCTATGGCGCGAGGGGCCGTTGGGGACTTCCACCTCTTGGTGATTAGACGTTTGACTGTTATGAACCCCAGGTCAAGGAACCGGGTGGCTGCCCTGTGCTTCTTACTCCTACTGAACAAATGCAGTATGTGTGCCTCCCGGTGAAAGGGGATATCTCGAGAGGTACAGGTAGCTAGCGTAGATGTCACAGTAGCCCAGTATTCGCGCAGGTTGGGACAGTGCCATAACATGTGGAGCATGTCTGCGTTCAATAGGCGGCACCTAGGGCAGGCTGCATCTGATCTAGCAAAGTACTTGTTGATTTGGGCTGGGGTGAGGTATGCCTGGTGCAATATAAAAAATTGAATTTGTTTAAAGCGCTGGTTACGAGGAATACATGTCGGACCTCCATGGACAGCCAACCACTCCCTGTTCGTGACTACTCTCCCTAAGGCTTCCTCCCAGTGTTGCTTCAGGGGGGTCAGGTCAATTTCTGTGTGCTGTCGGAGTGAGGACGCGAACCAATGAGCCAAGTGCCCCCCACTTCCCATCACATGTAGGTACTGTATCGTAAGGTGCGTGGGTGATTCCTGAGCAAGATTACCCCACTTAGCTGCCAGCGAGGCTATAATCGCCCGATGTAATAAAAACTGTCCCGGGTATATGTTCTCCTCTGTCATGAGTTCCTGGTATGGAATGAGTGAGCCATCCTGGTAAAGGTCTCCCATATCTTGGATACCCTCTGTTCCCCAGTGACGCAATTCAGTTGCTGTGGTGCATATATCACCCCGTGGTGTACCCAGTAATGGGATGGCGGGGGCGTATGGTGTGAGGGCCCTAGTGAGGAAAAGGCTCCTACGGAAACACTTAAAGTCTATATTGAGTAGAAGCGCACCAAGGGGTCTAGGCTTTGTGCATGGGTGGAAGATATGAAGTAGTTTTTGTTGTGGGATTGGAGGTTGTAGTGAGGCCTTCTCTGCCAGATGCCGGGATGCGAGCCATCGGGCGATCCACTGGAGCTGGGAGGCCAAATAGTAATGTTTGAATTTGGGCACCGCCAACCCCCCCTGGTCTGCCGATAAATAGAGCTTCCCAATAGATACTCTGTGTCTGGACGTTCCCCATATAAAGTCCCTCACTACCCCTTCCCATTTGCGAAAGAAGGGAGGGGAAATAATAATAGGTAAGGTAGTGAAGTAGTAGAGGAGACGAGGGAGAACTACCATTTTTACGAGGGCAACCCTGCCCGAGATTGCCAGTGGAAGTGTCTGCCAGAAGCCCATTTGTAACTGGATAGCTGTAGTGGCTCTGACTATGTTTCCCTCAAACAGATTCTCCCTAGTACAGTAGATGCGCACTCCCAGGTATCTAAAGGGGTCAGTGCACCATGTCATGCGAACGCCCCCCATGGAATACCCCGGGTCAAGGGTCGTCTGCAGAAACGGAGAGAGAATGGATTTCGCGGCATTAACCCTCAGGCCCGAAGCCCTGGCAAAGTGAGTTGAGGCCTGGTCCAAGGAGGGTGGGATGTCATGAAGGTCCTGCACGTACATTAGCAAATCATCAGCGTATAGCGAGATAACGTGCGTGCCGTCTCCAAGAGTGACTCCCATGTCCACATGCGTGTGGATGTGTGCAGCCAGTGGCTCCACCGCCAGTGCGAAGAGGAGGGGGGACAACAGGCATCCCTGTCGAGTCCCGCGCCTCACCCGTATAGGGTCCGATAAATAGGGGCCCGTCCGAACACGGACGGACGGGCTCCTATATAGCAACCGAACCATGCTAAGGAAATAAGGCCCTATACTGTACCTGGCAAGTGAGGCAAAGAGGAAGTTCCATTCGAGCGAATCAAACGCCTTCTCAAGGTCCAGCAACATGCAGCCCGACCTAGGCCATTTGAGAGGGGCATACTCAGCCACCCTAAAGTATCGGCGGATGTTTAGAGCCGTGTTTCGTTGAGGGAAGAACCCGTTCTGGTCCGGGTGTACCAAGGCGGGAACAAGGGGCACCAGGCGATTGGCTAAAACTTTGGCTAACATTTAATAGTCGACGTTTAATATCGCTATCGGTCTATATGATCCAGGGGAGGTTGGGTCCTTTCCTGGCTTCAAAAGAGAAACCATGTTAGCCGCGCACATCGAGGGCGGTAGAGTCATGTCGGTAATTGCCGAGGGGTATAGGGCGTGCAGTTGGGGCACCAGAGTCTCTGCATATGTTTTAAAAAATTCGGTGGGGAGCCCATCGGGTCCCGGCGTCTTTCCGGACGCCAACGACCGTAATGCTTCACGAATTTCATCTTCTGTCAGGGGGGGAGTCCAGAGTGAGGAGTTGGTCAAGCGTCAGTGTGGGTAGCTCCACTGTGGAGAGGAATGACTCAATGTGAGGGTTATTCCCCGACAGCCGGGACGAATATAACCTGGTGTAGTGTGCTGTCATTACGGCATGGATGTCTCTCTGCGTACAACTCCTGTGGCCTAGTTCGTCCACTAAGAGTTGTATAGGGCGTTGGGGGTGTTCTTGCCTAACTAAGTAAGCCAGCAATTTACCCGCTTTATCTGCTGTAGCCTGGGAACGAGCCGAGTGCGCCAAGAAATTGTGACATCGTAGTCTTTCTAATAGCACTTCCCGCTCAGTATGGGCGTCATCAAGTTGTTTTTGCCTAGCAGGCCGGTCGATGGCCTGCGCTTCTAACCGGAGCAGTTGTCGCTCAATGGCAGATAGGGATGAGTCAAGCTGTTTACGGATGCTCCACATGTGCCCAAGGCAATGCCCTCTGGTCACTACTTTGAATGCTTCCCACTCCGTCAGCACCGATTCCGCGGACCCCAAATTGAGATAAAAAATATCCAATCACTGCATACTCAAGGGAGCTGCGGAACGAAGGTCCTCCAAGGCCGCCGTCTGTAGACGCCAGGCTGGAATCGGGGGTACCTCGGTCTCCCACGCCAAGTGCATTATTTGTGGATTGTGGTCTGAGTGTGTCCGACCTAAGTATTCTGTGGACTAAATTAGGGGGGCTAGGGCCGCCAATGCTAAAATACGGTCCAGTCGTACGTGCAACTTATGGACTGGCGAAAAAAAGGAGTAAACCCTAGTGTGCCGGTGGCGTTAGTGCCAGACATCTGTCAACAACCAATGTCCCATCCAAGTGCATAGGGACTGGGCGTTCGATGAGGCTGTGGTTCTATTCAGAGGGGGAAAGGAACGATCCAGAGAAAGGACCAGCACAGAGTTAAAATCGCCTCCCAGCAACCATGGAACCTCCCTCCATCTGGGGATCAAAGCCATTAGACTACAGAGGAATGCTCCCTGATCGGTGATAGGGGCATAGATGGAACCCAACAGGATAGGCTGTCCATTTAACCTACCCCTAAGCAGCACATACCGTCCAGCGAGGTCTACCATCACCTCTTCCTCCTCCCATGGGACCCCGGCTTTTACCCAAATGAGTGCCCCTCTGGCCATGGATGAGTAGTTAGTACTGTAGACCCGACTTCGCCAACGACGGCGTAGTCGGTCGGCTTCTGGTTACGTTAGGTGCGTTTCTTGTAAGAGAGCGATGCTGACCGCTCTGCGCTGTAGGTAAGCATAGATGGAGTACCGCCTGGCAGGTGTGTGAATGCCTCTAACATTCCATGTGATTATATTTAGGTTTGTCATGGAAATGATGTAAATCTGTCTGTGCCCCTGTGTGAAGTGGACCCCCTCGGGGAGGGTATGCGCGGCGGCAACAGGTCTCTGTGTACAACCTCGGGAATGGTATGCGTGGCAGCAGCGGGTCTCTAAGGGAGGCGACTCTTCCAGGGGGAAAAATAAAATTTAGCATCCAAGGAACATGTAACATTATGAGAGCGGACCCCCAAAAGGGAGATCGACTCAAACATTTGCACCCATACATGGCAACTAGTTCAATGTCGTTGTTTGTCTTTTGGGGGAACGCGGGATTAGTGTGGGTATGGGAGAGAAGGATCACGTGCATACTCCATCCCCCTTATTTATCCCTCTATGGTAAGAGGTAGAGCACTGGGTATGTGAGTGTGTATGATAAGTCCCAGGAGCACAGCTTGGAATAATGGGGACATGTAGACAAGCTAGAGCCCTTAGTCTCTGTTACTTGTAAATACGAGAAGTTCGGGGGTGATGAGTGACCTGTTCTCAAATGATGGCATCCGAAGTCTGGGGAGTGATGTCCGGTGGCCGAGGCGAGCCAGCATCAGTCGACCATTCTGGCATGGAGTCGGCACCTCCCCGGGGTCCCGACGGGGACCCGGTGGAACTTAATGGCGAAGGTGATCTAACAGGCTGAAGGGCCGCCCCAACCTGTAGTGCTTCTTGACGCTCCGACCTGATCTGTTCTGGATTCGGTGCCACGACGGGCGACCGTGTGTCTCTGCCCTTCTTCCTGCGGCGGCCGCGGCGGGGTCTCTTGTGCAGCTGGGGGTCTTCAGAGGGCCTAGGAGCCATTGTCAGCCCGTTTTCTTTGAGCCAGTCCCCGGCCTCTGCAGGGGAATCAAAGTATCGGGTGTTGCCTTCCCGGATAACTCGAAGGTGGGCGGGAAAGAGTAGAGTGTATCAGAGTTCCAACTCTCTGAGTTGTTTCTTGACTGCGCCGAAGGTGGCTCGCCTCCTTTGTACTTGTGCAGTGTAATCCGGGAAGAAGGAGACGTGACATTTTGCACCTTGGGGCCGGGGTGTTTACCTATTTCCCGTAGTATTACATCTCTGTCCCTAAAGTTCATTAAGCGAAATAGGAAGGGACGAGGACGGGCCCCCGGAGGAGGCTTACGGGCTGGAACTCTGTGTGCCCGTTCTACCACGAATTGTGGTGAGAGCGACCCAGGGGAAGCAGATCTCTCATCCAGGATTCTGTGTAGACCTCCGGATCCTGACCTTCTGACCCCTCCGGCAGGCCAATCACCCTCACATTATTGCGGCATGACCTCCCTTCGGCATCATCCACTTTCTCCTCCAGTGTGCACACCCGATCCATCAGGTCCTGTAGTGTGGTCGTGAAATTATGGGATCTGGGCTTGAGTTCCGCCAGGGCTGCCTCAGTATCGTGGACCCTGTTAGATAGTTTGTGTTGATCTGCATGTAAAATCGTGAAGTCTGAGGTAATGGTGTCCATCCTACCCTCCAGCGGGGTGCCTATCCTCTCCACCGCCGCCAGTACCGAGTCCAATTTGGCTGCGATGTCAGGCTGGTTTGCACCCTTTGGTGTTCCAGAAGTCTTGGACGCTCCTTTGGTCAGGCTCCGGGGGGGAGCATCATGGTGGGTGTTGGAGCGGAGACGGCCCATGACTATCTGCTGAGCGCTCGGCATAGGGGACGAGATGTGGGTGTCCTCCGGTTGCGGATTCCGCAGCGCCTCGACCACCCTCCCAATGCCTCCGGCGGTGCTCCACCGCGGAGGCCAGCCAGATGGGGGAAGGCACGTGACTTTTTTAGAGGGGGATACTTAGAGCAGGGCCCGACCACACCTCGCCGCACGGTGGTGCGCATAGAAAAGTGTCCAGAGAGGGCCGTCCTTCACCATCTACCGCCCTACTATCTCAATGAGGCGCGCTCAGCAGAGCCCGCTCCGCTTGAATTCCAGTACTGCCACAGTCCTAGTAGGCCGAAACAGGGAAGATCTTGTGAGGAGGGACTAGGCCCGATCGGCCCCCGGACCCCTCCCCACCCCCAGGTAGTCGCCCCAGTCGCAGGCAAGGATCCTTGCTTGGTTATACAGGGTCAGGAGCAGCATAGGCCCGAACCGGCCTCCGCACTGTTCCCTCGCACTACGTTGCCCAGGTATTCTCCCACCGCTGCATCTCCACACACCAGGGGGAAAGGGGGCTAGGCCCGACCGACCCCCGGACCCCCCACTCCCCTCCGCGGTCCAGCAGCGCCGCCGCAGGCTCACCTGTTGTGTCACGGCCTCAATGGATGGGGTCGTCACAGAATGGCATCCTCTATCACAGGTGGGGACCTCCAGCCGCTGCCTCCGCCACCAAGGCCCCCTCCAGTAGCGTCCAGCGGCCCCAGGGGAAGGCACACAGCACCGAGTCCAGCCACTCCCAGCGCAGTCTCAGCCCCGAAGTTCTTCTTGCCCCGTGACTGCAGGGGAGAAAGGGGAAGCCCCCTTCTGGCTTATTGGGGGCTCCCCGCTGATGAAGCAGGCCAAATCTGCTCTGGTCTGTCCTCCCAGGACGTGCGGCGGTGCAGCGGCTTCGTTACTTGGCCCAGCTGCATCCCTTTGTGACCAAGTCTCGCTGCAGGGGAGGGAAGGGGGAGGCCCCGCTCCAGCTCTATGGGGGCCCCCGTGATTATTAAGCCGGCTCCAGACCCGGCAGGTCACCAAGGTAGCCCTAGTATTCACCACTGGCGCCGCGGGGTGTTGAGTCCGCTCCGGTCCACTTCTGTCGGCCTTGGAGCCCAACCAGGCGCTCGGGAGGTCCCCAACCAGGCAATAAAGGCAGTGTGAGGGGCACCCCACCAGGGAAGGGACTCCACGCGCTCTCCGGGCCCCGCCGGACAATATCCGGTCGATATCTCCACGGGCCCTCGCCCCAGCTCGTAATCTCACGGGCAGGGAGCACCTCCTCACAGCCCAGCAAGGGCTCCTGATGGCTCAGTCGTTTCCGCCGCTCCCGCCTCTCCTGTATTATGGCGTGCGGGAGGCCTCCACTCAGGCAACGTCGGCAGTCAGAAGGGCACCCCACCAGGGCAAAGACTCATCGCCGGACGACATCCCGGCCAAAATCCCCACGGGGCTTTGCCTTCCCACACAGTCTCTCAGGCGGTGGTGAGCTCCTCCTCCCAGCTCCACTAGGACTCTGTACGACTCTGTCAGTTCCGCCGGTCCCGCCTCTCCGGTATTACGGCGGCCAGGACAGCCACACCGCAGGAGCCTGGGTCGCTGCTCTCCGCTCGGTGCTGTGCCCCCTCTCGCCTATCGAGGGTCTCCACCACCCGGGCCCGCACGCTTACCACACGCGCAGCAGGCCGCAGATCAGGGCTCCGTCACCTCAGCATCCTCCGTATCAGGAGACCCCTCGTCAGGATCAGCAAGAGCTCCCCTATGCATTCCTGGGATGCAAGGTGAGTTTCCAGCTGCTATACCTCACGATTGCCAGGATAACCGGGGGATAAGGCACAGAGTGTCTTTAGAACACGTCCGCCATGTTAGGTGCTTGGCCACGCCCCCCCCCCCCACGATCCAGTCCTTCTTTATCAAACTCATGGGGTCTACTACACCTACCAACAGCAGAAAAATCTTGCCCCGGATGTCCTCACCAGGTTCACTACTTTCAGCAAAAAGATAACATTTTACAAGGAGCCCTGGCAACAGGATCCACAGGATCCCTTAGTGTACAAGGGAGACACCTTAATGCTTTTTCAGAACTTTTCGACCCAAACGCTGGCATGGTGGAGGGAACTCCATGAAATAACTCTGAAGCTACAAAAGGAAAAGATCCCATACAGATGGGAATTCCTATTCCATCTTCTCTTTACCTTCAAGGATGGGCAGTATGCGGTGTGCACCCTTGATGAGGTCAGAGAGGCCCTAGGTCTGTTGTCTTCAGCTGAAGTGGGAGGAAGACCAGAATTCAGCTAACACTAGATTGGTGGATCAAGGCTATAGCTGGCGGTTCCAGACCACAACCACTACCCACAAGAAGGCCCGCCATTAACATCACCAAGAGGATCAAGAACAGCACCCATCTCCATCTGAAGACGAAATCTAATTGTCAGTGACTTCCAATTGAGAGACAACTTCTTTAGGGCACATACCCCAAAGATCACCAACTGACCGATCAGCTTTACTGCACAGGACAGAACATCCCTGTGAGAACTGATGTTTAGAGGTAGAGGTTCCTATATTTGACCTAGGAGCCTGCCACTGCTATTGATCATTTTCTCACTATTTTATATACCTTCTAGACCTATAACCCTATGATGGGGCAACAGATCCTGACCTCATATTGGGTCTTAACCCTCGTTATAACTACCCCGTTTGTCACTTACGTAAAATGAGAGCAGAGGATATGGAGAGTCCAAATGACAATGTCTAGAACTTTGTGCGTCTTGGGCATATGCGCAATGTCCTCCCCAGAGACTACAAACTGGAGAGATACCATAGCATCAGAGGACGGAGGGAACAAATGAATGAGGAGACCTCTGCTGAACCAGGGAAGTGGAGGCCTGGGCAGAATGGGCAGGCACAAAGCAGATAACTTATGTGCTGGTGATTGCTGAGGTCTTAATAGCTTGCTTTGTATGTTCAATACACAGTATGACAAATGATACATAAATACATAATACATAAATGTGTGTACTCCTCCCTATACCCAATAAAACCAAAATAAAGTTGGGAAAAAAAAAATGGTCAGGAGATGATTTTAGACATGGATTCCAGATAAAAGTCATAGATCATTAGTGTTTACTTTCAAAATATAAGACCACCAAACTAATGCTGTCTTTCCAATTTGTTTGGAGTGAATCAAGTATTAATAGGCAGATGTATTTGTAATAAGTAATCATTTAGTGACTTTTTATTGATTATGCTCAATAAAGTTATCTACATTTCTTTAAGAATATTTTTTTGAATATTTCAACCATAACAAAGAGTTGGCTGGCTGACAGAAAAGCAATCATATACATCCAGGAGGGGAGGAGAGGTTGGTTGGTCGGCATATATCCTCTCAAATCTTGAAATCCATAACTAGACTACTGTTCGATAATGACCAGCGGTGTTCCCTAATTAGGGGGCATCCCCTTTTAAGATACAGGGTCCTTCACCCACCCAGGTGGCATGTTTTATCATTTGGATCTGCTCCTTGTCAGGTCGGGAGTGCATACCCGACGGGCATCCTTTCTAGCTCTTTTTCAGAGATCTTTTATCCCAAGTTTAAGAAGCAAAAAATTGCCTCATTAACTGCCCTCAAGTGAGAAATTGTGTCTTGTCACCCAGAAGGTAAATGGTCAGTAGATTGGGCAAAAAGACTTTAGGTGATCGGAATTACCTATGGCAATCCTGGTTTAGAAATGTATTAAACATGTGGATTCCATGGTAAGATTAAAAACAAAAATGCTGTCCCTAGGCACTATGATCTGTCGAATCCTAAACAGCCAACATGTTTCTTGCCTCCAATGGCCCAGTAGGGTCAATGGCATTCATCAGGAACTTTAAAAAGCCCTAATCTGATCTTGTGAGTGTCAGCAATCACTGTGTCTTACAACATTGTGCACAATAAGCATAGTCAAAACAAGGGAGAATACCTCAAATGATATTCTGTGGTAAATAATACCTGGTAAACGACAAATAAACATAAATTAAAATGGCAGCATATAGCTTCATTTTGAATTGTAGCTCATCATGCAGTTATGTGAACTAATACAAGATCCATGTCACCAGGAGGACCCAATACCCAATATATAGTGCCAAATAAATTAATCAATGCACAGCACACCTAAAACACATGCGCCCTTTGTGGAGGGTGTGAGAAAGTGCCTTGCCCTGTTTAGGGAAAACCAGGTTTTCATAGGGAGCAGAGGCCTGTTTCTGTCCTATGGTGAATTATTCTGGAGAATGATAATCAACAAAGATACATAGTTAAAGTTATACGTCTTCTACCTTCAGGATGCCATCTATATTGGTTTGTGCTGACAGAGGTCTGCTTCTCGCTCAACGGCAGACCAGTAATTTAACCTATGCATGTGCCAAACTGTCCCCAAACTGTGAATAAAGAGTTGGTTCACTACTTTTAAAAAAAAGGTACTCGAGATGTAGTTAGCCAACTTTTCCGGGATTCGGAGGGGGATGTGGTGTGCCAAACTGGGCTCGGTCAAACAGCCAATCTGGACCAATCTGGAGTTGCCATCTTCTTAAAGGAGGATTTCATGTTTAGTAGCTATGTCCAAAGTGAGGTTTTGCCCTGTCTAATCAAAAAGGAGGTTTTCATTAACCTTATTCCAAAAAAAGTAATAAAGGAGGGAGTTCCCTTATGGCAGCAACGCCAAGAGGAACTAAGGATAAACCAAGAAAAAGAAGAAAATGAACGGGGCCACCATAGAGTGTAACAAAAAAAAGATGGCACTTAAAGTATCTGAATACATAATGTCAGACATGAATTAAAGAGATGTCTGTATGCCAAATCTGCTGAATGACGTCTGATTAATGATGTTTCTCAATAGACTTCAATTAATGTATTTTGACTAATTAAATTTCTGAGGGGAGAGGTGTGGCGCCGCAGCCAGGGCGACTGACGCTGGACGCTGGGGATCACGGTTCGATCCCTGGCTCCGGCGGCAGGGGTCTGCCCAGCACCATGCGACTCTGGGCAATAGCTTGCTTAATCTTCCCAACGGCCCCCAGCGCCGAGATACCCCTTCGGGGTGATTCGTGCGCTATACAAGTACTGGATTTTCATTTACATTTATCTTCAGTGTCAGTGTGTATGATGGCTTAATCTGGGCCATATTGGTAGAAGGTAAATGGTACAAAATGACTGAAGAGTTTCAGTTTTTGGTACCCATTATTGATCTTGTATTGGTTCTGATGGCAAGTTGAATTATTTGTGTAATTTCCCATGAGGGTCCAGCTATGGATACAGGGGGAGAATTTGCATTAGTTCAAGGAACTCCAACGACTCCCGTTGTTGAGCCCAATTTTGTCAGTTGTTGACTTGAAAACCCATCTCTGTTCTTTTTCTAATCGTTTTTTCTTCAGATTTGGGCTCTCTGGTAGTTTCTAGTGTGATCCACTCAATTTCATTTGGATGATGGCCTTTTTCCAAAAAGTGAGTGGTTAATTTAGGGTCTCATTATGATGTCTCTTTGGAAAGCATGCCGACCGACTCCTTGTCGGAATCTGTTCCGACCGACTCGGGTTCGGAGAGTCCGACCAACGTATTACGATGTTTCCGAACACCGTTTGGTCAGACTCCCATTGACTTCAATGGGAGCCTGTGTTCCGACCGACAACACAGGCTCCCATTGAAAAAAGGGGTGGTTGTGGATAACCTTGCACTCTGTGGTGGGCACCACATGGTGCCTGCCACACTGTGCATGGTTCTAAAGAGGGGTCCCGTGGGTACTTCCACGGGCCCCAACCGGAGGCCTCCAGGTAAAGAGGAGCATGCTACGGGCCCCCAAAGTCAGTTTCCGACAGCCTTTCCGTGTCGGACAGGCCGATTCGGAAAGGCTGTCAGAATCCAACATCGTAATACGTCGGTCGGAAACGCGGCCCATAGACTTGTACGATTCGGCTCTGACCGACTCGGAGTCTCCGAATGCCGGTCGGAACTGAGCCGGAAAGAATGAACCTTCTATCGTAATCAGTTGGTCGGAAGTGTTTCGGAGTCGGTCGGAAACATGGGTTCCAACACAGGTTAGGAAAATCTGAATGCTGTTCGGAGCCTTTCCGACTGATATCGTAATGAGGCCCTTAGTTGTGGACCTCCTACATCAAATGGAGCTTCAGTGCTCATTTATTCTGATCTTGATTTTCTGGCCGTCATGCCTACATATTGGAGATTACAAGGACAGGTTATTAGGTGCATTGCATTTTTAGAGTTACAGTTTCATGCTTCCGAAGAGTACATTTAACCAAATCAATTTGGTTACATTGTTTGGTAAGGATACACACAGGGGAAGTGACTAGAAATGGAGGAAGAATGTATCCCCAGATGTTAGTTCTAGACAGACTCCTGTCTTTTTTTGCTCTGGTTTTGTATGTACCAGGATGTCACACAGATTCCTTGTCCTTTTAAATGAAAACAGTGGTCGGTTCATACTCAGTTTTCCAGTATTGAGGATATGCCAGCTCTGGTTGGTGATTATCTTCAAATCATGTGAAACTAGCGTGAAGGTAGTGCTCTCATGGGACTATCATGCAATTAATAAGAGATACATTGCCAGATTGGAAAGTTCTCAATCTGATGGAAGAAAAGATCTCATTGGCTAACATTCCTATTTATTAGCCCTTACCACCTCTGATCCTTCATGATGCAGGTAGATAGTATTCAAATGAAGAGCGCCATAGTAATAGATTGCATTGGTGAATGACATGATCCAGTCTAGATTATGTCCTGTTTCAGTAAAGAAATATCCACACATTTGATAACCACTGAGCCACGTGCCTGAAAACTATTCAGTTGTTTGAAATGACTATATTTACAGTTATGCCTCATGATCTATAATCCAAAATTATCCTTGAAATAAGTTTGTTTCTCTTCAAAGTGTGCTTCTCCAAAGATACGTCCCTTTCAACAACATAAACCAAAGTGATTGAGGAACTTTTAATTTATCGAGAGATCATTTAAATTACATCTGTAACATATTTGACTGCTTGTGATATCTGGAATGTATGCGTTATTTGAATAGAGCGAACTGAACCAAAAGTCGGTGACCTCTGGATTTAGAATGCTTCATTGGTTTATTTTATTTGTTTTATTTATTTGGAGCATTTATTGAGCGCACGGCTACCTCCAACAGAGGTGTCCCGGTGCTAAGGCTGCAGAAAATGCACAATGGCAGAGGAGACGGGCTAGGTGCGGTCGGACAGCCAGATTTTCAGTGCTTTCCTAAAAGCTGATTCTGGTGCCGTATTACGGATATGTAAGGGCATGGCATTCCAGAGCTTCACGGTTCTGACCACAAAAGCTCTGCCGCCTATCCTGGCCTTACGAAAGCGAGGAATAGAGAGCAGATTCAAATGGTTGGACATAAGTTCTCGGTCGTGTTGGTAGCTTTGCAGTCTGCATCTCAGATATGACGGGCTCCGACCCATGGTGGCTCTATATGCCAAGGTGAGTACCTTAAATTCAATTCTTCTGCTGACAGGCAGCCAGTGAAGATTTGGCAAGTGAGGAGAGATGGAATGTCGGAAAGGAACCTTGCAGATCAATCTAGCTGCTGCATTCTGAACCATTTGTAATCTGCGGATCAAATAAGCCGGGAGACCTAAGTAGAGGCTGTTAGAGTAGTCCAGGCTGGATGTAATCAAGGAATGAACCACAGTCTGCCTACAGTCCAGCGGGAGAAAGTGGAGGAATTTCCTCAGGGTGCGCAGCTTCCAGAAGCATATGGAGAAAACCTGACTGATCTGGGCTTTGCAGGAGAGAGCATTGTCGAATTTGAACCCCAAATTCCTTACCGCCTCCACAGGAACAGGAGGGGGATTCAGTTCTGACGGCCACCACAGCATGGAGGGAGGTGGGACTGGTTGGTTAAAGAAGAGCACCTCGGTTTTCTCAGTGTTCAGCTTTAGGCAGTTTCCAGTCATCCAATCCGAGATGTTGCTCAAACACCGCCTAAAGTTGACAAAAGCAGCCTCCGACTGTTCTTTAAAAGAGAAAATCAATTGGGTGTCGTCAGCGTAAGAAATCACTTTCACTCCGAAAGGGACCCCGCAAACAAGAGGTTCCGAGTAGAAGCAAAGGGGCGCAAATAAACCTGTTGTGTGCGGTTCTCGAGGAAAGACCGGAACCAGGACAGAACCGTACCCCGTACTCCAAAATGCTTAAGTCTCTCCAGGAGAATCGGATGGGCCACAGTATCGAAAGCTGCGGATAGGTCGAGCAGCACCAGCATAGCTGCGTTGCCCTGATCAATGGTTATGCGTACGCTTTCAGCAACTTCCAAGAGTGCGGTCTCCATACTGTATCCTGCTCTATAGCCGGATTGAGAGTCATGGAAACAATAGTGACATTCCAAAAATTCTGAGAGTTGACTCTGAACTACCTGCTCAAGAATTTTTGCCAGTGCAGGTAGCAGAGAGATGGGTCGAAAGTTTTTAAGTTCTGCAGGATCGGCATCCGGCTTCTTGAGGATAGGCAGTAAGAATGCTTGTTTCCATGTCTCTGGATATATACCTGAATTCAGGGAGGAGTTCCAAATTAGGTTCAGGGGGGCATTAAAACAAGGGGCCAACAGTCTGAAGAACTAAGCCGGGCAAGGGTCGCCCATGGTTTTCTTGTTACGTTATTGTTACAAACTAGCATGGAGATGTTTCAAGTTTTTTGTAAACAAATCATGTTGCTGATCGTTTGTGATGTAATTGGCTTAGCAAATAATACTCTGTTTTAATTGTATTCTCACTGAGTGCAAATAGCGATGTAGTGCTATCTGCTGCAATATCACAACCCTAATAAGCTAATAATTTCTACATTAAAATTGGTACACCTTCCTATACGCTAGAAGTGCTTAGAGGAGCTATGATTCCTCAGATGAACTGGCATAGATTCACCATAAAAAAATTAGTACTGTCTCGATTGCACTATACTGGCTAGGATGTGAAATCAGAGTTTACATGCCCAGTTTTGTTTTTTACATGAATGTTGGAGTGCACCAAACATTTTTTTTTTTTTTACTTCTTAGATAAAATATGATGGGACAAGTATTCTTGAACGTAATGGACTTGTTCACAAACTGCATTACGTTTAGGAGTACTTCAATAGAAAGCAATGGAGGTAGGGGCTTAAAATAAAACCCAAACTGACAATGTTAAATTAAATTATTTAAACTATTTAAAAATATGAATACACTTAATTATCAGGGGGTGGATATATGAATTGCCAAAAGTAATAATGTTACTCAAAAGTGTGAAAGTAAACTTACATGTGTAGATTTACTCATGCGTAAGTTAACCTTTGTGAATAGGCTCCAATGTTTTGATGATAAGTTTGATTTTTTTTCAAACATACAAAGCCAAATATGAATCTCATTCCTGAGTCAAGGTGTGCAAGAATAGAGTACTACTTTGCAAGTAACGGTTACTGGATCCTTTTAAATGGTAACTGTGGAAGTTGCAGTCTCTAGCCCTGAGAGACTGCATTGCAATATCACAGCTGGAGCCAGAGGAAAGGGATGTGTACTTTTTTCCTCTTGCTCCAGCTAGGATATTGAAATGCTGTAGGACTACAGCATTGATGTCTGTGCAAATGGCTAGTTAAACCACATGGCATTTAAATGTGGTGGAGGCCAATCGGATTTTTTAGGAAAGCCACAGGTTATTTTATGTGTGTTAAGTGCGGTACACCAAATCATTAGTGGAGGATTATACATTTGCATAACATACTGGACTGTACACTTGTGTTAGCCTCCTTCTATGCGTGACGTGTATTATAAACCATGGTCACAGGATTTATGGTATCCAGAATTATCGAGGACACACCCCAGAGTAGGGCTTGGGGAAATGTTGTGCCATTCTGTAAAATGGGCAGAAGTCATAAAATGGTGCTTCTTCAGAATATTTATCAGCCCTTTCACCTTTCCTAGCTCAGTTATGAGCATTTCTTCTGGGGGAATTTTAGTAGAGATTCTGATTTCTGTGGCTGTGCACGTGCTCACACATGCAGAATTTTGAATTTATGCACATTGAGCTGCAAAGCCTATTATATGAAATATTAATTTGTTTTCCAGGGAACATGCAGCAGAATATAGCTGCTCTTTCTCACCATTCCCTATTCCCAATGATGTTTATTCCACCCTAGTGCCCTTCTGGATGGTGGCAGAGTCTCCTTTTGAATTTCAACTATTACAGATATTGTGTAGAAAATTGATAAACAACAAAATGCAGTATTTTTATGAAATATGTACAGATAAAATCAATAATGCATTGCCAAATCTTACTGTGGAAAGTGTGGTTTTCCTGTTCATGCAAGTCCTTGACATACCTTCTTAAAGTGCTGCAATGCACAGCAATAGAAACAGATGTTCAATCTGCTTTGTTTAACTATTTTACTTGGATTTTATGTAGGTTTTTCTACAACGGAGGAATTTCTGTATGAGATACAATATGAATCGGATCAAGTGAAATCTCAGCTGGAGTCTTCCCTGGCAATTGGCTTCGTGAGAAAAGAGCGAGACGCACACTCTGGAATAGTTACGTTGATCTTCAACATTATTTTTGCTCCCAGCAAGCCAATGAAGTAAGCATTTACATGCATTTGTTGTTTCTCACTGATTCATATATTTTATGTAACACTAAAATTGTACTATAGTAAAGTGGTCAGAGCTTCTGATAACTTCAGAAGGTTGGTGTGCCTCTCTAATAAGAGATGTTTTTCTTTTGTAGTCATTGGTCCAACAGAGAAAACCATATAACTCTGGTTGGTAACTTCAAATTCCCACAAGGGATAGTCTAGAGTATTTTTCAGAATGTTGACGATGAATCAATGGCCAAAGGTTACAGGGACATATTAGTTAGGCTCAGATTTCACTCCTACCAGTGAAATTCAGCAGTTATAGTTACCTGAGCTAACTATAACTTACGCCCATGCAATGCACTGCTTATGACTTCACATATTACATCACTCATGACATGGTCATTGACATCACAGGTGGTGTTCCCAATGGCCCAGGGGGTCCCTGAGGCCTTCTGCTTTAAATTGATCATGGCCCCGGGGAGGCTGTGGTCCCTGGGGCCAAGTGGGGGTAAGAGAGCCCCCCCACCCGATTTATGAAGAAATAAGCCTCAGGGTGGTGGTGGTCCCCGGGGCATTAATAAGCCCAGGAGGGGGGACCAGTGCACCCCCCTCCTTCACTATGCAAATGCCCCCAGGACCTGGCCCACCCAGGGGCCAATTATTAGCGAAGTGCGGAAATCCGCGCTTCGTTTCTTTTGAAATTTTTCTGCAGGATCCGCAAATCCAGCACGGCTCCCACTGAACAATTTAAAAAAAAGTCTGTGGTGATCAACAGACTTACTTGCTTCCTGCAAGTTCCAAAGAGGCTGCTCCACTTTATTAGAGGGTACAAGGCTCCACATTGTCTAACACCCTGGCCTTAACACCCTGACTTTCTATCTAGCTGCTATTCCTTAAGTGTGGTCTTCTGATTATACCACTATTTGATTAGATCTTGACTCGTCTCCGGCCTTTGTCATGTAGCATGCTATAGCAGTCCTAAGTCACAGCACGTAGTCAACAATGTCTCATGTAGATTTCTTGGAAGCATTCTTCTAGCCATCTACTATGACTTTCCAGGGATTTTTCAGTGGTTGGTCAAACTGAATCACAAAGGGGATGAAACCCACTTCATTCTACAGCATCTTCCTGTAGGGGCAAAACTGGAATGGTAGCAGGATATCCCACTTCTTCCTCAGTCATCTTGGTTGTGCCTTGGTTACAGACAGTCAAAACTCAGACCCTTCATTTGAGAAGTGTCAAAAATAGCCCCCATTTCCCCATATACCCATGTTCCTCCTTCCCACAAGTGGACTGTGTATCCCCTTTGTATAATTTCTGGCCTGACATGAAAAATTTGTTGTGTTAATTTTGTTCCTACTGCCCCCCTACTTTTTATGGTGGAGGCTCGACCTGCTATTTTTTCTGGTCTAACCAAGGGTGTTCCTGGGTAACCGCAATTCTGATCCATACATGAATCTTTTTCCAAAGTTCTCTGGGGTCAGTGTGCTCAGAGTCCCATTGATGTTGGCATAACTCTGGAAAATGATTGCTAAAATATGCTCTTTCATTATCAAATGTATACAGTTCAGTATACGTAGTGGTATGATTGCCTTTCAGCCATCTGGTACTTTCACAGAAGCATTTATCCAATACTCCCTGGTTTTGTAAGACTGTTTTTAGCTGTTGCTGAATTTCCTAAGTGGCATCTTAGGATCAGCTCAAATCCCCTTACAAAAGTTTACCTTATACATTTGTATTGTTCGAGCTGCTTTGGTTACAAAGTGAGTATGGCATCCTTCGCTACTGCAGGCTTTCTGGTAGTTGCTGGACTTTCAGGTCATTATCTAAACTGTTGAGCAATAATGTCTTAACCTGGATTGTTCGGCTATGAGGGATGTAAGCCATAGCCTTAATGTGAGCTGGGACTGAACTCCTACAAAATCCAAACAGTTTGGCTCCCATTAGGTAAACTGGTTTCTGTCAGGAATACCTGACACTCGCTTCATAACTTTGCTCCAGCAGCAAAGATTTCCTCAGGGAAATGCATGTTGTACATGTGCCACAACACCAAATTGCAATTAAGAAAGAAAGAACTTAAAATTTGAAAACTAAGTTAGTACAAAAGTGAAGCGTGCAATACGAAAGTAGCACAATAATTAAGACCATCATATATGGGGATCAGGAGTTATTGTAGAAATAAATTAAAAAAACCATACAATACAGTAGAATGTAAAATTAGATGCTATTCTAGTGAGTATGGTAGACAAGACCAAGATACCATGTGGACTCAACCCCAGATGATGTGTGGTCATGAAATGTTGGTGGTTTCATGGCAGTCAAACTTTTTACTTAAAAATAATTGTGGAAGTGAAAATCCTCAGTGGTGCAAGGCTGAAAACAGTTCCCGGCAAGGACTTTACAAACTTGGATACATGTTTTCATGTTTCAGCTGTTAACTCAAATTTAGGAGTCAAAAGCACTGAGAAGGACAAACTGTCAAAATGTAGCCACTGTATGTGCATTATCTAGGGGAGGCTTGTTCTCCAAAGACGGATATTTTTTAAGTCACAACTTTTACAAAACTATTGTAACTTATTTGCTGGTGCTCTGGAAGTCCCGAAATGTTCACAAAAGGTCTCTATAGTGATAGTCCCCTGATTCAAGTTACAACTGGTTCCTTTGAGCACCCTAGAACATCATCAGCCCCCTTTGTCTACTGAGCTCCTTCACTCCCCACACACAGGGGAGGTGTTTAACAGATGTTGGTGGGTAAAATGTTCAGTCACAATTCATTTTCTCCCTTTGTCCTAGACACTGACAACTTTCTTTCTCCAGGACCTTTCTCTAGCTATAGGAGAACAAATCCACTAGACAAAGAGGTTCTACTGGCAGAACTTGTACTTGGACCTGTGTGTCCTTGGAGGTGAGCAAGAGATTATCTCTCCTAGCTCTTGAAGGAGACTGGCTGCCCCTGAGATCCTAGTCAGAGCGACACAATTCCCTTCAGAGGCACTTTTCAGACAGATTTAAGTTTTTCCAATAAGACAAATGCAAGCCCTCTTTTTAGGTCGAGCCCTGAGCCAGCTCGCAAGCGCTGCTCTGGGGTTGATCTGTGGTAGTTGAGTACGGGAGAGAAGCCGCGCCCACTCCCCCGCCCATATTTTTCATTGGCTTGTGTCTTTGTCCTTTCTAAATGCTGCCTTCCGATTGGTTTATAGGCTTGTTAGTCCCTCCTTATGACGGCCATGTCGTCATTTGTATCCTTCCATGGCTACTGGCCCCTTTACTTTGAGTGTTGCACGGTATGTGTTATTTTGATTGTGAGCACTATTTTCTTCCCGTGCCTTCTCCCCCCTCCCGCAGTCCGTGCCTTCTCGCCCCCGTGCCCCCCACCCGCCCGCACTCCCATTTGCAATGCAATAGGTCTCGCGTAAATGTGAGTCCTATTGCATTGCAAATGCTTGTTTTACATACTCTGCTTCCGTAGGAAAACATTGTGATCCATTTGCTGTTTTGTCCTTCTTTTTTTTCTTCGTCTGGTCTACTACGGCGCTGACATCAGTTCGCCCAAGGCGCGTGCTCGGGCGGGGCCTAGGTGTTCCTGGGGCTGACGTTGAGGTGGAAGCAGACTTGGGAGGTTTGAGCTACGGGCAGAGTTCAGCCGATAGAGCGGCTCTGGGTACAGAGGAGGCCCTGCCATGGTGGAGAACGCGAGCACCGCCCGTGGAGCTCTGGTGAGAATGGGAGGGGAGCAGGTGGGAGAAACCGTACCTCAGGAAGGGTGACTCGGATCCTAGTGGACGGGGCACAGAGCCCTGGGCATGGTAAACAGTTTGAACGCACGGAGCCTGGTGAACCTGGGGGGCAGGAGATCAGCGCCGTGCTTCAATGAGGGAACGTTAGTTTAGAAAAGGAGATCTGAGAGTTTACCCGAGCACTCTTCCAGTGAAACAAATAGGCATACTTTATTTACACATTAACTAAAATGACAGTAAAGAAGAAAGGAAGATGTCTTAGACAACTTATCTTTAGGAAAACCTTTAGTCTTAATGACATCTTGCACTAAACATGTAAACACATGATAAACTCTCTGCAAACTTCAAAAAAGTGTATTTTATTAACATGCATGAGTGTTTTACTTTAGATCAGATTGTATCACTGCATTGAGATGCTTTTATAAGCAGTGATAGTTTTCAGAAATGATCTTGGAAACATTCATGCCGCCTCCATTCTGAAAACAATGCCATTAGTGAACCAAGAGGCAAGTAATTTGTCAGGTGCATCTTATGTGTAGCCTTGGTTGTTATATAATTGGAACATCATTATAGTTTTTTAAATAAAACACAAGAGCAGGTTTTGTACGGCACACATTTTGAACTCTTATATTTTTGGGGGCTCTCATTGGTAATGAAGAAATAGGAGACAAAGTAAAATTAACCAATTGCCTAGGATCACACAATTTCGTCATGTGGGGAAGCCAGGATTGATACCAGGTTTTCTGGTTTGACATTTTGCAATGCTGCCACCAAATGAATCTCTTTCCCTCTCAAGTTTTACATTAGAAGTTAATGGTTTGACTTTAATTATTGGTGCATGAGAATAGAGCGTTGGCAGCCGACAGTCATGTGAAGGTTTAGTTTGATCCACACCGTGCATCTGCTCCACGTCCCCCCCTACGCGCTCCTTTCGTCACTCCAACCCTCACATTGCTGGCATTGGTGTGGCCCTTGGGTTTGCCACAGACAGTACTTTGTGGCCCCCGGGGAAATGTTTGCGAGTTCCCATATATTATACTATATGCATTCTCATAGATGGTGACTGTGCAGGAAATTAGAGAAAGGAAGATGTTCTGCTCTATGAAAAATGGTAATCGGCCCAGGCGTGTCATCACCATAATAGTGACATTTTTTAGGCCTGGAAGGGAGAGACTGTTTCAGATTCAAGGCTGTCCGTATTGCGCAAAAAAAGGTAACTCTCGTGCACACCTTCGGTCTCCGACACACCAGTCAAATTCTGACGGGCCTCGGACAGGCGTTCGTCCAAGGTACTCGAACATGTTACATTTTCCTTTTAGGTCTTGGTCTGCTTTTGAAAGTTAGCCTCATCCTAGAAAGCATGAAAATTGCGAGCTTGGTGCTTGTGTGTTTTATAGGCTTTATTTGTTTATTGAAATTGCATATACATGAATGTATTTGTAGCCAAGGTATGGCCTTGGCCCTCTTTCCTAACTTGTGTTTTCTTACAGACGTAGGCAAGTCCAGGTACACGCTCTTGCACCGACACACACTTCTTTTTAGGTGGCTGTACGCATACGATCAGGCAAAATACTGTGACCCACATTACAAGACAGCCAATTGATAAAGAGGCTGTTACATTGCCCCTTTATGTGTGTACTTGTATTATGTTTTTTTTTTTTAAAGAAAGCATGAGGCTGGTGAGGCAGCTAGAGCAGTCTCAAGCCCAGACTTTATGTGTTGGATGCAAGCAAAATGTGACTGCCACTTGAACGGACTAGGCCAGATCTAAAACGACATCTACCATTGTGAGGTGTAACTTCTGTGGATTTTTATGGTTTGATAGTTAAACATGGACCACCTATTATGCCCTTGGAATCTAAAGAGTTGTAAATTCTACTCAGGATCGTTCCCTCATGCAGAAATATTGGCCCTTGTTGAGAGCACAAACACATACAGTAAGTCTGATTTAAGCTGTGGGCCTTCCCGAGATCTGAAATATTACAGAAAACCGCTGCTGTCGTGTCACACGCAAAACGAATTGCTGTCTAAAAATAGGCAGTGAACCTAATATGCTGATTGGTGCACATGCAGAATACTTTGGTGGCGATGTTGCCATATTAATATAAAGCAGGCTTTCAGACTTAATGGATTTAGGGCTTGTTGGGTTTCTGTAGGCAGTAGTAAAATTGGGCGGGTGGGTGGTGGCATGTTGAGAATTAACTCATTTATCGACAGGCTCAAGGGATAACCCGACCGTCTGTTGTAGGAGGAGGGGTGTTCGAAATGGTAAAGTAGAATTATGGAAGCGGGTGGGTGAACTGTAGTAGATCAAGAAAGCAGCAGTGTTGGTGAGGGCAGGCAGGTATGTGGATTATTGACACGTCCAGCATTGTGTAAACCTAAATGGGACAAAATTAGAGGTAAAGTTAAACTGTAAGACAAAAATAATCCATTTATTGAGTTTCAAGCCTTTTTTTGAGGGCATGTCCATGCTGCCTTTGGTTTCAGAAACAAAAACGTTGCCCATCCCAGCCTTTTTTAGGTCGAGCCTAGCGGCAGCGCGCATGCGCTGCACGCTCTGCGAGGCATGCAGCAGTTGAGTATGCTGTGTAAGCCTCGCCCACTCTCCACCCATACTTTTCATTGGCAGGTGTCATTGTCCTTTGTAAATGCTGGCTTCCCATTCATTATGAGGCTTGTTAGTCCCTCCTTGTTACCGCCCTGTCTCCATTTGGTACTGCCCATGAGGACTTGATCTTTTACTGTGTCCTAACTCGGGAGCTTTCATTACCAGCTCTGAGAACTATTTACTTCATTAAGGGACACAGCACGCACGGGGTGTCAGCTTTGGTAATGGCGGCCGCTTCCCAACCTAATTGGCATTTCGTTTTCGTTTTTTTTTTTTATTTTAAACTTTAATACGGAGCGTGGCGCCCCCTTTAGGGACACTGCGCTCAGTTTAATATATATATTTTTTTTATTTAATACCGAGCGCGGCGCCCTCTTCAGGGAAACCGCGCTCGGGTTATTTTATTATTTTCCTTGTTTATTATAGCGTGTTTTTCCCTTTCACATCTACCTGGATACACGTTTTAATTGTGGCTCTGATATGCCTGCGAAGATGACACGTCTAGCATGACATCAAATTTCATAACGTCATGTATAAGACATCCATAAATCGCATTATATACAATCATGTACCGTTATCTAACACATAACATGATTTACGTGCCATTAGCCCCACATCATATGTGATGCCTCAACCCAGCCCTGACTTTTTCATCAAATTCGTGTTGTACTCTGGGACATGTAGTTTTGCTTGTACAGTATCTGTGGCTAAAAGCCATGACTGGGGCTGGCTGGAGATTGACACACGCATCAGACCAATTGCCAGTTATAGTAATTTATCATATAGTATCAGACATCGCCATATTATGCTAGAGTAGCGGATCTATAGGCACGATTTCTAGCCAATGGTTGATGTCAATACGGTTCTGGCTTCAGCGTACAGGCATGCTGTTACTATAAGACCGGAGCAGAGATCTCGAGTTTCCTATGTTCGTGCCAGAGTAGCTCATTCAGTTTTAGTTTTCTTTGCATTATGGAACACAAAGCCCCGTGTTTGCTAGTATTAAACTAGGACTAAAAGTACCAGAACGCAAAGAAAAAAAACATGTGGACAGATTAAGCTAATCCAGCAGGGGTATGGGAATTTAAGGACTACGTCACAGTCCTCTATTTACATAACTCTGACATCAACATGTTTTGCTGATTCAGTCCCTGCATTCTCTTCGCAGGTGCATTTGGCTCTGGAAAAACACAACGGATTCGCACAGTCCCTGCAGCTTGAGTTAATACAATTTTTAAGGATTTCAGGGCTCTGTATAGACCGGCCACACACGGAGGGCCTAATTACACGCAGCCCGTTAAATTGCGATACTTGTGCAAGCACCTGTTGGTGGTAATTACTTAGTGCGATAATGTTCGTACCCTTCATTACATTTCAGCATTTCAAACCTGGAATTTAACGGGCCCAATAGAACTAAAGTACGCGTGCCTTTGCCCCAAAAGTCGGAAAAGGTCCTAATTAACATACTCGATAAAGTCCGGACTCCTTGGTGGCGGATTTTATCGAGTGCTTTCCGACAGGTGCTACTTGTAATCAGGCCTATGACACCAATTATGACTGGGACTGAAAACTGTGACTCCCACACAAGAGCCGGCATTATGAGTTGTGCGGATGCAACTAGTAGCTACCAAGCATCATAGTATGATAATTTCAAAAGACCAGGGAAACCCAAAGGTGCTAAGGGGCCGTGGGTAAATGTATTTTAAAGGAACAGAGGTCTCTTACCTGCATGATAGCACAGAGATCGATACATTAAGATACAATGAAGTCTATGTTAGGTGCCCAAATGGAAAACAAGATACTTATTTAGTCATAAAGTAAAACTACATTAATAAGGTGGGAAAACAACTAAAAGAAAAAGCATTTGCAATGCAATAGGTTTCACATTTACGTGAGTTTAAGCTATTGGCATTGTAAATAACAATGCCTTTTATTTATGTTTTAAAAACAAAACAAAAATAAAAGGCATTGTCATTTGCAATGTCAATAGCTCAAACTCGCGTAAATGCTAGACCTATTGCATTGCAAATGCTTGTTTTAGGATCCATCCAGCTCTCTCCTGAGAGTAAGTTGTGCATGGCAATTTAAATGGTGAAAGTATTCTGTGATTGGTGAAGACTCCTGGATAGATCAAACTAACCTTACTCTGTTTTCTCCACCCAGTATTTTCATAAAGTAACATAGCCCTGATTCAGGATATTGTTTCCGCAAAAAGCTTTCTAGGAGTACCTTTTAACAAAGAATATCCTAGTACTGATTTCCTCATTTCCCCTCTACCTAAACTACTCCAAAGGCCGGCGCTTTTACTCCCACCAAAGATCAAAGAAAGCCTCCATTTATCAGGGTTCCATTTGCCTTTCCTTCCGTGTTGTGAGCGGCTCCGCTGTTTTAATAAAAAGTTCCCATTTCAAAACACAATGGAATTGTGGGTTTCCTTTTTATAGGTATTTGTGGCCTAGGCATGTTCGAGCAAATTTCCCTCTGTACTTTAATCCTGTATCTGGGCTTGTCTTTGAAGTCAGACATTTGGTCTCCTCAGTCCCAGGGAAGATGAGGCATAAAAGGTGAAGAATACGCGTGACAAGCAAGATGCCACACCAAGGAATATGAATAAACCTTTGCTAAACATTGTGACTAAGGTTCTGGTAGGGTGTATTTAATATTGTAAATCCTATAAAAACAATATAGACAATGGAAATATATAATGATTCTGTTCCTTTGGTCATACTGGAGTACCTCAGGCTGCAAATTTAAAGTCTGAAGCAAATTCCTAAAAAAGAGTTAGGAAATCAGGCATATATATGTCCACTTTGCATTTTTAAAAGTAGACACTTGTGCAAGAAGCATGAGGTTTTAAACACAATTTTTTAGACAGGTAAACATGTTTTTCACTTTTACATGCCATGTATGAATTTTGTTAAAATGCTCTAAACCTTTTTGCTCTATTACAGTTGATTTACTAAAGTGTCAGTTTGACTACTTAAAAGCAACAACTTGTTTTCTTTTTCAGGGCAATGCTTATTTATTTATAATACTTGTCTGTAGAGTAGCTTTGTCAAAAGGTCTTAGTGCGCTTCCCAGATAAACAACTTTCAAGATGGGTACCTCTTACAATGAAACAGTATGGCTAATTGCCAAACTTACCAAAATCCTTAGCTAAACTGGAAGTGGAATGGTATCTGTTAGACCTGGCATCTTTTGGCATGTTTCCCCGGTCTTTTTGCTTTCTGACCTCCTAGTTTTGACTCTGTTTTTGCTGGTTTAGTGACTCTGGGCATTTTCTTACTGCTTTCAGTGCCATAGACATTCAAAGGCTATTCTCTTGGTACCAGCCTCTGCGAAGTTTGAGGTCTGCCAACACAGGATTGGTTCTGATCCCCAGAATAAAAAAGGCCAGATGGGGTGGTAAGAGTTTTTCACATCAAGCGGCTAAGTTGTGTAATTCTCTCCCCTCTCAGCTGAGACTGCAATCTAACAGGACTATCTTCAGGAAACAGATAAAGACCTGGTTGTTTCCCAATGCTCTTAACTAGGAGATCCCTGGGTTAATATGAACTGTCCTGAGCGCCAAGACGCCTCGGCAATCGAGCGCTTTATAAATGCATCAGTCAGTCAGTCAGTCAAAGTGTGAGTGCTCATATTTTAAATTGTATTATGGATTGGTGTTTCCATGATTGGCATATTTGATTTACTGGTAAGCCCCTAGTAAAGTACACTGAGAGTGCCAGGGCCTGTAGATCCAATGCTGCTAGTGGGCCTGCAGCACTGATTGTGCCACCCACACGAGCAGCCTATCAAAGGGTTCTCAGACCTGCCACTGCAGTATCTGCACACAGGTTTTACTGCCATGTCGACTTGGCAAGTGTACACACTTGCCATGCCATAACCTTCTCGTTTATCACAAGTGAGTCACCCCTAGGGTAGGCCCAAGGTACCCCTATGGGCAGGGTGTAGTGCCTGTGAAAGGTAGGACATGTCCTGGTGTGTGTGACATGTCCTGATAGTGAACTACAGTGTTATTCATTTTTCATTGTTGAAAGGCTATCTGTCCCATAGGATAGAATGGAGAATACTCTGTAACATTTTACGAGTATATCTTCCCATTGGGACAAGATTGAGAAATTGAGGTTAGTATGCCTGAACTTAGAATGTAGAAATGCATCTCTTAGTAAAGATGATTTTTATGTTCTGTGTTTGAAAAAAACACTTTTAGAAAGTAGGTATTTTCTTGCTTAGCCATCCTTTGCGCCTCTGCTGGGTTATGGATTGACTGTCTGGCTTTGGAGTGACAGGGGCTGGAGATGTGCATTCTCTTCAGACAGCCACTGGGAGGGTCGATGTGTGTCCTGCCTTTCCTGGATGAGTCAGGGCTGGGCTGAATAGACCTGGACCACATTTAGAGTAGTGGGAGGAGATTTCCTTTCACCTGAATGGGCCTGGTCTGCCTTGGACAATGCTGTCTCCACCTCCTGCCGGGAAGCTGGGCCAAAGAGGACCAAACTGGTTTGGACTGAGCACAGACACTCTCTGCCCAAAAGAACAAAGAGAAATGCAGTATAAATATTGGAGCCCAGACCCCAGAACTTTAGAATTCGCTTGGATCAAGGAACCTGCCATGAAGAAGAGCAAGACGAACTGCTAGGAGGAATACTGCCCCTTTGCTGTTTTGTTGCTTTGCTGGGTTGGCCTGCAGTTGCTGCTTCTGCCTTGGGCAGTGAAAGGACTGGACTGAACTTTCATCACTTGTCGCTGAGTATCTCCAAGGGCTTGAAATAGAGCTTGCCTCCTGTTCACAAAGTCTGAGGGACATCAAAGACTTCACTTACCTCTGGGTACCGCCTCTGGAACCATGGGTTTCAGTTGCCACAGAGGGGGAAAGCGGCCGACACTGTCACGGACACCGCTGCTGGCTCTGTGTCCTGAAGGCATTGCAGAGGGCACTGCGCAAATTTGCACCGCAACCCTGGTCTCACCACTGCTGCCACCTAGCTGCTGCTTGCACCGGGACCTGTGGGCACCGTACTCCGCATCGCCTCGCTTCACTTCGCAACCCTGGTCTCACCGACGATGTCGCTGCCTGCTGACCTCGACACCCATGACTGCATTGTGGTTTGGGGACACCGCTCGTAAGTCACACGACGCACCACCCCGTCCCACACCGCAGTCTGGGCCGACCGATGCCAGCTCCCATCAACCAGCACTGTCGCTTTCTCCGTGACCTGTCAGCACCACAACGAACACCTCCTCATCTGCACCGCAGCCCCGGTCTCACAGACGCTGCTGGATGACCGTCGCCTGCACCGCGACTTGAGGGCACCACACGCCGCACCACTAGGCTTCACATCGCACCCGCGACAGTGGCCACGACCGACCCGAATCGACATGGTCAGCTGGAACCAAAGGTACTGTTTCCGAGTCTGCTGACACTAACGCCGGTACACCGAAGCGGTCGGGCAGAACTGTTGGATTCTGTTGTTTTCAGCACCCCTGTAACCCCGGACGGAGCTACCGGCTTCAAGGACCTGCATTTTAGAGCTATTCTTGCAAAGTGCATATTTTTGATTACTGTATGTTGGCTTTTTATAGTTTTGGTCTTGTTTGCACAGATAAATATTGGTTATTTTTCTAAAATGATGTGGTGTCCTTTTGTGGTGTCTTCACTAGATTACTGTTGGTTATGTTAAATGATTTACACACTGCCTCTGAGATAAGCCTGACTGCTCGTGTCAAGTTACCAGGGGGTGAGCAGGGGTTAATTCAGTAATGCATCCCCCTTTTCCTGACTAGAAGGAAGGGTCCCTATTTGGACAAAGGCGCAAACCATTGCTAACTAGAGACCCCCATTTCTAACAGTATCAGTAGTTGGTACTGATGTACTAGATGGCACTAAGAGGGGAAAACAAGGCAGAAATCAAAATCAAGAAGGATGCTAGCAAAATTAGAAAGTTACTATAACATGGTAAGCAAGCCTCTGCTAATCCATAGGTCAAATTGCAGATATCTTGGTGCAGAAAGATGTGGGGAGCATTCCTCACAATAAGTGAATGAAGTGAGTTCATAGTACCTACTTGTAATATATAATCCTTATGCCATATTACTTCTTGCTCTCACAAGGGACCACCCTCTTACTACTTTTTTGCTTTGGCAAATCCTCATCACGAGGGTAGTTCCACATCCGCCTGCCTTGGACTTAAAAAAGAGAGGAATGCAGGTGAAATGTCCTACAAAGCAACAAAAAAAATTCTCATTCCACGTACCAACTCATGTACACAATGAGGAATTATTGTCCCGTCCAGCACTCTCTGCTTGAGCTTTTACTATCACTCTCCTCTTTTGCTCTTTTACGTGTTAAAAATCGGAACATTATCTTTCAATTAGATCCGTCCTCTTAACCGCGACTTAATGATGTGCTTAATTTAAAGTAGCATTTTTTTTTAATGAAATATTCTTCAATTTTTTTAAGTGTGACAAAAATAATGAATTCAGTTTCAAATCTACAGCTGCCAGAGAAATTCTAGGTAACTGACAACCACACCGCAACAAACTGAGAAATCGAAGTAATGCTCAAGTAATTTAGTCCCATAATTGTAATAATGGGTAAACAAAAAATGTTAAATGTTTGTGATTGCAATGGAAACATTCTAAAAACAATTGGTCTTTCGTGATTTTTTCAAGCAGTAATCAATGCGTTCTATGTCTAAATAGAACGTATTGTTTATTAATGTGGGTACTTGGCTAACCCACATGGTTGCATCAATATGTGATTGCAACCTTGTATTAGTCCACAGAGTGGGCACTTTGAAGGCATTTTACTGTATATTACTCCTTTGTAATGATCAACACATTTTTTGTTTTATAGGCATGGAGCAACATTGGTTGTCCAGTGTGTTACAGGAGGTATTTGGAAGTTTCCAATAATGTTAGTTGCAACTGAACCCTGTGTCGATGACATCATCAACATCGAAGCAATCGGCCTAAACAAGGAATCTGTTGTGGGCTTTCGACTCACCAGTCAAACAAGGTAACATGGCCAATCAAATTTATTTCAGGCGCCTTCACTAATCAATATGTTACCTTTAACCATAAAGAGTCATGTTATGCCAAAAAACATTCTATCGATCAGCTAAGCCTTCAACGTTTGATTATTTAAGAGTTTGTTCACAGAGGAGGGACCCAATTCACAGTATCCCTCATTGGGATTGTATTTGTTTATTGATTTATTCACAGTTTTATACAGTGTGAACAGGGAGAGACAGAGCCTTTTATGTAGGACCAGGTTACAAGAGTATCGGTACATGAAATACAGAAATGTTAAAACTAGGGTAACAATATCACACAATATAAACCTGTTTGGGGAGTGGGTTCTGCATATAACACAGATCTATAAACTTAAAATGAGGCATCAGAATATCAAACAATTTATATGTAGGATGGAAGATATAGCAATGTATCCCATATTAATACAGGGATGCTCTTAAATACCTCATCATTGAAATAAACATCACGTTGACACTATTTGCACAATTACCTAATCTCCTTGTATCACCATCTCGTGCTAAGGTATGTGATAGATAACTTGCAAGAACAGTCAACCTTCTGTGCTGGTTCTTTGGGTGTAGTGGATAATTATCATGGAGCAAAAATTGTCCAAAATATGCACTAACCTTAAAACATTACTTGGGAGTTCTGAGCATGGCTCAATCCAGGATAACTATTAGATTGACAAGTTTTTTGCGTTACCATATAATTATGGTGGTCTTGCATCATAGCATATTTTCTCCATCTGTGTGAAGGCAAGTAACAAACCTCAGATGGTTGAAGCACCAGCTTCTGAATCTAGGCAATCCTCAGAATCACACATTTTAATCCTGACAAAGACAGCTCATACCTCATTGCTGATTGACTAGGAACATATTTTGCCTGGAAAAAATTGAATACTGCTAACATTATTCAGCTTTTAAGTTAACGGTGCTTGAAAAGAACCACAGTAAGGTATGGTATAAAGTATCTTACGCTGCACATGATCAGCTTATCGCAGGTCCTAGTGGTATTCTGTGACTATGGCTATATGAAGTCTGAAATTCAGGGATAAAAGGCAATACCATCATTCTGAATACTTAGAGTGCTTTATGCCTTATAATTGGTGGCCTTCCTTTTTCCCTTTATCTCTCCTGCTCTCATTGTTTTATACGTGAAGAAATAAATGGTCCTTGGTGTACATAACACTCCTACAAATGATAAATGCATTAGTAATGGATCTATCTGCCATAGTCCAATGTAATTCTTCTGCATTAGATGCCGTGTTACGCTTTATTCTTTGCCACAAATTTTAAGTAATTGCCACTGTAAAATATAATTGTATTATTCATTTTAACATTTGTAACCACAAGCTCTTAGTGCACATCATTGCTAATATATTTATTTTGGTCTTTTAGTTTCATTATATTGCTAAATGACTCCCAATAAAAAAAAAACATGAGGAATAATATTTTCTCCACAACAATAAAAAGAAGCAAAATAGGACACTTTTTAGTGAATGTAAATGTGTTTTATTTCTTGTTCTTATTTTATTTCAGCAGCACTTAACTTCTACAAGTCGGACGCGATAAAAGGAGCTGAAACCTTGGACTTTAGCTTACCATTGACGGACAGCATTGTCTGTCTGGGATATTAGTCTATCGCCCCCCAGGATATGCAGGAGGTTTTATTTCATCCCTGGATCAAGTGTTAGCCCCTAAATGTATCTCCTATGCAAACTTCACCATGCTTGGTGATTTTAACATTCAGTTAGATATGGCAGAGGAGCCTTTAACAAGGCACCCTAACCTCCTTTAATTTAGTGAGAGTCCCCATGAGACCCACCCACATGGCTGGTCACTCCAACAACGGCATGTTCTCTAATGCAACATTAAGAGTGGGTTCCCCCCAGCAAGTACTACGGTCGGACCATTTTCTCCTGCCTTTTGCATGGAAGATTGATTACCTAAAGGTTCCCCGTCCTACTTTGCCACTGATTGAGAATAGATGTTGGAGTAGGGTGCCCTTGGATCAGTTAAGGAGCACCCTGCTGCACTCTAAACCCATGATCCCCGACTCAGTTAGAGAAGGGGACACTGCGATTAGTTCATGGCTTGAAAGGGCAGCTGATCTTGAAGCCCCTATCTGCGCTTCAAGAAAAGCTACAAAGAATCTATCAGCACGCTGGTTCTCGCAGGAATTAGTTCAGGAAAGAGCAGTGTGCAAGAAGTTAGAAAGAGTATGGCGGCTTGTGTATCTGGACTCCGACAAAGTCCATTGTAAACTTGCCCTGAAAGCTTACCATAGAAACCTTAAGAGGACTCACAGCACCTTTTATACGCAATGTATCATAAATGCTGAGAATGATGGGATGGAGATTTTTTAAAACGTAACCCAGTTTACGGCCCTAAAGTTACGTTCCCTCAGTTGGAATCTTGTCAGTCCCTGTGCTCCAGATTTAGCGATTTCTTTTGATGAGAAAAATCTCAAAATTCAGACCAACCTTTTGGGGGGGGGGCCAATGATACTCTGGGAGATTGGGACCGAGGAGATACAGAGGGTCAAAAATTACATTCAACATTGGTAACGTTCGTGGTGCCAAGCCTGGAGGACGTGACAACCTCTTTTTTGAATTGCATGTCAGGGTCACCAATGGATCCCATACCCCCTCACATATTGTAGTCTATTTCAGACCTCATTGCTCCATTGTATCAGGAGCTATTTGCTATTTTCCTCCACTCAGGTGACATACCTGATGATTTGAACAGAGCTAGGGTGATTCCTTTATTTAAAAAAGCAAATGTTGTTCCTGAATCCTTAGCTAATTTTAGGCCAGTCTCCCTCCTGCCAGCAGCCTCAAAGGTGCTGGAGAAGTTGGTAAATCAGCAACTCACTACCTTTTTGATGGAAAACAACCTACTTCACCCCTCTCAATCTGGGTTTAGAGCCCGCCACAGCAACGAGACCACATTATTAGAAGTTTCTGAGCCCATCATGTTTTCTCTGGACTCAGGACTCAATGTGGCTCAGGTGCTGCTAGACCTGTAAGCATCATTTGATATTGTGGACCATAACATCTTGCTGCACAGGCTAGAGCATTTCGGAGTAACAGGCTCTGCGCTGAGTTGGCTAGGTTCTTTCCTCAAAGTACGCGAGCATTTGGTATGGATGAAGCTGTAAGCCTCAGGAAGTAAAGTGTTGAAATAGGGGGTGCCGCAAGGCTCCTTGTTCGGTCCCACACTTTTCAACATTTACATGTGTCCTTTGGCATATTTGGTGGAATCCTTTAACATCAAGATCATCTCACATGCTGATGGAACCCAGCTTCTGCTCATGTATGATGGGGATCCCGTGAACGCAAGGGCTGTTTTTGCTAGCTGTCTGGTGACACTGCTAGATAGGCTGAAGGTTAACAGATTACAGTGTAATCCTGATAAAACAGAAGTCTTATTGTTTGGACCGGATCCTTTTCCTGGCTGGCTTGGAGCTTGGCCCGATAATGCCACCCCCCGCCCCCTCCAGCGGCGATGGTCAGAAACCTGGGTGTGCTGTTTGATGACCAGATTTCTTTCCAAGCACAGGTGTCAGCAGTGGGAAAATCATGTTTCTGGATTTTTCGCATGTTGAAGACATTTCTTCACCTGCTACCCTATGAGGCCCTAGTGACAGTGGTCAGGTCTCTGATTCTAGCTAGGCTGGACTACACCAATGTCCTATACCTCGGTCTCCCGGATTATTTGATCCATCGACTACAGGTCATGCAGGATATGGCAGTCTGTTTACTATTTAAAATCCCGAAATTTGCCTTGGTGTCATTTTACGGGGATAAACTTCACTGGCTGCCAGTCCGTCATCGTATTAAGTACCAAGCACTGATGGTAACACATCAAGCCCTTCACAATTGCGGCCCCAGATACTTAAATGTACGCATTGAGGCATATTGTCCTGGGAGACTTTTGTGCTCCAGTTCAGCAGGACTTATTGTGATTCCTCGCTTTCAGAAACAGCAGAGGGGAGGCTCCTCTTTCACCGTTAAAGCTGCAAGCTTCTGGAATAAACAACCTGAATATCTGAGACTTATACCTGAGAAAAGCGAATTCCAAAAGAAATTGAAAACATTTTTATTCAGATTCTAGTGGTAATCAACAAGGTGCGGACGGATCTTCTGTATGATACACTTTGGCAGGTCTAAAAGCGCTGAAACACTCTTACGAGTAGCTGTGTGCTATAGAAATACCCTTATTCATGAAAGGCTATACTCTGAACTCCCGCCACACATTACAAGTTTAACAGGTCACTGAAAAGTTCTGTGTGTATGTATGTGTATATGTGTGTATGTATGTTATAGGTAGGTAAAAATTTCAGTCAAAAAGTAACCTTTTAAACTCAAAACACACTATTGTTAACTCAAGTACCTATAACTAATTATTGATGACAACACTGTACGTGGTCCTTACTTCTAGACACTGTGTTGTTGGGAACTGTGAGTTCTCTGTAGTTCTGTGTTTTTTTTCTTCTGTACCCGAGAACGAGAGAGATTGCCTCATAGTAGGATCCTTAACAGGCCATGAGAATGCAGTTTTTGCTTTTAACCTTTCCACTGTCATTATGTTGTGTGCATGGATGTGATTTGTATTGTCTGTCTCTCTCTTAAAATCAGGTGTACTGAAAAGGGGTAGCCTAACAGCATTCAGTAATTGTTCTGCAGAATATTTTTGTTATATTGTGCTTATGTCTCCTAGATCTTTTTTTCTTGTAAACTATTTTTTCTTTTTGTTGTAACTTGTTTCTGTCAGTGTGATTTATTTGTTAATAGTTTTTACCTGACTACACGTGGTCTGTATATAGGCCTCTCTTTCGCATGTTTCCCTCTAAGTCCCTGGGTATATTTTAAGCATTGATAGTCTCGAAGAATTGGGTGCCTAAGCATCTGTTGATGTTCCTTGGTGTCGCAGCTGTTGTTGGTCTGAGCCACCTGCTAATTTAGCTTTTTTTATCCAACATTTTTTTAGAATTTCACTTTAACAAAAGCCTAGAAATAATAAACATTTCATAAGTAAAAAAAAAGAACTTGCCATCAAAGTTTAAAGACTAGAGACATTCCTTGCTGAACACCTCCCATCCAACTAAAGGGAATACACTGAACTGGATCCTCCGCTAATGAACTTCAGGAGAACACACAAGATACCTCACTGAAGGGTTTAAAAATCATCTCTCCTCAGATTTATGGATCCCAATACAGTTCTGATGTACTAAAATTTGGGAGGCTAAATGATTCCTGAGAGCCAAGCCTCAAATAAAACAGCAAAGGTTTCCATACCATACAGAATGCTTCATATAACTCCTTGGTCAGTTCTTGCGAGCAATTGAGAAGGGTGTCAATGAAAGACTTAGCCTCACTTTGTGTATTCCCATGATGTATGAACTGTGACGAAAAAGTCTAAAGTGATAATTCATTGATTACATTCTAGTAACCCCTCAGTACACTGAGTCATAATTTTCCCTCTCACATCTCAAAGCTCTTTCCCTATGCATTTCCATTGTATCTGGTTCACATTCAGCCATTGTGGTACTGCTTGTGTAATACAAACAAGTCATCCAGTTGAAAGGTGAGGATTTTTGTCCTCTTGGCAAGGTGAGGGGGCAGGATGGGGCGATCGTTTTTTTAAATGTAAACACTGGCGCTGTTGCATTACCTGCATATGACACAATCCTAAAGGAAAAGTGTTAATAAGGAAAACGAATACTCTGCATTCAGGGCAGGAAATGAGGGGAACCTAGACAAATCCTGGATCTAGCTGCTATAACTGAGCCAGATCCGGACCGGATCCCGTGAAATATGCTGATTTTGTCCCGATGTAATTTGCTAACAGCAGGACACATTTAGGAGTGCTTGCACATTGTATGCTCTCTGTTCAGAGCAGCAACAAGAGGTGCTGAGGGGGTTTCTTATTTTAGTTCCTGCTGGGCACAGCACAAACGCCTCACTTAAATGGTCATCACCCCTCCTTTTGTTGGATTTTTACCCTGACTAGGAGCTAGCTGAAGCGTACCCTTAGATGCCAATGGGGGAAACAAAGGCAATTAGGTTGTTAGCTTCACAAGTGCTTAAGAGATAGTTTGATTTGGAAGCAGGTTTTTGATTTAGTTCAATCCCTGTATGTAAGAGATATGCATGCACTGTAGGAATGGCAGATGTAAGGCATGGCCACAGAGGCCTAGATGGCAGTCGCAGTGTGGAACTGCTCCCGACCTCCTCCACCATCATGACTTATCCTTGCTGGCCGGATTGCCATCCTGGGGACCTGCCGCTCTCCCTGACCACCCAAGGTGCCTACAGCTGATCCTACCCGAGCTGGGCCCCAGAGGGGTACTATAGCGACCGAACACCGTGGGACACCAGGACGAGGCCTAAACGTCATCGCCGCTGATGCGACCTGCCAGGCTTCATCCTCCAATGAGTGCCGAGTGGCCCCTCTGCAGTGCTGCAAGATGACGCAGCGTGAGATGCAGGACCTGGTCGCTGATGGCCCAGGTTGCAGGGGAGCCTCCTCGCCTTCCTGCGGTGTCCCCCTGGAGGTTTGGAGACCTTGCTGTGTGGGCTTCGCCTGGCCCCTGACCCCATCCTGCTGTGGGGCCAGCTGGTGACCCATTCGCCCTTCTGCCTCTGCGGTCATACCATGCCATGGCCTTCACCTGCGGTGCTGTGTAGTGTGCAGGCAGCTTGAACCGTGCGCCTTTTTGGTGGCTTCCTTGGTGGTGCTCGGTCTAGACCTTCCTTGGTGGTACCAGGGGAACTGCGCTGGTCGGCGGAGACCTGCTGCAGTGCTGTGGATTTACTGATGACCCCCAAAGCCTGTGCCAGTGATAAGGGAGGGCCACCCGGAACCTGTTCTATGGTGTGGGTGGGGCCCCTGGACTGTGTGCCCATTTGCCCATGATATCTGCCCGCCAAATTGACTGCCTCCCCTGGCGGAGACTGGCTGCCTCCCCCTTGCTGCCCCAGAAACACTGACTGCTCCTTCTGCTCCCATGTCGAACCCTGATGCCTTGCGGCTGCGACTGAGTGGGGAGACAGCGCTGCATTGGAACACTGATGCCTTCACCGGTAGGGAAGAGGTCCTGAGGAGGGGCAGTGGTGGTGGTTGGCGTTGGGGAGGTGCATCTGCCTCCCTGGCCCTGATCTGCTTTTCCGGGCCCCCCTTCACTTTTTCTCTCCTATCCTCCTCCTCCCCCTTCCCTTTTGGGAACTCTGGTAGAGAGGGGTTGGGGAGCTCCTCCCAGTGGGGAGAACTGGGTGCTTCTTGCGGTGCCGCCGGACTCCCTGTGGAGAGGGCCCGGACTTTAAGGCCAGCCCTGCAGCCCAGATGTGAGACCTGCTCCCCTGGAGAAGACCTGGCTGCTCATGCTGCCTGAGGTTAAGTGGGCCAGTGTGGGGCTTTGATCCCCGGATCTGGCTCCGTTGGAGCCACGATGGACAAGGACAAGGCCTCGCAGACCGCACAGGCCCAAATCAAGATGGACCGGTTCACCACTGCGTCGGTGGGCAGCAGAGGCTTGACCTGCTCCGCCTCGGTGTTACCTCCCCAGGTGCTTGCCCAGCCTGATCTTGCTACTTTCCTCAAGGCCATCCAAGACTCAAAATGCGCACTGGAGACTAGAGTGTGCGTGGTTCAAGTAGATGTTTTGCTGCTTTGACTGGACCTTAGGAAAGGTGCCTCCCATGTCACGGAGGCTGAGCGCTGGGTGACCTCAGTGTAGGAAGTCGTGGTTGTCTTGAAGCGACAGGTTGCTGGTTTGTTATCCTCCATGGCAACCCTGGAGGAGAGGGCAGAGGATGCTGAAAATTGATCTTGCCGCAATAACCTCCGATTCGCTGGTTTCCCTAGGAGGCTCTGAGGCTTCAGACATCGCCAAAATCCTGGATCACTGGCTCCATTCATGGGTCCTGGAGACTGCGCTTTCACCGTGGTTTGTGGTGAAGCAGGCCCACTGATCCCTTGCCCCACACCCTTCTCCTGGGGCACCAGCATGCCTGCTGATTGCCAGAATACTACATTTCCTGGACAGGGATGCCATACTCAGGGAGGGCCGTAAGCAACCTGACCTTCGTTATCAAACATCCCACATAATGATTTTTCCTGACTATACTAAGGCATTCCAGCAACATCATTCCTTCTTAACTGAGGTCAAGAAAAAGCTCTGAGTGCTCTATCTCCAGTATATGCTCCTTTTTCCTGCAAAATTGAAAGTACTTTTCAATTCCAAATCCTACTTCTTTAAAACCCCTGAGTAGGCCTGCGAGTGGGTTGAGGAGAGGAGAGACCTACGAGCACTGCCTGGGGAGGTGGGACCTGGGGGCTGACCACGGTGGGGCAGCACTGGCTGTGGGCTAAGACCACAGATGAGGAGGCACACACGTCCTTACAAGCCCTGCGCCTGAGTCGACGACCGGCCTGGTTCCTCAGGCTCAGACTCGAATCACACCATTGCTGGAGAGACCCTTGGAGGTGGCTGGCTTTCCGATGTTCTGAGCACCCGTGACCTGGAGGGCGAGACTCCTGGGGACCACTTAGGTTGAATGCCTGGCTGATGCTTTTTGGGAGGTGGGAGGAGGTGTGGTTGTGTAGGGGAATATGGCCCAGTTGCACACACTACTGAACTGACATCTTTCTTTTTTGTCTCTCGCTGGCATATTATCCTACATGGAGGAGGTCCACATAGATTGTCTGAACTCTCATTTTTTCCTTTTCTTCTTGTTTGCTTTTTCTTCCTTTGGCCTTTAACTTTGGTGACATATGCTTCGAGGGTGGAAGTACGGGGTGGGGGAAGTTGGGGGGGGTCAAGGTGAATTGTTTGTTGCATTGTGTTTTTTTGTATTGTACCATGTCCACAAATGTTCATTTTAGCCCTGGCACTGCTCCAACACATGTCCATTCCTGTTGCCACTGCCGGTGATACCCCTATTTTCCAATCTCGGACTGAGATCACTGACCACAGTTTGCCACTCCCACAGCCACTATGCCTTCCTTTAAACTGATGTTCTGGAATGTGAACAGCTTGCTGGACCGCATTGAACACTTTAATTTTCCTGCGTTATGCCAAACGATTCCAGCCTGCTGTGCTCACGCTACAGGAGACTAATCTGTTGGGAACCCACTGTCCTTTTCTCCGGCGCTTCGGATATGATAGGATATATCACTCTTGGTGTTTTCGGGGACCCCGGGTTGTGGCCATCTTGTTACACAGGGGATTCTTTATGCCGTTCACCAATACTTACGTAGACCCTAATGGCAGAAATCCATCGGGTTAGAGGGCTTACTCGAAGGTGGACAGCACAGTTTTGTTTTGATATACGTACCCAATCATGTACCCTCCACCACACTGACCTCACTGACTAGTCTGCTTTCTAACCTATCTGTAGGCACTACTATCCTTGGCAAGAGCTTTAACGCTGCACTCAACCCGGAGATGGATGCGACTGGACCCCCCACCCCAGGGCATGCCTTCCATGCACGTCAGCTTTCACCCTGGACAGATGTCCTGGGGCTCTGCGATATGTGGAGAGTTTGGCACCTGAACGATCACATGTACATGCATACCTCAGCAGCCCACAAAACAGAGTCTTTGACAGATCTCTTCCTCTTACCTGCCATGTTACATGTGTAACCATCCTCCCATGGGGATCTCGGACAATGCTCCTCTTACCCTGATCGTAGGAACCACAGACCCGGCCCAGAGGGCCATATGGCACCTCAATGCTTGGTACCTCACTGACCCCCACTTTGATACCTACTTGGAGTCTGAACCCCATTCTTACTTCAAGATTAACCAAGGGTCGGTGGACACAGTAGGTGTGCTCTGGGCGGCTATTAAACTGGAGATTAAGAGACTGGCAAAAGGGTTTATCAGAGGTAGGGAGAAAAATAAATTATTGAAGGTTACAGCCCTAGAGACTCAGATTCATACCCTGGCGTGTCAGGCCCTGGATAGTCCCTCCCTCAAACACGTTCATCAGGTGGCAGTGCCAGACGCCAACTGAGACAGATTTCACTGGAAGAGGCCAGACAATGCTGGAGGGCAAGGACGAGGAATATATGAATACAGTGATATATTGGAGAAATTTCTCAACTGGCTCACAACCTGAAACACTACTTCTAGAATAGTGCCCCAGGTTGTAGACGCAGGAGGTCGACGATTGACGCGCACTCCCGACATTCTACATGCATTTGCTATCTCTTACCGAGACTTGTATGCATGCAGGCCACGGCCCCCTGGAAGTTGGAACACCTGTTGCTAGCGGACATTCCGCTGCCCTCGATTCCCCTCTCCGTGGACCAACCCATTTCGGTGGATGAGCTCGAGACTGCCCTGTCTGACTTGTCGACGGACAAAATGCCTGACATTGATGGATTCCCAGTGGAAAACTGTCGGAAGTTCTGCACTGAATTAACACGCTCACGCTTTGTACCTAAGTTGGAGCGAAGGAGGCATTCCTCCTGGGGCTTGATCGGGCCTCCATAGTGGTCATCTCTGAACCGGCCCACCCTTCAGACAGTTGCTCCTCTTATAGGCCCATCTCCTTAATTAACTCTGAGGTCAAACTCTTTGCCAAAATCCTAGCCAACCATTTGCAGGTTGCCCTTCCATATCTGATCCACTGTGACCAGTGCAGATTTATGCCGGGGCTAAGTACTCGGCACTGCATCAGGCGGGTTCATGTGGTACTCTCTCACATAACCCGCTCCCATCTTCCTGACACTCTGCTTGTAATAGATTTAGAGAAAGCCTTTAACACAGTGGACTGGTACTTCCTGCATAACGCTCTGGAACGTGGGCTGGGGGCTTACTTACGACCATTGGGGTCTTCTATTGCAAACACTTTACGCATGCAGGTTTAGGTTAATGGGTCCCTCTCTGCCTTGTTCCCAATCCGTAGAGGCACCCGCCAAGACTGTACTCTCTCCTCTCTTCCCTCTACTGTTCGCCATGGTGATCGAGGCGCTTGGGCAGCTCTTTCGCTGTGATGCCCAATTTCATGGGTGGTTCTTGGGATGATGGGCCAGAGGAGTGGATTTCGCTTTATACCGACAACATCCTGTTCTTCCTGGCTGACCCACTAACCTCGGGCTCTATGTCTCACACTGCTTGTTCTATATGAGGAACCATCTGGTCTCCGTATGAGTAGATCCAAATCCATAGTGGTCTCGATCCAAGGGGACGCCAGTGTCTATTCCTAGCAATCTGATATTGCGGAGCGACATCTTTCCTTTAAGTTATTGGGGGGGGGTCCATATCTCTATGCTGCCGGAACTTATGAGACATATTAATCTGACATCCCTAGTGGCAAATATGAAACATGACATCCAGAGATGGACACAGCTCCCACTCCACATTATGGGTCGCATCGCCCTTTTTAAGATGATGATCTTACCTCATTTCCTATATGCCTTCCAGCATTTCCCGATCCCAAGCCAGCTTCTCTGAACTCCATCCTTCAATTGTTTCTATGATCTGGTGGCCACTCACGCATAGCCTTTGTCAACAGCCGACAATCCCCGTATGAGGGAGGACTGGGGATGGTTGATCTCCTGTGTTACTACCGAGACTCGCAATTGATCGTGTCTTTCAAGGAGTTACAAGATCGCTTTCAGTTTATCCGGACGCAATTTCATAATTATCTACAATTGCATCATGCCCTCGCTGCCAATATCCCCCCGAACACCAAAATCCCTGAGTTCAACCCCTTAAGGCCAGACGACTGACAGGGTGCATTGGCTGGGGCGCCATCTCCCAAGTTTGCCTCTCTCTCATTGTTAATGCCTGAGCCGTTTGATCTGCTTGAATACCGTTGAGAAGGGTGGGTCGATAAATTAGAAGAGGTGGGCTGGAGAGATGCTAGACTGGCCACATGTGTGCTGGCAATTTCAACGCGCCTCTGTTTGATTCAACTAAACTATCTCCACACGACATACATGACCCCGATACGACTCCATTGAGCTGGTAAAATCCCCCTGCCCACTTGTTTCTGTTGTTCTTCATCCCATGCTGATTTCAACCATGTGGTTTGAGCTTGCCCTGTGTTGACACCCTACTGGTAGAGGATACGGCAAAAACTCGCAGGGGTGCTGGGACGGCCCTTGATCTCTCTCCTAGAGTGTCCCTATTAGGCATTACATTATGGATCGCCTTGGTTGCCCACGAACAGACTGTAGGTTTATTGGGGTCACCTATATAGTTGCTAACACAATATTGCCCAGAAGTGGAACTCCCTATGTATCCCCTTCCCAGCAGAGTGGAGAGCGGGCGTGGACTGGTACGCCCAGCTGGAGAAACCTATTTATGCTCCACAAGGCTGTCTGCAAAAGAATGAGAAGGTTTGGGGGAAGTGGGTAGCTTATCATGGTTTGGACATGTACCTCTTGACTATGACATCTGTGCTGTGGTGCTATTGTGCAAATGTGGGTGTGTTATTTCTTGTGGACCTGTAAACAAAAGATGCATCTTTCTTTTTGAGTAAATACACTAATAATGATTTAAATATTACTTTCTATTTTTTTATTTAACTTCCTTTATAATGTTACCCATTCCAATGTAAAGTGTCAGTGTGCTTTACATCACACACATTATACAGAAACAGAGAATCATACAAGTGAATACATCAATGTACATGGAATGTTACATAAGCCAATGAGGGTTACAAGGTGTAGAGGTGTCGCATATCATCCGTACTGGTAGATATTATATATTAAGAGTGCTTGGCATGTAGAAACACAAAGTCAGTATTTAAAACGTAACACAGTGGTTGGGGCTGTATGCAGTAATAAGACTTCACCCAAAGGAACCCTTCTTAGCCATGAAACGAAATATTGAGAGAGAAAAAATAACTTGCTATGTCTTGCAGTTTGCATGCAGCTCCTTGATGCCGGTTCATATACTACATTTCTATATTAAAAGGTTTGTGAATTATGAACTGCAATTAACATCTGTGACAAAAGCAGTAACCCACTGAGCTAGGTACATAAAAACAAATCTGCGACCTGCTTACAACAGGCACATTATTCCCCTGTGCTACTCTATGAAGAGTCAAAACTGATTAGACAAAACTCAAATCTCTCTAGCAAGTGCATTAAACACCAGAGATACCTTAACAATGTTATTATACACTGAAAATTGTTGGGCCCACACAGATCTCTGCAGCAGGTGTCTGAACCCTGGATGATATATTAGAATTCCTCTGTAAGTCGTCTACAACTGGTTTAAAGTCACATTAATCCTTGTTGACAATTTCTTTCCTGCAGAGTTTTAAAGAAATAAATAAACGTGCAAGTTGATTGTCAAACTCTGCTTTTCATGACTCCACCCTTTTCAGCTGCCACACCTTGACTCCAAATGTATAGAACCCCAGAGTATATTTCTCAATTTCCAGCACTTTTGCATTCAGAAAAAGGCATTTTTTATAGTTCAGCATAGCTGTTACCCTTTCCTTCTAAGCTATGCCAGTTTCCAACCAGAGCTTGCCCCTGGTCTTTCTGTTTTTCTTTTTCATCTCATTCCCTGTAATCTTTGGTCTTAAATCCAGTTCCTACCTCCTAGTGATCTTCTTCTGTCTCCTGCTTTCGCCTGCAGGCTCTGTCTACTGTCCTGCATTTCATTTCACTGTTTCCGCTTGTACTTTAATCCCCAGGCCTAAATCCCAGTACTTCAGCCCTGTAACACAGGCTAACAGTATAGTTTGGGCACTTCAGCAATCCACGTCTCCCCAATATCTTTGTAATATATTTTGTACAGCACTCCTGTACCTTATTGTCACGATGTACCTTGCCACTCACTGTTTTCTGTCGAGTAGTCAACAGATTTTCTTTTTTCTATTCACCAAGCAATCTTGTGCTACTTGCTACTTTTTCCGATATTGCTATCAGGATTTCGAGCAAGAAATGGATGCAATCTAGAGAGCGACCTCTGGTCTCCAGGATCCATTTATTCCTCAAATGCTTTGCTTATAGCAGAGAGACGCTTGTTGTTTTCCAAGAATCAATTACTGGCCCACGTCGGCTTTCATCTTATGTATTTTCATTGTTTCTTTCTTTAGGTTCACACGCACATTTGACACGCTTTTTTATTCTCCCTGTGGCAAATTATAGTAGCAAACCCTAGAGAAAGGACTCCCAAGTATCAGCCCTGCCAATTTGAGCAAAAATCTCACGGTGTGAGGAGGAGTGCGGGCCCTTGGAGGGGGCAGGCCTGGTGCTGAGAAGTACCTGAGAGGCACTTTTGCCCCCCACCCCCAAGACCCCTCCTCCAAAAAAAAACAAAAGCTAACTAAGGCTGGTGCAGATGTCCTGGGGTGTTTTCACTAAGGGTGGGCGGAATTTGCGTAATCGCGTTACGCAAATCTCCGCGAAATTGCTAAAAAATTCCGCGAGCACGCGGAAATTCCGCGAAATCGCGGAATTGCTGGTCCCGTCCGTTCGCGATGTGTTTTTGCGTGCTCGCGGGGAAATATATCGCTAACTTGCCCATGCGGTCGCTAACGGGCGCGGCCATCTTGTTTTCACTTGTCCCGCCCGCTCGCGATGGTATTTCCTGTTCCGGGTCGCGTATTGCATGCTCCCGCCCGCTCGCGATGCTTATTTCCAGTTTTGGGTCGCGTATTGCATGCTCCCGCCCGTTCGCGATAAGGGTTTCCTGTTTGGGAACGCGCATTACGTGTTCGCAACGCTTTTTGCGTGCTCGGGGGGGAAATATCGCGCGAACTTGCCCATGCGGTCGCAATGGGCGCGGCCATCTTGTTTTTCAGTCTATTGCTATGGTTCTGGGCCTGCTTTTCAATCCTCCCTCTATCTTTTCAATCCTTTGTTTCTGTAAACTTTTTTTGGGTCTTTTTTATTTATTATCTATCTCTCTATTTTCCTGATTCTATATTTTGAGTTTTTTTCTACTTTTTGTGTGTTTTTAACTACTTTTTCACACTTTTTCTATTACCTGCTTTTTCATTTCTTTTACTTACTTTTTTTAATTCCTACCTTTTCTTTTCCGTCCCCCGCTTACCCAGAACCATGGCAAAGGGCCACAGCCACAGGGCTCGAAGTCGGAGCCAGAGCCGCGACCGCCTTCCTTGCGGAAGGCGGCGCCAAAGAGGGGTGCAGGCACGGGCCTTATTCAATGAGTCGGAGGTGGCCGCTCTGGTTTTTTTGTTCAGCGCCACCTCCCCTTAACCCTGGCAGCAGGCGGCAGGCCTGGGTCCGGGTACGGGCTCCGGGAGCGTCGGCAGCGGTGGGGCAAGGTGCGTCGGGCAGTGTTTCGCTGCTCTGGTGTCCGGCGCACCAATAATCAGCTGACGCACCGGTGGTCCGATATTCTGGACCGGGAGCAGGACCTGCTGGACCTCCTAGGAGTGGAGGTCCCGGGGCTTGGTGAGTAGCTATTTAATATTACTACTTTGTGTTCTGCTCTGTGTTATATATTGCGAATATTTTTTTTTTCCGACCAGCAAGAATGCTGCTGCTTACATTGCAGGTAAATTACGTTTACAAATCTGTGATTGTTATGACACAGGCGCTCGGCGCTACTAATCTTACTTGTTTGCAACTTTGCGCTCGCTTGGCCTGATGATTATGTAAGAGTTTACTTTAGAGAACTTAAGTGATGTAATGCTAGAGAGAGTAGTCCTTCCTTTGTCCTCCTGCCACTAAGAAGGGATAGTGGTGGATTGATAGGTTTAGTTACTTATTAGTTGGTAATTTGTAAGTGGTGTGCGTGACGCATCCTCTGTCATGTCACGTGCTGCTGAGTGCTGCTTACCCCAGTCCTTCGCAGAACCTTTTGTAGTTTGTTTTCTGAGTGTTAATAGGCTTATATCATCACTAGCAGAACATCAGCAGCAACCAGCCAACAATTTGGTGTATGCAAAAATGTATGCATGTGTCCTCCATCTATGCATTTTTGAGGACTAAAATAAATGGAAATGCAGACTTACTGAACAATTGGCCCGTCTGGATTGGAATAGGTGGGCTAGGTCAGGTGGTAGTTAGGCTTGCTAGACGGTCCGTGAATCTCGCAATACTACCAGTCGATCAGATAGGTCAATTTTATTGCAATTGTTGTTACCAAAAAAGTTTTTGGTGCGTATTTTAAAATATTTTATTTATTTCACACCAAACTTTAATTTTTGTCTCTTTCTTTATGAAATCTTACATGATCAGCAGCACCCAGGGGCAAGAAGACGGGGTCGCAGGCGGTGGGCCACGAAGATCTTCAAGATGCCTCCCAGGGACAGGACCGCTCCTCTATCGAGGGCTCTGCTGCTGGCCCCAGTAAGTCCTCCAGTGGTTAATATTATTAATTATATTTCCCAAACTTTTCCTGCACCTTATTTTTTCCGAACTATTATTTCGGTATCCTCCTAATTCGAATTTTGACAAAATCTTCTTTGCTCTATACTATCTGTTTCTAAATTCTTGTTATCCCTGCCTCTAACTTCATCTGCTATGACTCTCTGTACTACTACTATTAGTCTGTCTGTAGCTAAGCCTGCCCAGTTGCCCACTCTTTATTTAAAATATTTTAAATAAAACTCATATTCACCAATAGCTATAGCCATTGAGTCCAGTCCTTTGGGTTGTCCTCTTCTACTACTTCTAGTCTTCTTATTCTTGAGGCTTTTCGACAATTCCCACCAAGAAAATGCCCAACCACATTTTAGAATTTTAGATAGGATAGGACATACTACTACTGTTGTAGGGATTCTGCACATACAGAACTTTGCACAAGAAAATAGGACGTTGGTGATGGGAGGTTGGACCTTCCTCACACCTCAATCAGAAGCCACCACAATCCCCTGACCAACTAGTTATAGTGTCTCATTACTCCGAAACGCCCCCCCCAAAATACCCAATGAGTAGACAACCCAGACAAAATAACACTCCCAACCTCTGTCGCGGAAGCAATGCACACCCTTTTGCTCACTCTCTCGTGTAAGTCCACACCAAATACCACTGAGTCTATGTAAGTTCAAAAGGTTTATTTTTATTTCCAACTGACAAGCTCTGTACGTTGTATAATGCAGCAGCAACAGCAAAATGCATAAGATTAAAACAATAAACATTGTTACACTTAGTTAGACTTACAAGTTACTTACAACTACAAGTCCAAAGAAGCCAAAAGGCGAGATCATGATAACTGAACAGTGGTGGAAGAACCACCCTCCCCTTGGTAGGAATCTAGTTTATATAAAATTATAAATGGAGATGTGAGAATTCTGGGGATCCCTCACCTTAGAAGAACCTAGTACTGGTTACATCATAAGGTCTGCAAAGCTCTGGTTCTTCGTATAAGGGAATCTTCCGTCTGTAATGAGAAAAATGGTGCGCGTTAGTATAGTGCAAGCATTTCTCAGTCGTGCCAAAAAGTGCCGTTTTTTTATGGATAAGCAATATGGACTAACACCAGAACTCCATAACAAAGTCGGTTGTTTTTCGACCTTGTACGCAGCGCTCAGACAGTAGCAGTATGAGCTCATGTGGGCTCAAAGGCGTCTTTCACAACAAGCTGCGAGGTAACTTGCGCAAAAATAAAAGACAGAGCTAAAATGGTTGCATGGCTCGGGGTAACTTAGCAAAGACTAGAATGACCCTAGGGACCATATAACACTACCAGTGTCTACTCTACTACCTGATTTATACTAGTGATGTATGTTGTATATGTATTATGTATGTATTAACTTTTTTTTCATTCTTGCTAGTCAAAAATAGGGGGAGGTGTATATGGCATCTGAAAAATGTGTAATGTTTTTCTAGGCGTACTACCGACCACCAGTACCGGGGCCAGCGGCGAAGGTGACGCGGCCGCTGAGGGTGCAGGCGATGCGGCAGTTGGAGGAGCTGCAGGGGGTGAGCCAGCAGCAGTGGCGGGCGGTGGTAAGTTATATTCCTAATCCTTACTTATTGACATTACACTCGCTGCAAGGGTGTAATGTATACTGTACTGTTGAGACTTAAGTAAGAAGTTGTTGTGAACGGTTGAAGAAGACACCCTTTACTTAGCATTAGCAATAGCATTAGCGACGGGAGTGTACTGAGAGTAACCAATGGCCTCTTCTATCGGACTTCAACTCAGCTGTGAAATTTTTATGGAGAAGACTAAAAGTCTGATCAGATGACCTTGATGGATGGGTTGAACGAAAAGGGAAAGAAGGGTGGAAGGAGGAAGGACGGGCGAGATTTTAGATTTATGACTGGCAGAGAAGGATACGTGGGATGCATGCATAGGTGTGTGATATGAATCAGATGAATGGGTGGTGGAATGCCTGAAACTCCCACAAATGTTCGAGGCCGACGTAGTGGGAGGATAGATACATACCACAAATGTTACGTACTGTGCTTGCTAGTGCTACTGTGCCACTATGTGTAGAATGAATTTGTCTGACTGCTTTGCTAAGAGTATATTTTACAATAGTCTTGTTTTTCTTCTTGATATAGCGACTCCTTCCAAAGGTAAAGTCAACAGGAAGGAGTTGGCAGCCAAGGCCCGGCGCCGGAAGCTGGAGGCCATACAGGCCGAATACCAGCGGCTGGTTCTTCTAGAGGAGGAGGAGGCGGCAGCAGCTGCAGCCTCCTCCAATGCCCCGGGCCCCAGACACCCCCCTACAGTGTTACGGCGCCACCGCCTGTCAGCCGCCCGCCGCCACACAGCAAGAAGCACTGCTGCCGCCCCCCTGTGGATGCAACTGCCGCGCGTTGAAGCACCGTGTGGCCCGCCTAGAGGAGCGCATCCGTGTCCTGGAGAGGCGAGCCCGCTGAGACCCCGTTTATTTATTGCCCCTTTTTTATAGCTTCTTTTGGTGGGTGGGAATCGGGCGTTGGGTTTTGGACTTTTGGACATTTGTTGGACTTTTTCGTTCCGGGACATGAACATTGGTTGGGGTTAGGGAGAGGGGTGGGTCAGGTGTTGTGGGATTTTTTTACATAGTTTATTTTTGTTAGGGTATTAAATTACATATTTAGACTTTATATACGATGTGGTTAATGTTTTGTGGGTGGGGTTACTGTTTTACGTCACACGGTTTCCTTGCTGGTGCAGTGCCACAGCCAGTGTTTGATTTAAATAATTGGCTGAGTTACTAAGACACAAACAGACAGATGCGGTACCCCTCACTGAGGGACTTGTCCTACTAGTACTGTCAGTCTCTCCTCCTAATCTATGCATTCTGCAACTGGACTCAAAGGGGTGTGTGAAATAGAATTAATGAAAATAATTCCGTTATTAATTATGCCTCCCCCAAACTTCTTCTCTTACCTGTGCTTGATGTTTAACTTGGGCACGGCGATGGCTGCATGGTGATGATGGTTTTCTTTCCCAACATGCCATGGTTGTGGTGGTAGTAGTAGTAGACCCTGGCAGTAGCACTTGCAAATAAAAGAAAATGAGACAGTCAGTCGCCTGAGAGAGACTGTGGGAGGAGTAGTAGAACGAAGTACAGTACGGAACTTACTGCCAAACAATAATATGCCAAAATACAAGGAAACATAATGGTTGCGGGGATAGCCTAGTACATAGAGTTACAAACTCTAGCTGTGTCGAGTCACTCGACTAGGCCTACAGTACACCGTGACTCGACACAAGCGTAACCGTTAGTGCTGTTTCGGAGGATGACAAGAAATCCAATCTATGCCGGCAATTAATGCTGATGGATTAGGTTCCTTTGGTAAAAAAATCGCAAATATACTGCTCATAGGAGGGTGGGCAAGCAGAAGAAGATCCGCGCCCTGCCTTGAAAATGCATTTTTGTTGCTTTAGCCACATCCGCCCCAGCAAGCGTGTGATAAATTATTGGTGTACATTTAATTTAGTAACACCTCAATAAGTCACACAGCCCGGGGGAAGAGGGTTAGGGTTTGATGAATGGTTGGGAAGGGGGTTTTGGGAAAGGTTTGACAAAGAAAAACAGTACGCATGGACAACAACAAAACACAATCTTGGCAGACAACCATATCCATAAATCAGTTAAGGGAGAAAAAGGAAATGCATGCATGATGATGATAACTTGATGGTTAATGATAGTACTTACTAACTACTACTACTAGACAATTAGACAGTACAGGGCAGCAGTATATTATGCAATTTGCCTTGCCTGTCTGCCCTCAGAGAGACCCGAATTACATACAGTTTCTGTTCTGTTGTACCGGCCCGGGCTTAAAGATAGCAAAGAAAAGCCAAAAATTGCTGTAGGGATGAATTGAATTATAAGCAGAGAGCAAACATAACAACAACAACACACAGTAGTAATGATTGAAGACAAAAAATGAATCAAATTTAAAAGATGATGAAAGTTGATACTGTTACTGTATGTTATCCTGGTCAAAATGTGGAGTTGCATCTCGGCATTCGTCTTGGTCCTCCCTTCCATGGACGCTCCGGCCATCAATCTTGGGTGACGCCACTGCCTGCCTGGCAGATGTAGATTCATTGGTAAGGTAAGTGAGAGTTGTTTTTCCCAGTGTAGCACAGGGTAAGGGCCGGCCTGTAATTGCAGATGGGAAAACAAAAGGGATATTGAAAAATCAAGTAGAAAAAAATGCCTAAATTACGGTGGAGTGCAACAAGAACACTTTCAGAGGCGGCATGGATTTGGATACATCATGTCTACTCTAGTCTGTTTCCAGCATTAACCTCCAACAACAACAGGACAGAGCAGGCCCACGGCACCCGTGACACATCCTCCATTTAGCGTACCTTTTTTGACAGAGGCAGACAAAGCAGATATACAGCAACATAGCATTTTACAAATTAAGTGACTAAATCAATGCCCCGCTGTCAGTCATACCACCACACTCGACTCCACCACTACACAGACATGTAGGTCTGCAGTGGTTGTTGTTGACTTGGTTACCTTTTAATGCACTCATGAAAAGCACTGAGTTATTCCATCAATCATCTCTGATCGTACTGAGTGACTGCGAAGAGATAATGTCACTGTGGTCATCATCATGGTGTGTTGTCCAACTCAGTGTGCAGTAGTGTACAGATTGAGTCCCCTTTCCATATTCAAAATGCAATGGATCGGCCTGCAGTAGAAGTAGAAAATTGTTATTGAAAAACAAGAATGGAAACAAACATTGCATTGAGTTACTTTTAGTGTGTAGATTAGATAATAGTACACAATGAATTACCTTCATGCACTACAAACAACAACAACACAAATCACTCAGTCAGCGTCCAATGCATGTCATCATTCATTACCTGTTCCTTCTCATCTTCAGTTAATGGGCAGTCTGTATCGGCTCGGAAAGGAGGATAGCTATAGTAGTCATCATCATGTTCCACTTCTTTTGGAGAGACTCAACGAGGCAAGATTTTAGTTTTTCTTCGATTATGCTACATCCAATTATCATCTGGCTTGAGGGCAATAGATTTAGGTCGATTCAGGAGGAGCAGGACTCGGAGGAGTGGACTGAAATGCAGAGAGCTGAAACTCATATAAGGCAATAAAATACGAAGACGGTGGTGATGGATTTGTTGTGATTTGAAGTTTCCAAACAGAAAGACAGACACACAAATAGAAGTAAATAAGGGAGAACCACAGTAAGAAGTGGAAGCCTAGTTGTCAGGGAAGTATAGCTCGTCCTCAAACTCTGGAGGTTCAACCAGAAGTAGGTAATCAGCATCCAACACGCTACTTCCGTCACCTGAGCCGCTGTCCTCATCTTCCTGCGTTGATTCATGTATTGTGTAATTCGGTGGTATAAATTGCTGATTCATTTTGATCATGGTTAACCTCTCAACGTTTTTGGGTGAGAGACTGGTCCTTTTCACTGTTACAATGGAACCAGCAGCACTGAAAACACGTTCAGAAGAGACACTTGCGACAGGGCAAGCCAGATAGTTTATCGCCAGCCTGCTGAGCACTGGCCATTGGCCCCTTTTGCCATACCAATACCGCAATGGGTTTTGATCAATGTAGACCTCTGTTGGGTCATCCAGGTAGGCCTGGACCATTCGGTCAATGTTCAGGGGTGCTAAACTTAGTGCGGCCTCTTTTGTCTTTGCATCAGCACTGGACCTAGCAAGTCCTTGCTGTAAATACCAATCCTGTGCCGTTTGTACTGGGGCTGATGATCCGGTTCTTGCTGTTGTCGATAGTGTTGGTGACAGCTGTGAACCAAATGCACTGCCCACAGGCTCTGAAGTTGAACTTGACGCCGGATGCTCTGCTGCAGTACTTGACGTGGGTTTGAGGCCTTTAATTACCAGCCGTTCATTTTCCAATGTACTGGCTGCCTCAGCTATCCAAGTTTTGTACCGGGCAACATCCACTTCTGAAAAAGGGAGTAATGTCTTACTGTGCAGTGCCGATTTGTACCGTGGATCCAGAATTGTGGCACAAATGTAATGTTGTTGTGACAGAATCTTATTTTGCACCCTTGCATTTTCACTTAAGCGACATGATAAGCTCTCCACCAACTCATATGCTTCTTTTTTTCCTCCACACCTTTGTACGCTTCACACACCCCCTTCAGCTGTTGCTCTAGCATGTGCAACAATGGGATAGCTTGGCCCATAGTACAGTCCTCCTTGCTGACTTCACGTGTGAAGACCTCGAAAGGAAGAAGCATCTCTGTAAGAGATTTAACTAGGCACCATTGGTCCATCTGAAGGGTCATGCCTTTCACAGTAGCATCCGCCCTTCGCATGACATATTCATTGATTGGTCTGTACTGCTCAAACAGACGGTCAAGCATGTAATACGTTGAGTTCCAACGTGTTGCCACCTCCTGGATGAGTGCTTTGACTGTCATTCTATAGTCACGTTGAATGATCCTCAGCTGCTTCCGGGCTTTAAAAGAATGGCTGAAATGCGTGCATATTCTGCGGCAGGTGGTCAGTAAGTTGCTGACTATGGGTTCTTTTTTCAGAAAGTCTTGAACTATAATGTTAATGCAGTGCGCCAAACACGGGACCCTGAAATACTCACCAAGCGTCATGGCCTTAAGTATATTACTGCCATTATCCGTGGCAACAAAACCAATGTGAAGCCCTCTGGGGCGCAGCCATTCAAAGACCTTGCTGTTAAACTCTTCCAAAATGTTTTCAGCAGTATGAGATTTCTCCATGGCGAACATGGCTACAGTTGCATGTTTCCGAGAAGCATTAAAAATTGCAGCTGTGTCAACAGCACCTACTTCAGATAGCTTGTCTCTAACCCCCACAAAAGAGACCCAGTGTGCAGTGATGCACATGTAATCAGTGGCTTGGCAACTGGTCCACATGTCTGTTGTCAGGTGGATTTTGTGAACAGCACTCTGCTGCAAAGCTTGTCCAACCAATTCCAGCACATCGTGATGTAGTGCTGGAACAGCAACTCGGGCGAAATAGGACCGGCTGGGAACCTTCCATTTAGGGCAGATGGCTGACACAAATTCAAGGAAACCCACCCCTTCCACAAATGAAAAAGGGAGAAGGTCCAGCGCTAACATTTTAGCCAGCTTCGCATTGTACAACCGTGCCGTTGGGTGGTTGCGTTGGTACTGCCCCTCCGACCTAAGCATGCTGTCAATGGTAGGCTGGAATATTTTCCTTTGTGGTGCACCTTTCTTCTTGAACCCAGCTAGGCTCAACGACGCTGCACTTTTGCTCATTGCAGTGCCCGGTTGCCTTGGTGTCTCATGTTGACTCTTACTACGGTGCCACTCAGATGTTGCTGAGGATGTGGGCGTTACCAGTACACTGCTGGGGGTAGGGCTAGAAATGTCTCCCTCTTGTTGACCTTCCACCGCGATCATATCTTCCCCTACTTCTTCATCCCCAACAACAGCAATGGGTCCAGTTTTCCTTTTTCTAAGTGAAGTAGGTGAGCCTCCCACTTGATAGTGTGGTGTTTTTTGAGATGACTTGTTTGTCCTCCGGTACCATAGTTTGTACCAAGCTTACCCCGCCTAACAGCCTGCCGACAAATTGAGCATATAGCAATGTTCTCCTCCTTACTGCTAACCGAAAAGAAGTCCCAAACTGGGGAGGAGAACTTTCTGGCGCTGCTGGAGGTGCCACTTTCAATACCAGATGAAATGGAGGGTGTGCATGGAATTTGACTCTGTGCACTTACATTACCACCACCTACTGAGGTGGTGGTTGAGCTGGATGTAGGTCCCTGCCGGGCCTTTGCAAAGGCAAATATGGAAGCTGGAGGTCGTGTTGGCGTTACCTGTGTTGGTGGTATCCGTGCTACATCCCTCGCAGCGATTTGGGATAGTCTAATAATGTTGGTCTCCATCTCCGCAGGCCCAGGAGTGATGTTCGTGATGACTGGCTCTTCATCATCATCATCATCACCCCCTCGTCTACATCTACCTCCATAACTGTAAGGCTTTCTGGAACCTTCCTTTTCACTAGCCTTGTCTTGTGGCGTGCATCACTCTCAGGCTGAGCTGGTGGCTTCCAAGTGGCATCTAGATCATCAGAAGCGGGGCTTGAAGAAGAAGTTGATGGACTAACCCTCCTTTTCCTTGCTGGGGGTATGGAAGATAATGGATCTTCTGGAACAGTGGCTTGCTCCTCTTCGTCTGCAAAAAGCTCGATTTCCTGAACTGCCCCTACTTCAGGTGGAACAACTACTATTGTGGGCTGTGGTTCCGGCTGTGGTTCCAGCTGCGGCTGTGGTTGCGGCTGTGGTTCTGGCTGTGGTTGCGGTTCCGGCTGCGGCTCTGGCTGCGGCTGGGGTTGCGGCTGGGGTTGCGGCTGGGTTTGCGGCTGGGGTTGCCCACTTATCTGCTGAGTTTCCGCCTGCGAGTGCGTGGATTGGGTACTACTTTGCGATAATGACATTTCAACATCACTGGTCGTTAGTAGACTGGCTACCTCTGCCACAGTCATGGGCTTGGGCCTAGGTTGCTGGGGTGGGCCCACTGATGCAGAGGTGCTGCTCCCAGCTTGGTCCCCGCTGGACACCGCTGCTGCAGGCGTAAGTTTTTTTTTACCAAAAAACACATCGGCCGGCACACCAGTCTTGGCAAGTGCCACTTCCTTCTTCTGTCCCTTCTTCTCACTGGCAACTTTCTTGGTACTGGAGGACCTGGTACCTTTCTTTGGGGCCATCTTCTTCAGATGTCAGCAGGACGCAGGTGCACAAGTTGCAGAGATGTCTGTGGTCACACGTGGACGTGACGCGCAGCAGGACTTCTGCCTGGCAGTACAACGGGTGATGATGACACCTCCTCCTCTGTCTTTTTGTGCACCTAAAAGCAAAGAAGCCAGGAGAAGAACATCAGTGAAATGTTGCATTTGTTGTTGTGGTTCAATTACTAGCAGTACAAACAAACAAATAAAAGATATAAATTAGTGTAGCCATTTGTGAGACTGTCAACAAGGGCTTTCATGGTATACTGTGTACACTGTCAGGAAGGATAGGAAAGAAGAGGAACAACAACCAAAATACAAATGTAATAGAAGTGGACCCTGTTTGGCATTAAATTATTTGCTCATCACATCATTCAGGGAGCTGCAGCTGGCAAAGGGGATGGATGCAAGCAGTAAGCCAAAAGGAAAACCATGCAGACCTAAATGGCAAAAGCAGCACACTTAGTTATAACTCCCACCAGAAATGGCCACCAGCCACATGGACACTCACAAATCACAAGCAACAAGCATGAGGCCTGGAAAACAATGTACTGAAAACAGGCCTACGATAGCCAGGCAAAGGCTTCATGGTAAACCACACTGCTTTGCCTGTAATGCAATAAAATGCAAAAACGAAAATACACAGGGCTAAACAAGGCCTGCAACACACCACAAACAACTAAGGCATGTATTTAACACACCCCAAAAAACTGAAATACACCCAATAATCCACATTTTGCAATTCAATCCAATGCCATCCATGTGCCCTAAATGATGTTTAAATTCAACAGAACACACAAACAGTTGTTTCATGCACCCCTGACTACCTCTGGGCCCACTGGATGAAAGGCCTGTTGGCAGACTAGGCTACAAGCTTGCAGGCCTATGGATAAAAGCAGACTACCGGCCTTCAAAATGGCCGCCAGCCTCATGGCCAGGCCCACAACAACAAGAAACTGAAGACAGACAATGCAGGTCTATGGCAAAAAGCACACTGCCTGGCTTCAAAATGGCCGCCAGCCTCAGGCACACTGCCTGGCTTCAAAATGGCCGCCAGCTTCATAGCCAGGCCCACAACAACAAGAAACTAAAGACAGACAATGCAGGCCTATGGCAAAAAGCACACTGCCTGGCTTCAAAATGGCCGCCAGCCTCATGGCCAGGCCCACAACAACAAGAAACTGAAGACAGACAATGCAGGCCTATGGCAAAAAGCACACTGCCTGGCTTCAAAATGGCCACCAGCCTCATGGCCAGGCCCACAACAACAAGAAACTGAAGACAGACAATGCAGGCCTATGGCAAAAAGCACACTGCCTGGCTTCAAAATGGCCGCCAGCCTCATGGCCAGGCCCACAACAACAAGAAACTGAAGACAGACAATGCAGGCCTATGGCAAAAAGCACACTGCCTGGCTTCAAAATGGCCACCAGCCTCATGGCCAGGCCCACAACAACAAGAAACTGAAGACAGACAATGCAGGCCCATGGCAAAAAGCACACTGCCTGGCTTCAAAAAGGATGCCATCCTCATGGCCAGGCCCACAACAAGAAGCCTAGGCCACAAAGGGAAACACATGCAGGCCTTAGTATATGGCTAAAGCAGCACACTTGTAACTCCCACCAGAAATGGCTACCAGCCACATGGACACTCACAAATCACAAGCAACAAGCAGGAGGCCTGGAAAACAATGTACTGAAAACAGGCCTATAATAGCCAGGCAAAGGCTGCATGGTAAACCACCCTGCGTTTGCTTTGCCTGTAATGCAATAAAATGCAAAAAGGAAAATACACAGGGCTAAACAAGGCCTGCAGCACACCACACACAACTAAGGCATGTATTTAACACACAGCCCAAAAAACTGAAATACACCCCAAAAAAACACATTTTCCAATTCAATCCAATGCCATCCATGCCCCCTAAATGATGTTTGAAATTAATAAATACATCACACAGCAATCCATGACCCATTACTAGCTCTGGACCTACTGGCTACCCACAACGATTTATTTTTAAAAATGATGAAAAGTACCAAAAATGAAGTTGCAGCAACTGCAATGCCCCAATCAAACAACACCAACTTACTTGTAAAATCTCAAATCCCAAAATCCTCAAATCCAATGATAATGATGCAGCAGACACAAAGAGTAATCCTTCCAGCTCAAATCCAAGTGAAAAATGAGCAGGAGATGGACAAAGCACTGGGAGGAGCCTGCTGGACAGGAACAGGAAGTAGGAGACTCTGTGGCACTTCCTCCCTCTCCCCCCCAAAAAATTTGACCAAAAAGGACAGCCAAATACCAATCTGAGGTTTTTTTTTCAGGCAAATCATCAATTTATAGAAGGTTTGATGCTGCTTGCGATGTTATTGTTCTCCAGATTGAAAATTTTGCGTGTTCGGGATCGCGAGCTGTACAAAAATATCGCCGGATGTCCGATGGCGCGCCCGAATGACTTGTTCGCGGTCGCAATCTCTCTCGCGGTGCACGATGGCGCGGCGAATGACGTGTTCGCGATCGCACACTCTCGCGTTGTCCGATGGCGCGGCGAATGACGTGTTCGCGATCGCAAACTCTCGCGGGATAACGCGGCCGGCTACCGAAATCTCGTGGCGCACACGAACGGATAGGAAAACCCGTCGGCGAACGCAGGAATCCCGGTAAGTCGCTATCGCGCGCGCTAGAACGCATTTTTAAAGAGTGACAAGAAAATAATTCCGCTACGCCGCGGATCGCGGAATTGTTGGCAATTCCGCGTTCTCCGCGGAACGCGAAATTGCCTAAATTCCACAAATTCCGCGAGCGGAGCGGAATTGGATGCCCAGGGTTAGTTTTCACATCCCCTTTATGGACGTCGGCAGTTCAAAGCATTGGAAAACGATCTGGAAATCCACTGTTTACAGTGGTTTTCAGCTTGTTTTCCCTGCCACTGTGTGATATCGGCTCCTCACCGTGTGATGGAAGCCGATATCATGTGCCACACGGTGGCACCGTGTGAGTTGGCAGGACTGAAGTATATTTGGAGTGGTTCAATGTCTGATGATCAATTAACGAACCCCCAATATGCTTTTCAAAAATATGGTTGTATTTCCTTACATGTTTTTGTCTGTTCTCCCCTCTCAGCGTTTCTGTCCCTGTTCTACCGACACAACCAGGAATCGCTCAAATACTTTGCCTTTTAAGCCTGTCCTAGCAATTGCTTTAGATTTCTAAAGGCTTGCGTTATTTAAATAAATTGTAAAAAACATATATATACCATGAGTGTTCCAATTCCTTAGTCGAAATTTGTGTTCAAGATATTTGTGTGAAATGCCACTTTCATGATGGAGGCACCCATCTTTTGAAGAGCCCGGCGGTTTGTATTGGCATTTGTGGGACAATTTCAATATTCTGTCAGAACCGCCGCTGTTAATATGGAGGGGCATATCTGCCGACTTTCAGTCAATTTATTACGAAATGGATGAGCACGTAGTTACTAAAACTAGCGCTCTCAGACTTCAACCAATGAGATATTTGACATTGCGGTTTGACGAGGGCTGCATCATTCAAATAATGTACTTCGAGGAGTGTTTGTTGTCAAAAGGGGCTGATAAATTCTCATGGACACCGCATAATAACAAACTTGTCATGCCTCACAGCTTGCGCCCAATGTGGGGTCAATAACATTACTATAATGATGGATATTGGCGTCATTACCGGGATTTAATGAATGCTGAGATTATAGGCTGTAATGACGATTTGTTTGAATTAACCAATCAGAGCCCTTGATGGTACAGCCATGAGTGAGTGTCCAATGGAAGTAAAGGAAACAGCTATTAAAAGACTCCGATTTGACACTTCTTGTTTGTGAGGCATTGATAAAGGCATCATCGCCGAAAGGCGTCTGCCTGGAATAAAATGCGGGCTGACCGACAAGTCCCCGCAGGGGACCCTCATAAGAGGGCGGCCCCTTTAGTGCCACAGGATGGCACACTGGACAGCCCCTTGAACGCTTGAACGCTCCGCCCCTCGTAGCGGGGGGCGTGAGTAATAGGGTGGACCGATGGTTCACCGGAAGTGGGAGGGGCTATCCCCTCACCACAACCACTAAGCACCGATTGGCTAAGGCCACGATGCAAGTTGGCCCATCAGGTGGTAGGCCGCGAGGGGCGGCTTGCCTTTGGATCGCCTGTAAGATAACCCACCATGTTGGCATATTTGGTATGCTAATAAACCTGCAGCAATTTTTCCCACCAAAAAGTTGTCCTGTCTGCTTATTTATGTTACATGTATGTTGCTGCGGGAGGGCTGGTGAGTGTGGCCGATATTGGCACTATGAGTGTGGATACTTTGAACCCCAACTCGTGGTATGGTGGTACAAAGCATGGAGAGATTCACAGCTAGGGTGACCAACTGGCATAGGTGCAAATTCAGGACGGTGAGTGTAAAAATTCAGGACAAAGGGCCAAAATTCAGGACAAAAATTCAGGACACAAGGTCAAAATTCAGGACAAAACTTCAGGGAAAAAATTTACGTTTTACAGACACAGAGGAAGTTGCGCAGTAGTATAACTACATAAAGGGGCCTTTGGTGAGCCAGCATCATTCATTCGCCTGTTAAATTGTAAATTGTTAAATTTACACTTTGCTTCAGCCCACCACAGCATACAGCAAGGGGCTATAGGTCAACCCACTTTATCATTGCGCCCTTCAGTGTGAGCGATGGCACAAAGTCACAGCCACTGTTCATATTTGCCTAAAAATAGTTCATTTCTTTTAAACTACAAAGTGGGTTAAAAGTGTACTTTTTAAATTCTATTTAAATTCTATTTTTTTATTAATTTAAGATACGGGCTAGTTATATTGTATTCACTTCTTTTTAAAGTTCATGGGCTGTGTGTCTCCTAAAGCTTAGGCATTCCTGCCTGGTGCCCTAGGCATAGATTGAGCCAGTCTGCCGAAAAGAAGGGTATAGGCGCCACCAAAAACAAAGAAGAAAAAAAAATGTCAGCTCAACTAACTGTCAGGACGCTGTACATGGCAGAGTGACACACACTAATTCAAACATCCTGGCAATTAGGTGGGTGGTGGTGTCCCCAAAAAAGAGATGGGGAAAGCAGGTGACAAAAATACCCATCCCGCAGGGTGAAACTATGCAGAAATGGGGAGTTGAGAATTAATGGGCAGAGTTCGGTTCCTGGAATGCGCTGGACTGACACTCCACAAAAAACAACTAGGCTGTGCAGCAATCGCTGTCCTTCAGAGTAAAAGCAAAATACTGTTTCTGTTGTTTGGCATTCAGGAACATCCCCAGCATTTATGGCACCCGACTCTCCAATGCAGGCACAGACACACCACATGCTGTAACTGCAGCATGGCCCATTGTCATTCTGTATAAGAGAATCGGCACAGACAGAATGACAATGGGGCTAATTGACAAGTCTGGGAGGAGCTGTGGAAACCTCTTCACTTTAAAGAAATGCGGGCTGGCCCCCAACAGGGACTGCTGTGAAACCCCTGAGGCTTCTCAAAGGGGTCATCGCAGCCACGCTTCTCAAAGGGGTCATCCCAGCCACGCTTCTCAAAGGGGTCATCCCTGCAGACCCCAGAATTACGGACAAAAGGCATCCGTAAAAAGAATTATAACGGACAACGGACTAGACACCGAAATAATGGACCGTCCGTGAAATTTACGGACGGTTGGTCACCCTATTCACAGCAGCCGGTGATGCAAAAGAACAATATGCTTTATTGCAAGCCTTCAACAAGCTCATCAAGAGTGCAAAGTATGAAAGTAGAAAATTATGATATATATATATGTGTATTCAAATGTAATTCACGTTTTGCTTCCCCACACCACAGCATGAGTCTGGGCACTTCGGCCATTAGCTGTCTTGCACTGCAGGTGACAGCATTTTGTCTGTACACATCTGCCTAAAAAAAGTGCACTTTTGTATCAGGGCTGTTGGGCTAATACTTTACTTTGCTAGTGTTTTCCTTTTCATTCAGGAATTTTTTATTTTCTTAAGTCACCCTTCTATGTTCAAACTATGTCTAATGGTTTCAGTAATTCAAAGCCAATAGTTTTTTTTCTTTATGCTAATATCAATCGTTTTTTCTATGATGTATATTAAAACAAAGAAGGGCTTTTATACCTGTTATAGGTGTACTTGCCTCGTAGGAAGCACATAAACGTTTCTATTAAAATTATATGCAAGGATGTTTTTGTGTATTTTTTTATAAGTAAATGCCCACCACAAGTAGGCAGTTTGTTTCTTTTAATTTTTAAGGCCTACTACGCCTGCAATAAACAAAATAAAATGTAACATACATGCCACCTTGTCAAGGCCAGAACTGTTGGCTTTGCTAGTGCTTGTTTTCCATTTTGTATGCTCCTTCATCATCAGCAGTATATCTGTTATTTCTATGCCATTATTGTTGTAGTGCCTTTCTGACACCCCATAGCATCTAGCAATGGACTGCAAAATGTAGGCACTCAATTTTCAGCATTGGTTGCTTAAAAACTATTTGGGGGTGAGTTATCAGCTATAAACCAGTTATGTCCATTGGCTATGTAGAAAACAGCGGGGCATATTCTCAAGGAACTATCGCCGAGTTAACGGCACTTTATCTCAGCCAAAGTCGCGATACAATTATCGCCCCATTCACAAGCTGGTGCTAACAGCCCATACCACCAGTTTACTTGCGAAAGCATCCGCAAAAAACATCGCCACAGATGACCCCGGCAACTATCGCTAATGAGATGCAGAGTAGGCGTTCCCTAGCAAAAAGCCGCGACAACACCACACCTCAACATTCTCAACGACCAGCCACATAAGCGATAAGACCACAAAACAGGCGATAAGGCGCGATAGCAGCAGGAAATTAACACCTGCTCTGACCTGGTGTAAAGTCGGACGACAACCTGCACCATCAAAGGGAGCCCAGCCCAGAGCCACACATGAAGAACAACAGATGCCATGGAGCCACACACCATGCATCCCGGAGCCCCGAGAGGGCAACAACACCCACCGCCACCACCCCCAGGATCGCCGCCCCCAAATGAACACACCACACACCTCAACTCCACAATCATGCAAGTCACAACTCTGGCACTGCACACGTCACAAAATCACATACAACATGCCAAACAACATGCCCACCCACCAGACACGACAGCACAACTTACTGTGGCAACCTTGGTTAGCCATGTACATGAGCCATCAACGGAATGGCACCTCAGCCACACAATAGCGGAATGTGGGGAGAGGTGGGAACCAGGCATGTACGAAGGAGGCAAGTGACCCATGAATGAGAATGTACACAATGCCAAGTGTGGCGTGTAAGTGCTGGACAGACTGCAGTATGCAGACCACAGACATATCCATGTCTACATGCACTGCTGGTGTTTGGTGTGTAGTGGACAGTGGATGCAACCATGTCACCCCAGCCAGTGGGGAAGATCGCGGAAATGTAGCATGTGACTTCCCCCCTTTAAGCGTGTGCGGAGTGGGCTGGCCCGGAGGACACCAGGCCAGCGTAGGGGTGTGAATAAAAAGCACGTAGCACTGGGCATGTTTCTCTTCCGGAATGCCCAATGCGTCTGCCAGGGCGGCGCCTCCCACCCAGCCACGAGGCCGACGCCGTCGGCCTGAGCGGTGTGGCCTGCGATCCTGTGCGCCTGCTGCACCCCGGGCCGCTGGTCCCCCAACCCGTCATGCCCGCCCCTGCGCAGCAAGACCTCACTGCTCACCTGCCGACACCGGCGTGTGTCAAAGAGGGCCCACCACGTGCCGGCGCAAGCTCCAAGCCCGAAGCCCGTGACCTTGGCAGCCTCCTCAGATCATCACGGCCTCCGCGACACAGGCCCGCTTTACTCCTTTTTTGTTGACGTACTACACCGCTGCCTCCGGCCTACACTACGGTCAAGTAGGTCACACATTTGGAACTGAGTCTTGATTACACAAGGGCAGAGTACATATTTATGGCATCGTTTATATCCCTATACTCCCTGCGATGTGGTGCCACCAACTCTGTGCATAGCATTCCGACCACACGTGTCTGTGGGCCCTTGCGGACTTCTGCCTTCGGCCTACACAGCGGTCCAGCAGGCCTCACACCAATCCAATACAGTCCGTAACAGGCAGGACACGGCATAGTCGCTGGCTAAACACCCGGTCAGCTCTGGTGCCTCCACCTCCGTCAACCAGGAATCTTCTCCACATGCCATTTCAACGCCGTGTGTTAGAGATCCAGGAGGAGCTGGCTGCACAGCGGGTGCCCCATGCTGACCGCTTCCTCTGGCACCCACTGCGGACGAGTAGGACACACAATTGGAACTGAGTCTTGATTTGTTCAGTGCAGAGTTTATATCGTTGTACAGGCCTCGTCGCTGACTGCATCCCCTTCCGGCTCTGGTGCCACTGACTCTGTGCCACGGGAGTCATGGACACTCTCTGGTTGAACGTTGGTGGCATCTGAGTCTATGGCCTGGGGGTTGTCTTCATCATCATGTAGCTGGTACTGACATTGTGGGAAAGAGGAGACTGTAGCATTCAACTCCTCCATATTGCCTGTTTCTGCTTGCTTCTGCCCTCTGCATCATGCCCTGGATGGACACCTTCCACTGTCCCCCGTAACACTCCGCGACATTCTCCTTGGACACCAACGAGGACCCGCTCAGCTCCCGTGGCCCTACCTCAGTGCATCGCCAGTCACCGTCCCGTGGCGGTGTGCCTGTGCCGGCCGCTGAGCATCCGGGGCCACCGACTCTGTGCAGCTCAAGTCATGGACCCTTGCTGTTTGTACTTGGAACTCCTGATTGTCTGATCACTGTTGTAGTTGTTGCCAGCACCAACCAACCCCTGAGGGGTGGCTTACACTACCCAACACCCATCCAGCACAGGCGTCACTGGACGTGTGACCCTGGCAATAAAAGGGGCCGGGCGCACGTGCCCGTAGCCAGTTCCACAAATTATCTCAGTGTGTCCGTGTGGTCATTCTGTATGCATGTGGGCCCCGGGCCATACCACATTACATTGTGCTGTGTACAGCGTGCGCAACCTTGTCACCTCAGGCAGTGGGGTGGACCTGGGACATGTATCTGTGTCGGACCCCCCTGTGGGCGTGAGGGAGTGGACTGGCGTACGGCAGTACGGCGTAGGGGTGTGGTCATTCAACACGTGGCTCTGGGCTTGGTTCAGTGTAGGCCTTGCCAAGGCAGTAACTAATGCATGTGTCTCAGGTGTAGTGTCGGTGCCACCCGTCACGCAATATACAATGTTGCTATGTAGCATGCCCCCGGAGTACGGGCTCGGCCGAGGGGTAAATGAGGGTGCGCAAGCCCGCTCGGGGTCAGGGATCAGACATGCCAACTGTTGTGTGTGTCGCTATTTCCGCAGCATAAGCCAAAGGTCTACCCTCAACCGCATGGCGAGTTCAGCCAGGCATGAACTCTACATCTGTGTCCACCCTGTCCTTACTATAGGCCTACACACACGTGTCCGTCCACCTTCAGCGCACGACATCACTGTGTCGTTGTCAGGCTTGTGGACATGCGCAGACAGGCATGACAATAGTGTGCCGTAGGGGTGCAAGTGATGCAACCTCGCTGCGCACACTAGTGGATGGGCTCGGGGGGAGGGAGGAGCAGCAGTGAGGCTACGTAATACACATTGATGCCGCTCACTTGCAACATGCAGTACATGTCATGCAGGAATCACAAACTCACACATATCACACACCAATGAACCACTGAGCCTGCCAACACATCATGCAGAACCAACTATTGACTCATGTCTCTCTGCACAGTCACAGGTGACCAAGGATATGCACTCTGCGCTTGGATGATGACACCCCTCCGAGCCCCGAACACACAGGCCCAGAGGCAGTACAATGCGGCCCACAAACGCACCAGGGGCATCGTGGAATGCACATTTGGCGTGTTGAAGTCACGTTTCAGGTGCCTGGACGTCACAGGTGGGAGGCTCCTGTACAGCCCAGACATCGTGTGCAAGATGATCGTTGCATGTTGTGTGTTGCACAACATATGTGTATGCAGCAAGGCCCCATGGATACAAGTGCCAGATGCACCGGACGATGATGATGAGGATGAGGCAGGTCGCCCACACCCCACTGCAGCCGCAGCAGGAATTGCCCGTAGGAACACCATCATTGACAATTTCTTCACATGAGCACGTCACATTGTGACAGTCCTTGGAAATCATGGGACAGTACAATATGACCACAGGCACAGCATGTGCTACTAAATGCTTTCAAAATACACATTCCCTGAGTGCATGTCACTCATCTGTACAGGCACATCACTCAGACAAGTGTGAGTGCGACATGTATTGCTGACAATTTTATGATTTGTTCATGGATGGTGGGTGTGTCACCTCTGTGCAGACGGGCTGTTTAGGGTGTCACGTATTCGGACTGCCAGTTCTGTGTGTCGCAGTTAGTAGGGAATCCCACTCTTCGGCGTTTCACATGTGTCCAAATTCATTCCATTTTGGCTGCCATTTGTGTCCTACAGGTGACAACAGGGCTCCTTTTGGGGTCAGATATGTACCACCATGATGCAGGGATGCCCCCTGTGGCTCAAGTCCCACAACATGGGCAACATGTACGTAAGCGGGAGTCACTGCCCCTACATTCGTCCACGCTTTCATGGTGGATTGATCATGGTCATGACACGTCTGTGTGCAGGAGGGGTTGCTTGTCCCTCTGCAATGTGAAGGGGAGATGCGGTTTCAATGTGTGTTCCATGCATGTTTCTGCATTGGCGCAGTTTACATGCAGACTGCATGTCAATGTACATTGTGACTGTGAGGAGATGCCTATTTGATGTGGGACAATGGTCATCTGTTCTACGTCAAGGATGTGTGGTTGTGCTCGTACATTGTCATCTCACCGTATTTTTTATCTGCTTTTATGCTGCATTTTCCCGCATGACGCGTGGGGATTGCAGGCCTATAGCTGGTTATCGCTGAATTTTGTATTGCGATTGACATCATCACTACTATTTTCGCGTTCGTGTTTCGCATTTTTTCTGCATCGCGTTAGTTTTAACACGTTCTTTTGACGCGTTATCGTGGGACTATCGCATGGGGCCGCCGTGTTGTGAATGCCACGTTGACACGGAGTTGTTTTCCCGCGAAAGACTGCGATGTGAAGAGTTGCGTTAAGCAAATTTTGCGGTAGTTATCACACGTTCTTGAGAATATGCCCCAATGTATCTACTTCATCCCTCTTTTGTAGCTATCCTGGAGTTCATGTGTTATCAATAAATGCAGAGTGGTGCATGCCAAGCTTTTCTGACTTGAGGCATTTTTCTTTAATGACCACAGAGGCTCCAAACAATGTACAAATCCCTACACTCAGTCAACCAAATAATATAACTATAAGTATATAGGCAGTTATGCCCCATTAACATTTTATTTGTAAGAGAGAGAGGGAATACTATTGTTTTAAAAAAAAAAAATTTGCAAAAAAAAGTCCTTTATTATCAACAAAGTTTCCTGGCAAATGATTTGAAAGAGATGACATTTGATACCTAGAAACGGATTGCTAACTGTGCAGGTAACCGAAGGGATGTATGATTAAACAATGTTTTTGTATATCTCTGAGATTTTCCTGCACAGGAAAGGTGCTGGGTCATATCAGTAAATCTGTAGAAATTTTCAAATTTACTTGACATGTAAATCGAAACCTGATAAGACCAGAAGTGCTGTAAAACCATGGCTAACTTTCTATGTGTTAAGTACAGTGACACACTAAAGGAGTTTTCAAAACTACCTCCCTGGATTTCTTTCCAGGACTATGTTCTTTCTTTAAGAAATAAAAAATTGCAATTCAAAGTGAAATATCGTCACGTTTCTCTAAATATCTTACTAATGATATGAGACTTGTATTTGTTATGTGAACCAATGGAAATCTCCAACTGAGTCAAAAATTTAAAGTGTGTCTAGACATGTCACACAGAAGATGTGATTAGTATTTTTTGATTTTATAATCTGGAAACTGATTCATACCGTTGCGCTACAATGATTAGCTCTAAATGAGTGAGTTGATAAAACGAAGGCTGATGCAACAATTAGGCCTCTTCACTCCTCTGCCTCTCTAGGTCCTACCTACTTTATTTTTTAAACATTTCAGTATTTGTTTTCTGTCATAGCGTATCAGTCACATATTAAATGCAACCACACCCCGGACTCCCTTCATTATTTTGCTTTGTTCTTAATTCTGGAGGATGTGTAGGATCTATTATCTAGGTGTTTTTTCTTGTGACTTTTCCTAGGCGAGCAGCTTTCTGTGGGATAACTGGACTCACGGACAGCCCTCGTGGTCTGCTCTGAATCCTGCCATCTATGAAGGTGCTTTTTATTGTTAGCTGTATTATAGTTCAGTACGGACCTCTGTCTAGAGTGCCCAGAGCAACTGATATTGGCCCGTTTGGACTACTGTATTGAGCATAGACAGACTTCCCACAGTAGCTCTTCATCAGGCTATGTGCATGTAATTAGGGGTGGGCGGAACTCACAGAGTTTTGCTCTGCGGAATTCCGTGGAGTTACCTAAAAACTCAGTGAGATTACGCAGAGTTCTGCGAGTGGCAGAATTTCAGTCCGTTCGGCGTCTCGTGCTGATTTTTAGTGCTGGGAGCATGTCCCATACTGAAAAATCAGCGTGAATGGCAGCACGTGGCACGCCAGAGGTCACTGCCTCTTTCTGCCGCCTGGTAGATTTTCTGCTTAAGTGGCCGCTTTCAAAACGTGAGCGGCAACTTTCTCAATGCGAGCAATAGCAACCTGCCGCGTTGAGAAATCTCACCGGGAGGCGGTCTAGCACTCGTTGTTTCTCGCTTGCACTTGCCAACTTAACATTGGCGAGTCGTGCACGAGTTTTTGCTTAACTCCATGCTCAAAGTTGAGCGGAGTGGGCAAAACTTCACAAACTCCATCGGAGTTCCGCAAGCGGCGCAATTCCAGTCCGTCGGGCTGCTCATGCTGATTTTCAGTGCTGGGAGATTGTCCCACAATGAAAAATCAGTGCCAATTGCACCACACAGCACGCCAGAGGTCACTGCGTCTTTCTTCTGCTTAGTAGATTTTCTACTCGAGTGGCCGCTTTCAAAACGCGAGCGGCAACTTTCTCAATGCGAGCAACATGTAATACCTAGCTGCAAGATTAGCACTTCTAGTGGAAGCAGGATGAAACTTAATGTACTAAGCATGATGGACAAAAGGTTTTGGAAAAAGAACCAAAGACGCATGCAGAAAATGGCTGCACATTACTTTCCAGCTGTGTAACCTCTATGCATCAGATGCACAGGAGAAGTGCTTACCAAAGGTCATAGGTCTTGTGGAAGAAGAACAACACTCTAAGAGGCCCCCTCAAGTCTAATACTTGATTAGAGGCAAGATCGAAATAGCAGCAAAAAATATTCTGTGTGAATTCATATAACAACAGTCCAGCGCTCCTTGGTCTTAGCCTGTGGAGCATGCAATGCTATATTCACTTCAATTTCACTTTTCTTTTATACATTTTCTGTAATGCAGTAAGTGGAGGATAGAACATTTGATGCTATATAAAACTCTAGATAGCAGCTAACGAGCAGGTGCCTAGCTCTTCCTGTGGGAAGAATGTAAGAGGACGTTAAACACTTGATACATAGGGGTGCGGCATAAAGCTACCTTCAATAAATCTGCAGCTCTCACTTGTTTGTGCCACCATCAAAATGAGGCTAAGCTTACTCAAACTTTCAGGCTAAATATGCAGTGTATAACATCGAAACGCAAAGTGGTGGTATGTTTGAAATGTGTGTTAATATTCAATAATTCAAAGGTTTCTGTAGTAATGTAAGCTTGTATAAAAACTATTTCACAGGCTAAAACATGAGGAGTGCAGGGCCTGAAGGTTTGGAATTATTGAGCGTGCATCCAAATTTTTCGGACAACTGCATGAATGAATGCAAAACCCTTGGCCAGCAATGAAGATTGCAGAGTGACAGAACTGTAGCTTATTTATTTTTAACTAGGTTAGTGTTTATTTAAGACCAAAAACATCATACCCAGGAACTAGTTTACATTCAAAGATACTTTCTTTCTTCAGAAGGAAGCCATGGTGGTGGACACTTGCTTTGCACCAAATATTGAGGATTTGCTTGTGGCACAATTTGAAGAAACTGTGATCTGTACCAATGCTAATTCTTTTCTAGGTGAAATAATTTTCTACAAAAGGTATATTGACAGTATGTTCAATAAAGATAATATTCACATTACCAAATGTTCTAAAATAGTTTACACCTCCTTTGATTGCTGAAACAATCAGTGAAATGCACACGGTTATCTGACTGCAGCACTCTTTTCACTGTATCATGGGCAAGTTGGTGTGTGCAATCTCACTTAGAGCCATTAGCAACCCACTTAAGTTGCTAATACTCAGAAACGTGCGCCATCTGAATAATGACACCTGGAATTGAAAATCACTCTGTGTTGAAGAATGTGCCTGTCATGAAACACTGACATCAAGCACTTTGTCCCTTCTGTGGCCACTATGAGTGTGCCAAATGTGTGGTTTGCACTACCATAGTCAACACCAAAATAATCATACACCTTGAATTTGAATATCATTTGAAATAGCACACAAAATGTGAATCGGGGAATTTTACACATGTTACCAAAGGCCATTCAATCACCTTTTATAGAGAAAAACACAAGATGTAAGATTGTGGAGACTGCAGCATTAATCCCAAATTCAGAATGGTCACTTAGTTGAGAACTTTGTGAAAGAAAAATATAAACCTGTTGAATGCCATGTTGTGTACTTGAGCAGCTACTGATGAAGAAGCATGGAATTAACAGTGATGCTTTGCTAAATTTAAAAGAAAATAGATGGATTTATAATCTTGACATGGTCCAAAATGGATTAAATAATTCAATAGAGTGGCACAGACATCTGTTGATGAGTCACCCATAGGTGCATTTTCACTGACTCCATTTAGTGGTTACATCCTTGATTACCTAGGTTCACAGCCTAGATTGTGGCTCCACTCTGTTCATCCATTTTGCTGTTTCTATTTAAAGCCCAAATTGTGGCAGGTCCTCCATTGCTGTTGGGATTTATAGTAAATGGGCTTGAGCATCAATACTATGTTTACTTTCTTGTCATCACCTATACCCATGCACTTAGCACAACTATTGTCATAAGGTAACAATATCTCTTGGTTATCTTTATAGCACAGTCTGTATTTGTTTGGTAAAGATAGAATATTTATGAATGTTTCATTATCACTCCTTTCACATATCCCTTTTTTATTGTGTTTCACTACTCTGCACTAATGTAAACAGTTTTCAACCATGTGAAATTACCTGCTGAGCCTTTTCAGTATATTTGTTTGATTAAAACTTGAAGTAAAGAAGAAACAGCGCTGCTTCTTTTTCTAATTGCAACTTTAAATAACCTTCATTCTGCTAAAACAGGTTAGTTTTCAGCATCACATGTGTAACTGTGTCTCAAGTGGCTGGAGCAATAAAACTTCAAACATCTAGTTCACTTAGATCTACAATTGGCTCCTTACCATTAGGGGGTTTCTCAATTTATTAAGAACTGAAATCTGTTGGTGTGGGTGTAAAGTACAAGTTTTAGTTAGTACCTGGCATTAACTGGGGTGTATTTTATGCCTGCTTATCTGATAGTTTTACAGGATTCTGAGACAATCCCGTTCAGTATTACAGATTACATCCAAGAGAGAAGTTCCATCAATGTGCAAGTTTTCAGTTAGGTTTGGGAATAGAAAGTGCTTGGTGTTGTGGTTCTTTGCAGTATTTCAGTGCTAGTTGAAATTAGGTTAGGACTGCACCAATTGTGAATAAAGGGGAGTCTTCTACATCAGATTTTTTTAAAGGGGTCAATTCTGGGTAGTGAGTGAGATATGCTTCAGTCCTACAAACATTAAATGCACTTTTGTCACATAGAGCCGAAACGGAGTTCAGTGAACCAAGTGAAGTGACCTTAGGCCATGACATTGGGTCACTATGGACAATGTATATGAAGCAATCACATTGAAGTGACATTCTGCACCATACATGCTGCTGTTATGCCATCTGGTATAGGCTGAGGGCCCAGCTACTATAACAGATTTTTTTCCATAACTTGGACTCAAATCCACCAGACACAAACCTGATAATAACATGCATGGTGTGCAATGAGCCCTGGATGTCTAGTGTAACATGAGATAAACTTTAAAGACCAGAACAGTAGCTGTGGATAAGATCCACCTGTTACCGTATGTCCCTTTCCCTTGCTCACTACCTCCTACCCAGAACATCACAATTTTCACTGGTCACTTTGACGGCTTCTATTGACACTCAAACTACTTTAATGTTATAAACTGTCACTCAGAATAGGTGCCTTCTATAACATACATCCGCAACTATTTTCCAATGTATTGCATCCCTCTGAAGTGGTCGAAAAACATGTTGGCAGTGAATAAAGAAAAAATATAAATACATATTATAACTCATACATTTGCCCTCCGCTTAGCTATCAACAGTCGAGCAGCTTTGTGACCTAAGGATGTTATACTTCTATATAGCTACGGCAGATTTTACCATGAGTTGAGATTTGTTTCCTTGAAATAGACGTTCGAGTCCAACACAGACCTAAGCTCTCAGAGCTGGAGGGAATCCCCTACACTTGTGATCTATAGTGGGATTAGCAATTAGAAATTGTGTTTAATAGAGTAGAAATAAAACCTAGATTATACAAACAATTTACTATTTTGAGAGAAGTGAGTAAGAAGATATTGCACCTGCAGGATCAAACTGGTCGAAAACTGGGACATATGGATAAGAGTATTGCATATGATCTTTTACATTAAGACGGCATAAATCTGTAAATGGAACAAAAATGCCTCCCGTCTGACTTTTATAACAAATAATATAGTCTGGCCGATAATGTGAATGTCTGCATTCACTGTCTCAGCTTAATGCGGGTCTGTAATTGAATTAATTCATTATAAATACCACACTCATCGCCCTGGATGCAAGATACTCAACACTCCATTCAAGTTCAAAATCTAATGCTGTGTTAATGAGCACCAAAGGTCTGAACATTATGCATAATGAAGGCAATGGTAGTAAATAGACTTTAATGTGGCTCACTGAACAAAATGATTAAAATAAAGAAGATGACCCTTTAAATTAAAACAGAGCTTGGCATCCTTAACTGAAACAAGAAAAAATAGGAAAAATTAGAGCATTCAGCAATGAACACTTCAGCAGACTTTATGGTGAAGGTGACAATTGAATTCACAGAAAGTAGAGAAAAGTAGTTGGCAGAGAGACTAATAGCAACAGAAGTAAGTGAGCAAAAAGTTGGTCTCAGAAAAGAATATTGAGGGAGGAACTATATGTCAAAACGGAAGGCGAAATTAGCGAAAAGCCATCCCCGATCAGCAAACAACAAAACAAGATTGTTACAGGAAGTGCTTCTATGATGTATATATTTTAAAAGAACAGTTTGGTGCAATAAGGTACATAAATTGCACTGAACAAGCAAATACATGGAAAAGCGAAAAGTACTCGATTCCGAGATTAAACTTTGAGGTGCTCGTTGAATGACATCAGCGAGGCAGGCGGTGGGGTTCCATACTGTCTGTTCCAATTTGTATACTTCAGTACATTCATTTTAGATCCATTAGTATGGAGACCAATTTAAAAGGGAGACTTGTTGGATCATGCTAACAAAGTCGCAGCCACCTGTTTTGGTCTACTTAGAAGTCTCCGAAAAATCCTAGACCAGATCCCAAGTCAGCTCAGGAAGACAGTAGTTCACTCCTTGGTCACCTCGCGTCTGGACTATGGAAATGCGTTATTCCTAGGGGCACCAAAATATGTGACCCACAGACTGCAAGTGGTCCAGAATGCAGCAGCAAGGCTGCTGTGTAATGTCCCTGCTCGAGAGTCGGTTAAAAAGCACCTAAAGGGGCGGCATTGGCTCCCAGTAGAGGCCAGAGTCAAATTTAAGGCTCTGGTCATAACACACAGAGCTCTACATAACAGGGGCCCTAGGAAAATCAAGAGTTTAGTATCCCCTTACATTCCAAATAGGTATCTGAGATCAAGCTTTGAGGGACTCTTAAAACCTACAAGGGCCAGGAAGGAGAGGTGGGGAGGTAGAGCTTTCTCCCACCTAGCCCCCAAACTTTGGAATTCTCTACCAAGAGAATACAGGACACTGGACAAAGAATTGCAGTTTCGCAAAGCAATTAAAACATGGCTGCTAAGCAATACCTTTAATGTCTGATCCGACTTCAACTAACAACGTGTCTCTTAGCGCTGGGAAGCCCTAGGGTAGCCATGCGCTCTATAAATCCTAAATAAATAAAATAAATGTGTGTCGCGGTTACCACTTTTGGGGTGACTGTAGAGTAGTTAACATAATTATCCTAGAAATGTCTTCTCATTGATTCACTCTTTAAAGCACTTGCAAACGTATGATCTTTTATAACAGCATGATTATCGCATGATGCCTTTGAGTTAGGTGTACATTATACAGTCACCAGCAGGATTACATTACAACTTCAGGATGCGGCTGAATTACCTCAGCTTCAGGGTGTTTGCTGTAAAGTTGTAGGGTGTTCACTGTAAGGTTGTGGGAAGAGGGAAGCAAGTGACTGAATGTAGATGTGAGAGTAAGGGTAGAAGAAGCTGTGAGTGGCAAGCATTTTCAGATGAGGCATTGAGGTACATGGAAATTATCAGCAGTTGTGTGTTTGGACATTAGTGAGGAAGGGCAGGGGAAACTGTGAGCGAGTAGTTGACTATATTTGAGCTCAAGGATGTGGGCAGAGCTATATGTGATGGACTGAATGTAGGTGAATAGAAGACTGGGCTGCAGAAGCTGGTGATGAGTGACTATCAGTTTGTGAGTGACTGGCCAAGCATGAGAGATTCTGTGAGTGAGTAGCTGATTGTGTGTTTAATAGGGATTCAGTGCAAGGAAAGCTGGGCGTTACAGGTTATTTGTAGTTAAGTGACTGAGGATGAGGGAAACTATGAGTTTTTCAAGTGTGTCTGTGAGTGCTTGGCTCGCTCTATGTTAATGAGTGCAGGGGTTGTGCACTGAGTGATCAATTAATTCTAGTTTAGTGACTGAGTTTAAAGAAGGGGTGTGTGGCTTGCTCTCCACAGGGTTTCTATTGAATATTGTTTGAATTGTGAGTGACTAAGTGAGTATTGGTAAATGAGAGTTTGTTTGTTTGTGAGTGAGAAAAGGTCATGGAACTGTGAGTATAATCGTGCATAAGTGAGCAATGAAAGAATAATGAAGCAGTGAATGAGTTGAGGGAGACGAAGGTAGTGAGAAGGTTGTTGAGTGTAGGTGTGCAGTTGATGGCAAGATCAGCTGTGAGCCTCTAAAGATGAAGCACTGAGGGCAGAGAACTCTTCAAATTGTATTTAATTTAATGGGGAGAGGTTGTGGCCTTACGGCCAGAGCTGCCAACTTTGGAGCTGGGGAACCAGGTTCGAGCCTCGGAGTCGGCTCAGCTTACTGTGATTCTGGGCAAATCACTTAATCTCCCCATGCCTACCAAGAAATGAATGTGTCCTTGTGTAACGTAACTGGTGCTCATGTAAAGCGCACCAATACCTTCAGGTCAAGTTCACGCTATATAAATCTGCAAAAAAATATATATATATCCTAATGTACCCTAGTACATATCTAGTAAAGATCTCATGAGCCAGGCAATTGCAAAATTGTCTTAAATTGGCTTCAAGGATATGAAACCACATCCCACGACAGATCATGCTCAATTCTGCCACTCAGAGAGGAGCTCAAAGCTTGTCTCTTCAAGTTGCTCAACAGTCACATCTGCTAAAATACTTAGCTGATTCTAGACTCTGAGACCTACAATAAAGAGGACCTGTTCCCTTCTCGCAACATTGTCCTTAATGTGCTCTGAAGCATGATGATTTGAAGTCCATCAATGCAGATGTGTGCAAAACTGTTCCCATGGGTACCCCTTTACTTCTGTATATGGTTGATCTTGCCGTCCTATTGAGGAAGAAGATAGTCTCTCTAAATTACTATTAACTTCAGTGACTTTTTGAGGATTATTTATATATATTTCAAAATGTAAGTTTCTAGTTTGTAAGCAAAAAAGCATGTAGATGTCTCAATTTGTAATTAGCAGTTCTCAGAAAAGGCCTTTATTTTGATCTGTTTTTAATAATTTTGGCCTTGTGTAAAAGGAATTAACAAATTGCAAGAACTAAAATGTCCATGCTTAAAGCATCTCCCTTTTAAAAAACAAAATATATATCTTTATCGGCATTTTCAGGGTAGTACAGCAGTAGTCAGGATCATTGATATTTAGAAGCAAATCTATCAACCTTTAGGGCAAGATCGGACACACAATGACAATGTAGTGAGTGCCATGATGAGAAAACATGTTACATAGGTAGCTCAAATGCCCCCAGTACAAATGTAATTTGCTTGCAAGGGAGGTGGGTTAGATGTATGCAATCTCCAAAATAGTGCCATCCAGATATATCTGTTCTTGTAACAATAATCAGCAAAGAAACATTCAAAAGCATATGTAAACAATCTGGGTAGATGGGGGCGGTAGCATCAATTCAAAGGTACCATTTGAATGATAACAGGAAGATAAAACATGCAGGGAGTAGTTTCAAGAGCAGTTATATATGTCTGTCAATAAGCGAATGTTTTCCATTTGTCGTGCAACAGTGCGTTGAAGGACGATGTCTCGTCCTGGTTGTGGGGCATGATAAGGTCTCACATTTAGGCTGCCTAGGGCTAGCAAATCAGTGACCAAACTATGATGGACTAATTCCCGGGTAGCGACCTTGCACGCATCAGTGATCATGTTGTGGCTTCTTCTTTGTCTTGTAGATTAAGCACGTACTTGTCCCACCTGGTGACGACACCCCCTCTTGTGTGTAGATTGTGTGCTATAACGTCGGCCTCAGCAGTCGTCCATCGAAGCAACGTCCAGAGCCAGCAGTCAACTGGGGGCGGCTGCGTTGCCTTCAATGACATAGCTATCAGGCACTTGAAGAGGATCATGGCTAGGTCAGCCAGTTTCAGTTAGTATTTAGTGCATTTGGTGACACCCAGAAGACAGAGTAGGGGGTCAGGCAGTAGCTGCACATCTACTATTGCACAGATGTGGGCCATAACCTGCACCCACACTTGTGCGAGCGTGGGACATTCCCATACCATGTGAAGTAAGGTCACATTGTGGTACCCACATCTAGGACACATTGAGATCACGCCCGGGAACATCCTGTGGAGGCAGTGCAGTGTTAGATAAGTGTGATGTAAGTAGTTGAACTGGGTAAACTTCAGGCGAGCATTGCGGGATACTTACCTCACCTGTTCTAGTGCAATCCCCCATTGTTTAGCCATCAGGTCCACCCCTAGACACGCATCCCAACTGAGTTTGCAAAGTGATGTGAGGTCTGCATCCGCAGTATGCAATGCTGCATACAAATAATACCGTAATTGCTCTGCATCCCAAAACATGGGTCAGCATACAGTACAACCCATGATGTGGGGGGGACCTCTTTCCCCACTGTCCAGGTGGTCCTGATCGCCAAGACGAGGGCATTATGAGCTAAAAATTGACCAGCTCCCAAAACATTGCCATCCCACAGATCCTGGAAGGAGCGCAATTCTCCATCACTTTACAAGTCCCCCAAGTATGCCATCTCCAACTCTTGCCAAGGCCCCAGGTCATACGCCTCTAGCAAGCTTGCATTATAGGCATGCTGCAGAGTGTCAATTGCGGTGCATAGGGGGGTGTACCACTGCGCGGCTGAAGGAATCTGTTCAGGCACAGCTTAGCAACCCTTGCTAGCTTACTTGTATCTCGTGCTGGGCCACCTGGCAGCAGCAGCCACTCTAATATTCCTAGCCCGTCCAATTCATCCCTGATTAATCTATCTTCACCCATTGCATCTCGTGACAGCCAACACATAGGCCACTGCAACTGCGCCACCACAAAGTAGAGCTTGAGGTCAGGTACACCCAGGCCACCCTTCATGACTAGACGCTGGAGTATGCGGATGGATACTCGTTTGAGCACTCCTCCCCATATAAGTTCAGAGATTAAGCTCTGTAGGTCTCTAAAGAAAGCCCTAGTGGGGACCACCGGCACTGCTGTAAAGAAGTAGAGAAGACGTGGGAATATTAACATTTTTGCTATGGAGGCCCAGCCAATAGGTGATGGGGTAGGTGTGTCCATGTCCAAAAGCCTACAGATTGCCGCAGGGACGTCAAGGTTCTGAATTGGTTTCCATCGAGGAGGTCTCTGTGAGTATGATAAATGTTCACTCCACGGTATCGAATCGTTGCCAACCACCAAGGCAGACAGTCAAATTCCAGTTCCTCCACTTCTGCACATTCCACTACTCTCAAGTGGAAAATGCAGGACTTCCCCAGTTCACCCGAAGACCCGCCATATCCCTGAAAAGATCTGAGAGGGAAAAAAGGGCTGGAAAATCTCATCCTGGGTTCCGTAAATAGACCAAGACGTCATCTGCGCAGAGCGAGACTGCGTGCCATTGGGGTCCCATTGCCACACCCCATCCTGGGCCCCTCGCCTGTCTCAGGGCAGCACGTGGCTCAATGGTCAGTGCAAAAATCACAGGGGAGAGGGAGGTGGCACCCCTGCCGTGTGCCTCTGCCAGTGTCAAACAGTAGAGATATCTGATGTCCCACATGGACTCCGGCCTGCAGCGCCGTGTAGAGCCTCGGGACTCATCCCCAGGGCTTCTAGAACAAGCACTGAGTACGACCACCTGAGGGTGCCAAACACTTTTTTGAAGTCTAAGGAGATTGCCACTGGGAGCTCCACAGACCCTGCGACCTCACCCATAATGTGGCACAGTCGACGCGTTTTATATGGGTTGGCCCTATGTGGGATGAACCCACATTAGTCTGGATGAACCAGAGTGTGGAGCATCGGGAGCAAGCAATTTGCCAACACCTTGCTCAGTATTTTATAGTCAATGTTGAGCATTGACAGAGGACGATAAAAACCCACCTCTAGGGGTCTCTGTCTGCCTTGGGCAAGACCACTATATGAGCCTTGCGAAGAGGGCCAGGGAGCCTGCCTTGTTGGTGTGCCTCCTGATAGACGGCAAGCAGTTTGGGAGCAAGGGTGGCCCTAAATGTTGCGTAATATTCTATGGGGAACCCGTCCATGCCAGGGGTCTTGTTACGGGCCATCTGGCAGATAGCGGGCCGCAGTTCCTCAACCTGCAGCGATTGTTCAGTTTTCTGGGATTGTAGGGGGTTCAGTCGGGGAGGGCAGTTCTGGCAGTTTAATGCCGGAGAAGGTCCTGGGGAGGTTCGGGAGGAAGAATATAGCCTCTCATAATACTGACCTAAGGTCTCACAAATATCAGCCTGTGAATCCACGGCTTCATTAGTGGGAGTGCGAATCACCCCAATAGTATTCATGGTGAGCACACAAGCCATACCAATGCGGCCCAGCTTATCCTCATCCGCGTGGTGTTGGACCAGTGACCCTCTGTAGTCAATGTTATTGAGTCGGCTCGATTCCTCCTTTTATTGGCTCCTCGGTTCGCCATGCTCGAGCCTCAATTACCGCCACTGCCTCCCGGTTCGGCAGCATGCATTTGTGCCTCCAGTATCAAAACACTGTGGAGGAGGAATGTCAATTCCTTTCAGGATGTCTTGATGCAATGTCCCCTCATAACCACCTTCATGGCATTCCAGTCTACCCCAGGGAACCCGCAGAGCTCTCATTCTCCTCAAAGTAGTGGAGCAGGTGCGCGCTGATAGTGTCCCTGTATACCGCATCAAGCAGGGCCTCAATTCTCAGGTGCCAGGTCTGTATAGGTGCCCTGTCCTCTCCCCACCAGAAGGTCACCTTGAGGGGGCTGTGGTCAAACAATGTCCGGCCCAAGTACTCCGTGCTCTGAACCCAGGTCCAGAACTCTGCATTGCAAAAAATATACGCTAATATGGTGTGTATCTGGTTCCGCAGGGCATAGTAGGAGTATTCTGCGTTCTCCGCGTGGCTGAGTCATCAAATATCATGGAGTTGTCAATGACGTCCATAGCCTGAAGTGTTTCACAACTTGCAAGCCCTGAGTTCCAGGCAGGGGGGGTACTGATCTCTCAGTGGAGGTGCAGAGTATGCAATTAAAATCTCCTCCCCATAAACTAGGGGCCAGGGGATTGAGAAGCTAAGCTGGGGATAGAGTGCGTAGGAAGTCACCCTGGAGCGTGTTGGGCACGTAGAGCAAGACAAATGCCAACGGGCGCCCATCCAGTGCCCTCTGGGTCCACCACTGTTATGCTCTGAACAAACAAGACCCCCAGGGAAACCTAGATAATGACCCCTTCGCAAATGCGTAGTACCCAGTGCCAAATACCTGCCCATTCCAGCGTCCGGTTACCTTATCCAGTTCAGTGGTGGTATGGTGCGTCTCCTGTAGGCATGCTATGTGTATATGTCTCCGCCTCAGGTATGTTTATACCCTGTAGTGACGTACAGGGGTTGCCATACCTCAGATGTTCCATGTCAGTGTATTATAAGTGATAGCCTTGGGTCATGTAGAACGCCCCATTAGGGAGGCTCATTGACACCTTCATGAAATGCTAAAAACACGTCCCTCCCATCTTTCCCCCCTCCGCCCATTCCAGTCCCAGTTGCAAACCAAACACTGAACAAAACAGTAACACCCATTCCCTTGGCTTGGACACCAATGGGCATCATGCCACAATATTCCAAACTAGGTCAACAGTGACTAAACCGCAGTCCTTACGGAAGTCTTTGTGGATCGAGCCAAGAAGCGTGCAGGGTAAGGTCCAAAGTGGCCCCAAGCATCCCGAGCCCCTCAGACGAACTGAAAAGTCTCAAGACTTCACCACAGTCAATCATGCCCTCCAATTACCCTCACAATGTGCCTCTCTCCATCTGTCACCCCCGGCACAAACACAAACCGGTTCACTCACCGGGACAGTAGTAGTTACTGATTTGGAGGTGTTCTCCGAGGGGACCACACCGAGGCAACGGTGGAGTCCCCATCTGAAGTCACTGACCCACGAGCACCCAGCACAGATTCCAGGTTGATGTCAGGTGCTTACGCCTGGAATCTATTAATATCATGGAGCAAGACCCTCAGCCAGTGCCTGTGCTCGCTCCTTTGCAGCCTGTTCATTGGAAGGACGTGACCGGGGTTTGGGTGGGCGGTGGCATTTGGATCTCCCATCGAACCAGCCTCGTAGATCGCCTCCCTCCTCCTCTTCTGCCCAGTCTTGGACTCTCTTGGTTCGCAGCCAGGTCTAGGCCTCGTCTGAGGAACTGAAGAAGCGAGTTGCATCTGCATCCACCACCCTAAGCCTCGTGGGGAAGAGCAGGGCATAGGATAAACCTGAGCTCCGCAGCCGTTCTTTCACAGCTGCAAATGTATTGCGACGTCGTTGGACCTCCGCCTTATAGTCAGCATATGCTGTGATAGGGTTCCCATTATACGTCGAAGGGCACTTCGCACCAAACAGCTGTAGAATTAAGTCTCTGTAATTGAGCAGGCGTGCAATCACTGAACACGGAGGTGCCCCTGGGCCTGTGGACGGCCAGGGATGCGATGCGCTCTTTCCACAGAGAAGAACTTAGAGATCTGATTAGCCAGGATCGTTTTAGACAGCCAATCCTCGAGGAAGAGTTCTGGGTTAAGGCCCTCTCTGGGAAGCCCAGAAAGTGAATATTATTGCGCCTCACACTTTGATGTCAGGCTCCTCAGTCTCTAGCAGCTTTAGGTGATCCTGTACAGTCACTAGGGATAGCTGCACGGATGTCAAGGAGGACTCCACCTCGTCCGCTCTCTCCACGAGCTTGGCGTGATCAGCCCGCAGAAGTCTGGTTTCCATCTGAATGGCCTCAAGTTGGGCCTCCATAGCACTTCTAGAGTCCTGGATAGCCTGCAGTACCTTGTCAAACATTCCAGTGTGTTTTTTTAGAGTACTTTCCAATTGGGGGATCGGGCCACCGGCGTGGTAGGGGCAGCCAGCATATCCATTATTGATTTCTGGGGAGGCGGAGGTTTGGAGGTTTCTGGTTTGACCACACCCCAGCAGTCGCGACTAGGCTTTCAAGATGAAGAAAAACAGACTTCCAGGCGCTGTGCCAGAGACTTCCTAAGGAGATAAAGCAGGTGCAGGTGGAGGGGGGAGCATCCTGTGACACTTGGTGTCCCCAGGCCACCGCTGGCAACACAAAGGTACGAGGGCCCTTGTTGACGCCTCAGTTCAGTGTTCCCACAGGTTGCAGAGCCATCGGCCCCTCTTAGATGGCACTTGACATGGGTCTCCTCTAGAGGAACTAAGAACGAATCTCTGGTGTGCAACAATGGGTTATGCCATGGAGTGGGAAACCCCCGCCTTCAGTCCCTGCAGAGTAGCTTGCTTCACCATGCCCTAAGATCTCTGTCCCAAAACAGGGGGAAGCTCTTAGTGCAAGGCCGTTAATTATTCCCAGCCTCCTTCAGCTTGACCATGTAATAGATACCACTATTAGGGCTACATCACTCTAGGCCTCAGTTAGCTCCCAGCCACTCAGAGTGATGAGCACTCTAGTCACCTAGAGGACCAGTGCAGCAGTCCCTGTTTCAGTGGGGCCAGCAGAGACTACAGACATCAGCATTATTCCCCCTAGGCACCCTTCTTTAATGGGGCTGAAGTGGCCTGCAAATGTTCTTTCACGTGGGGCCATGTTCTTCCTGCCGACCGCCGTCGTCCCCCGTCTCCCCTCCAGTCAGTGCACAAATCTTCAGCTCCCAATATCCCAAGGAGCGTGCAGCATCGAGTGCACCTTTACTGCCATGCAGGATGTGAGGACAAAGGGCCTCAGGGTTGGGGCGGATGGAGGCCGTGGATGAGTAGCGGCCCGCTCATTTCTTGGGCCCCAGGACAATCATCAGAAGCACCGCGCGGCCACTCGTCATTGCACCTTGAGGCCGCCGGGGCAAAGGGCGACCTTGCTGGTCATCCACCCCTGAAATGCCGCCCAAGCAGCACAAGGGGTGACGGGGACTCCGCACAGGTCCTCAATGCAGACTAGTGGGGCACCACAGGCACAGACAGTCGCGTCCACGGGCCTCGTGAGGCTCTGACATGGGCTCCGCACTAGGGCGTTTCTTGTCCACGTTAGCGGCTTAGCGCCCACATGCAGCAACCTCTGCACCTTCCATCAACCGGCAGCCGCAGGGGGGGTCCACTCCCTTTTTGCTTCACAATTTTTGCACTGTGCCGAACTAAAGAAGTAATGTGACATCAGTTCACTGGTAATGGCTTAAATTTTATTGGACACAGTGGCGCATTATTGTTACGACCGCTGATCTGTTTGTACGTTTGGACTAACTCATGGGGTCACATATTTCAATTCAGACATCTGGGTGTTCTACGCCAGAACAAGACCATTTCTATGCCCTGGCAAACACGCACTAAAACTGTTTTAGCATTCTGAGTTTCATTTACTTTTGAGAAAGGCAGTGGTCCTTTCTTAAGATCCACTTTTTGGGTAAGACTGAATTCACAATTTAAATCTGATCTGTTTTTAAATATGTATAGTAGGTTTCGTTCAACACCGAAGATGATTACAGAGCTAGCTTGAGTTCCACTACAGTGAGGTATTTTGTTTATAGCCTGATGCCGAGAGCTATGATTGTTATTTGAGGCCTTCTATTCAATGATAGGCGTGGGCCACAGGTTAGGTCCAACAACGAGGGAGAATGCCTTTAACAACCTGTATACCCTGTAGCAGAATGGCAATATTAGAACATTCTACCCACTAAGAATAGATTTTTCCAAAATAAACAGGGAGAGACAGAAGCACAAATATTATAATTTTGGAACAGTAGTCTTTACCAGCTATTTGCACCCAGTATGGAATGTTGGGAGGCAGCTAGCCAATCAGAAATCACCCTTTGTGAGCTATAGCTGCTGTTGTAGATGCTCTCAAGGAGCATTCCTTGGCTCCCAGCTCCCTGCCCATTGACTCTGATTAACTTTTCTTTTCTTTTTTTTTTTAATTCTGGCTTCGGGAGCAAACTGCTCCTCTCCAGTGATGCAGCAACCTAGTTCTTTCTGGCTCTCTTTCGTTATCAGCCAGTCTCTCTGTCATGCTCTGCCAGTCTTTCCCTTTACTCCAATACCATGAAATGTAAGCTCTAACAACTATGACAATTAAAACATTTTTTTTAAAAAGATTAAATGTTAGTTTTTATTTTTCCTACTGGAAATTTGAGTTTACATGTCCCTTTACAAGTCGTGCTTTTCATATGCATTAAATGTGATAGATGGTGCTTCTTTTTTTACTACAACCATATTAGGGTTGAAAGCCTTGGTTTTTCTCTCTCATACCCTTATTTCTCCTCAACCAAGAATAGAAGCTGGTCAAAATAGTTACTACAAAGAATCATACACATTTCCCTCATGGTTAACCATATCATAATGTGCCAAAACACGGAGGACTGCTTTGTGCTCGATCAAAATAAGCATTTTTTTAGCCAACTTTACCCCACTCATCCCCTATAGCTAGCCACTAGTAGTAATTGGAAGCTGGCTGCACACCCTAATAATTTTGAGGATAGTTAGACCTTGTATTATTGCTCTTTTAACTAGTGTATATTTTAGTACCTCAGCTTTATATTGCAAAGGAGCAGATATCATTTTTGCTAATGACACTTTTAACTTCCCCATTGGTTGATCAATTCCCATGTGTTATCTGAAATTTGCCCTTTTTTATTTCTTTCACTAGTGTTTGAGAACATTTGTCTCCCACTTTTATTCCAGCAACTCTTCACTCCACACAACGTAGGATATGATTTTTAGGCTTCTGTGCATGCATATATGTATCCTGAAAAGGACCGCGATGGGTTGCTAAAAGATAATATGGTTGATATAGGTTCCTGCACTATGATGGAGCTCTCTTGGGGCTGAAAAAAGTGGAAGCATACCCGAATACTGTCATCCTGCACAATCTGACTTTTTTGGATACACAACTTGGTAAATAGGTTATTCTATTTATTTTGCAGAAGCTACTCTTTTAAGGAGAATTTGTCTGTGCCTTGGAACTCAACTCTTGCTGCTCTGTTGAAGTCTTTGTATGTCCAAGACACTGCATTACATAATTTAGAGCCTTAACTTCAAGTGATTTACCTCTATGTTTCAGCTGGCTGTTGGTACATTGACTGATCAAATGTGCAGTCATTGATTGCAAGTTTCTAGTAAGTGGGATGTTAAGTTCTTCAGAAGTGTTGGACCATTGCTTCATTTGGCATTGTGGAGAGAACTTTAAACATGATATGTCAATACACTGGGAACGAGTGCAGCATTTTAGGGCTGGTTGTAGGAGGTAATGTCATCAGAGGTTGAAGCGCAATTGAGATGCCTGGTTTTGTATAAATGGCAGCTTCTTTAGTAGTCCAGTGTAAAAGGTTTTAAGTTCGTCTTTGAATGACATGACCGGGGCTCTTGTCAGTGCTACCTGATGATCTGTCTTGCAGCAGTACGAGGATTTTCTCAGGATGACTTCTTTAACCACTGCAATAGGAAGGACTCCCATATTCCGCCTCTAGTGCCTCCTTAACTTTTGAAGTTTTTCTATTTGTCATGACAAATAAGTGGGATTAGCATATCAACAGGCAGCTATATCAGTGAGTGAAATCTTGATTCTCTGAAAATGTGTACTGACCTCTGGTTTGGATGTTCCTGCTCTAACTTGACATACATGGGAGACTGGTCAATGTTGCTGAAGGGTCTTATAAGTGAAACATATAGATCCCTTCCTAAGATTGTTGCGCACGCAGGTTGTTTAACCAAAGGCGGCAAGGCTCGCTGGTGGGGGGGTGGGCACGGGGGTCGCGCAGGGGGAGGCCGTGATTGCGCATAATAAAAAAAATGTAAGTTACCTTGCCGCCTGGTTCCGCGTCTCTGCTGGGACCCGGCGGAAGCACAGCCAGGCTCCATTGACCAATCAAAGCGCTGTAATGCTGCGTTTTGATTGGTAGGCACCCAGGCTCCCCTGACCAATCACAACGCTGCAATGCAGTGCTGTGATTGGTTTTGAGCGTCCTGGTTTTATGCTCAACCAGTGAATGGGGGCCTGGACATGTTCTCCATGCAGGCTGTAATGCAGCCTGCATGGAGAATGGGGAAAGTGCGCATGACTGGTTTGGACAGCCCGAGAGGGCCGACTAAACTGTCATTGCGCACTTAGGATTGGGTAAACCACTCCTCCCCTGCCCTGCTCCGAGAGCAGAGGAGCCCCGCCCACCCACCCGCCTGCTTGCAAAGTAGCACAAACATAAAATGATAGTAACTGAAAGTTATTATCATTTTATGTTTCTACTTCTCGCACTGCTTGAAAGCAGTGGGGCGACGCTCCTCCACCATAGCTGAGGAGCTGCCACTGTTATTAACATTTGCTAGAGTATGCTTCAAGAGTATGCCACAATAAAGGATAATTAACACACTTATCGTGCAATTTATAAACCCCTTCGTTTTGCGTTTGAGAGAGTTCTACATTATGAAGACCCCTCCATGCTACATGGTTCTTGTAGGGGCAGGAGTAGCCATCTGTCTCACTTTAGAGGCAGCAGACCACCAGTCGAATCTATGGGACAGCCGTTGCAGGAGTTACCTTGAGGGCTAACCTCTCCTTACCAGTTTCTATTCTTTGACGTCTTAATTCTGGCAGACTCTTATGATAAGATTCGGGTTATAAGCTCGAAATATGATGAACTTTAAACCCATGATGGGTGCATGAGGAGCCTTTTACTACTTTTTCATGCCCTTCTTTCAGAATTTTATTTTTGTGCTATTTGGAGCTGATCCGTAATTGTGACATGCCTTTATGTATAACTGCAACTTTCTCAGTCCAATAGATATAATCATACGTTTATGTGCAACTAGGGCTAGGGTATCTTTATGCGAGGACAATAATTCTTTAATTTACATACTGTTGCTAATTTTTGACATATTATGGCATCCATGTCCTGAGATGATGAACAATCCCATGCAAAGCAAAATCCATTATTGTGAGTAAGTAATACAAGTGACTATTTGATGAATGTGACAAACTGATGTATGGGCGCAGAACATAAATTCACTAAAAGTTAACAAGACAAAATAGTATTGGTTTTTATGAAAATGATCGCTTTTTATTCTGGGGAACTGACTTTTCCAAAAGATTACATTTGATAGCAAATTTTTTGAAGTTTCATAAACTGAAAAACTGACGTTTGTGGACAAAATGACGGCATTTCCAGCAGTGGCGGTTTCTGTCAAAGGGCTCCGGGGCTCCGCCCCGTTTACATTTGCAGCAAAAACTTCACAACCATACCAATGCAAAATCTGTTTATTTATTTATTTATTTATTTATGCGTTTTTATATAGCGCGGACTTTACCCGAGGGTGTCAGAGCGCTTCACAACAGGATCAGCAACATTACATAAGGAGGAGGATACAAATGAGCATAATACAAAGACACGCGTTACATTGCATGAGGAAAAAGTGACAATTGTGCAAAAACAAACAAACCAAATACAAAAAGAGGAATAAGTTCCAATAGGAAAAAGTGACAGATGTGCATGAAACATGGGATACCAAATACAAATGGAGGTATAATACTGCAATAAATGGCAGTCACACATGACACACTGGGAAGGCGCTTCTATAGGCTTGGAGTACAGAATTTCCTATAGTGGAAGAACTTCCTTGAGGTAGTAGAGAGGGCGTGGATTCAGCAGGGGTACATGGGGTACAAAATATATGATACATGGGGTACAAAATACACTAAAGGCAAAATACTGTAATAAGTGGCAGTAACTCAAAGCACACTGAGAAGGCCCTTCTATAGGCTTGGAGTACAGAATTCCTATCATGGAAGAGCTTCCTTGAGGTAGTAGAGAGGGCGTGACTTCACAGGGGACTTATAATGGGGAGAACACGCACATAAAAACCAACACAACACATAAAATAAGGAATGAACAGACAAAAGTACAACTTTATACTGACGAGCGGACTTCCTAGAGGGGCCTAAGACCGAACGTATTAGTTCTGGAAGTGTCTTTGGAATAGAAGAGACTTGAGGTCAGCTTTGAAGATCCGGGTAGAGGAGGTGGCACGGAGCAGTGGGGAAGCGAGTTCCAGATTCTCACCGCATTGCCCGAGAAGGATTGAGCCATCGATCTTTCCCTTTTGAAGACGGGGGCTCAAGCAGAAGCTTTTCCGCATTGCGAGAAGGGCGAGAGCCACCGGACAATTTCAGTTTATTCGCCAGGTAACGAGGGGAGGACGTGTGTAAGGCTTTGTGTGTGATGCAGGCAGTTTTGTAAATAGATCTTGCCTCGATTGGAAGCCATCGCAGAGAGGACAGGATAGGAGTGATGTGGTCGCTTCGTTTAGACCCTGAAATGAAGCGAGCTGCTGAATGGAGGATGGATTTGAGAGGGGAGAGGTGGGATTTGGGTAGGCCAGTCAGAAGAGAATTGCAGTAATCCAGTCTTGAGAGAACCAGAGATTGTACCAAGGTTTTTAAGTCTTTCTCCGGGAAGAACCGACGGATCCCCCACAGAAGGCGCAGCTGGTACCGTGCATTCTTAGCAATAGAGTTGATGTGGGCGATTAGGTTGAGTCTTTTGTCGAGAATGACACCTAGGGATTTAGCGCTGTCAACAATGATGGGTTTGTTGTTGAGAAGGTTCAGCTGATCCATCCAAGATTGAACAGGAGGAGGTGAGAGAGAGGTAGAGAGGAGGAGGAATTCAGTTTTGGCGGGATTCAGAATGAGTTGGTGAGCTGACATCCAGTTGTGAATAGAGTTGAGGGTAGAATTGAGTAGGGAGAGATCGTGTGCGGAGGACACCTTAAGGTAGATTTGCATGTCGTCCGCATACAGATGGTAAAGGATCCCAGATTTGCTTAGGAGGTTCCCTAAAGGTTCCAGGTAGAGATTAAACAAGGTGGGTGCCAGGATAGAACCTTGAGGGACGCCTTGACCTACGGCAACAGGAGATGAAAGACTGTTCCCTATCTTGATCATTTGGGATCTGTCCGAGAGGAAAGAGGCAAACCATTTGAGCACAGTGCCATCCAGACCCATTCTCTGTTGAAGAGTGTTGAGGAGGGTGCTATGATTAACCGTGTCAAAGGCTGCAGAGAGGTCTAGCAGAATCAGAAGACATGAATCCCCAGCGTCGAGTATATGCAGCGCATCGTCAATCACTTGCAGCATGGCTGTTTCAGTGCTGCAATTTTGGATGAAGCCCGACTGGAAGACGTCGAGGAGGTTATTGTCCATAATATGTGAGGAAAGTTGTTTCGCGACACATTTTTCGGTGATTTTCGACAGAAAAGGGAGGTTGGAGATAGGGCGGAAGTTGTTGAGGTCAGCTCGCATCCGCGGCGGGTTTTTTTAGAAGAGGGGTGACCTGACCTGATTTGAGGGTAACCGGGAGGGAGCCTTGACTGAGGAAGAGATTGACTAGCCTGGTCCAGTAAGAGAGAGTATAGGTATAGAAATCGATGGCGATGTCGCTAGGGATGGGGTCGGAGGAATGGTTGGAGGGTTTAGTTTCGCGGATGCATTTGAGGAGGTCATCTTCCGAGATGACGTCAAAGTTCTGCCAGGTGACCAAGGATTTCCGCTCCTCCATGGGGGGTGGGCGACCTGATCCACCAGGGCTTTGACCTTTTCATCGAAGAATATAGCGAAATCTGCTGCTTTCTTTGAGGAATCCTCAGGCTTAATGGTTGGAGGAGAACAGTTTGGGTTTTTGAAGAGGTCAAAAAGTTTTTTGGGTCTGTTTTTAGCCGAGTCAAGGAGGGATCTGAAATGTGATGCTTTTTCCAGGAAGATGTGATTGTGATATATGCATCTTGCTGAGCGTAAAAGAGAGAGATTAGCGGTGGAAGGAGATTTTCTCCAATGCTTCTCCAGGAATCTAAGGTTTTTCCTTTCATCGTAGAGCGCTTTATTGAACCAAGGTGCTGAGGGGGTGGGTCTTTTCCTTTTGCTTTGGAGAGGAGCAACAATGTCGATTTCGACTGCTAGTACTGAGAGGCACTGAGAAGTGAGATCGTTGACATCCACGCTAGGGTCTAGTCTAGGAAGTGCCCGCATAGCGGAATCACAAAAAGTGTCAAGATCAATGCTCTTAGTGTTACGGAACCAGGTAGTAGCTCTTTTAGGTTGGCCGAGAGTTATAACGTGCGATAGGTGAAAGCGGAAGGGAATGAGGAGGTGGTCAGACCAGTCTACATGGATGGGGGAGCAGTGGTCAGCAGGTCTTCTTTGGATATGACAAGGTCCAGAATAGAGCCCTTAGAATGTGTGGTTTCCGAGCAATGTTGGAGGAGATCATTGGCTGAGAGAAAGGAGGCAAGCTTGTTGGCAGCCGAGTCTTCCAAGGAGCCCCAGTGGAGATTAAAGTCACCCAGGAAGATCTGTCTGTCACTTTGAGAGAGTTGGTCACTGATGAAGTCAGTCAGTTCCTCCACAAAGGAAGAGCAGTAACCAGGCGGGTGGTAGATGGCATGGAATCTAAAGGGTGAGCCGTGATGTATTTGAAGTTCTAGGGAAAGGCATTCGAATGTACGGAAGAGGGTGGTAGGGAAGGCTTTCATTTGAAGGGAGTTTCTGAAGATGATAGCGACACCTCCTCCAGTTTTGTCTGCCCTGTCATTTCTGAGGATAGAATAGTCAGTGGGTACCAACAGATCAAACAAAGTATGAGAGGAGTCATTAAACCAGGTCTCAGTGAGGAAGATCATGTCAAGATTTTGGTGAGTGATAGTATCAGAGATTTCCACTTTGTGTTTGACTGCAGATCTGCAGTTGTGGAGCAAACAGTGCAGCTCTGACGCAGATGTTTTGGTGAAGGGGGTGTTAGGGTTGTTCAGGGAGATAGGGATAAGATTCTTCAATGAGGGAGCCCGGCAAGAGGGAGGTTGGTGAGGTCTGACAGAGGAGATGACCTGAATAGGAAACTGCGTAAAATTCTTAGGAGAGGAGGGCGGAGAGGGAGTGATGTTGGTGGTCTTGAGGCTGGCCCGTAAGTTGGTGATGTCTGCAGAGGGCAGACTGTGATTGGTTTTATTGGGGTGCGGGAGCAAGGGACTCCTCGGGAGGGTGTTAGGGACAGGGGATAACTTGGCGCTTAAACGTGAGATGGACGCTACCAGCTGGGAGATGGAATAGATGAGAGAATCCAGTTTATTTTCCAGAGAGAGGAGAGCTGAGCATGGAGTGTTAGGTGGCTCGGTGGATAAAGAAGGGAGTGCAGAGGGTGAGGGAGGACAGGGAGGGGTGGGGGAACGAGTAGAGGGCGGTGGTGCAGAAGGTAAGGGAGGACAGGGCGGGCTGGAGGAGCAGGATATGAGATGGAGTGCAGAGGGTGAGGGAGGACGGGGCGGGGTGGTGGAATGGGATAAGTGAGGGAGTGCAGAGGGTGAGGGAGGGAGGGGAGGGGTGGGGGAATGGGTGGGGGTTGGGGAGCAAGGGAAGAGGGTGAGGAACGATGGTGAACAGAGGGAGTGGAAGGTGAAACAGTGGTGGGAAGAGAAATATTTTTACTGGAGTTGAACAGAGGGGAAGAGAAGAGGGCATACGTCCGAGGAGGAAGTTGAGGAGTAGGAGGGGGGATAAAAGAGGGCCGGAGGTAAGGGGAGAAGAGGGGAGACGAGACTGACCCGGGCGGGGTGGGCGGGGGACAGATGAGGTCCGAATGTGCGTGGATCCGAAAGAAAAGGGGGCTGTAAAGGAGGGGGAGGGCAGGGGGTCCGAGGAGGGCCAGAGGAATGGGGAGAAAGGAGAGGATGGTGCAAGATAGGTACTGTAGGCTATGCAAGGCGAATGTAGGGGGACAGGTAACAGGTGGAGTGGGGGGAATTGACTAGAGGGAAACTGAGGGAGAAGCAAGGGACTGCAAGGTCGGAGGGAGAGACGAGGAAGGAATTGTCAGGGAGGGAGATAAGGTTGGGAAGCAAGGGAAGAGGAAGGTGGGGTTGAGGATAGATGGGAGGTGGAAGAGGAGAATTTAGGGTACGGGGGACGGGGAAGAGCGGAAAGGGATGAGGCGAAAGGGGGAGGTAAGGGGGAAGGTAAGGACAGTTGATGGGAAGACCAGGTTGTAAGAGAGGTGAATTAAGAGGGGGGCGGAGGGCAGATTTAGTGGGATTAGGGGGCGGTGAAAATGTTGGAGAATCGAGCAGGTGTAGGGTGGGGAGGGGGGGTGGAGGCCAGAGGCCGGAAAGATAAGATAGGGGAGGGGCATTTTGGGAGGGGGGAAGAGAGGGAGATGAGGGAGCAGTGACTGGGGGGAACAAAGGGTAGACCTGCGCCTCCCGGGATAGCGGCCTGCTGGAGTATCGGGGGTCTGGGGGAGAAAGGGAGAAAGGAGAGGAGTTCAAAGAAGAGTTGGGGAGATCATAGTTGTGTGGGTTGGACGAAGGGAGTGGAAGAGATGGTCGAAGAGGGAGAGACAGGAGTCTGTCGCTTGAATCATGACGGTGCCATTGTTGTAGAGTGTTATGGTGAGCGAGCCCTTAAAGCTCGTGGAGGGGGAAATTTTTAGCCGCTGTCCATGCGGGATAGGTGAGGAGGAGGAGATGTTGAAGAAATTGAAGAAGCTGGTGGACCAGGAAGGGATGTCATGGTTTATTTTGCACTGGTAAGTTGCTATAAAACTTCGGGCACTGTCTGCCCCACTCACCGGGTTCTTGCTGTGATCATTCGTCAATTGCTAACTGGTGACACCCACGTGACTCACGCTCTTTCAGGGCATGCTCGAAGTCTAAGTGAATTTGCTGGGCTGACAATCTCACTGCCCTGAGGCCTGTGAGGTCATCAGCTCAGCAAAGATTGTGCATCAAGGCACAGTCTCCACCCCCTGATGGAGTGGGGGTAAAGTTAGCCCTGGGCGTTTCATATGAAAGCCCTGCAGAGCTAAGCTTCCCACGTCAATCAGGGAGGGGAGTGCATTGTCACCCCACCCTTTCCCTACTCGTCACAGGGTGGGGTGGGACCCAGCCTGTGACGAGTTGTGGAAGGGTGGGGTAGACTGGCTCCAGGCAGTAAATCAAGTCTGCGCAGACTCGAGCCGACTTGTGTTGTGTTCCTGAGACACAATTGCTTGCTTCCCGCGCATGATTTGGAGCTGGACACCATTTTAGCTCCGGTGTGTGGCTGTGTTTGAGACACATAATTTGAATGACTGCACTCTGCAGTGCCGTCATGACCGTGCGCACAGTACTGCAGGTTCGTGTGGTCAAGGGTGACTCCACTCCGACTCATCAACGTCGTGTGTCATGTCTGAAGGAGTCGGCAGCAGACTGGGCACTGTTTAAGGTTAAAAAAAAAAGTAACAGCTGCCAGGCCTAGGCTCATTTGGTTTTTAATTGTGCTTGTTTCAGGGTCTGGTCCTGCTGCTCTGGTCCTCACTTGGTCTTTCACCCCTGCCACTCTCCTGCTTGGGCTCAGTTCACACAGTCTCCTTTGCTGTCCCTCCCTGTACTGACAAACACACACTTAATCCTAACGTGTGTGATCCATCAACAGGCAGTTCCGTTTGCCCACATACTCATTTGCCTTGAACAGTCTGGGGCAAGCTTGTCTGGGCGTGGGAGCCATTTTAGGGCTCTTTCCTTTCTTAAACTGGCGGTAAAAACATATTTGCTGCTACCTACACCAGTTAACTAACAGTGCCGAGAGAGAAGTGAATGTTTCCGATGAAGCAATACGCAATTTTAATCTGTTGTATTTGCATGCAGACAAATACAAGCATTGTTGGCGCCTTAACCATGCTCATATGTAACCAGACTCCCCGTTCTGGTGATATATGACATAGCAGCACCCGTGAAAATACATTATGGTGAGTGATGAGGCTTAATGTGGTATACGGCGCATGTGCGAGCTGGCGTGCGCGTTCTTTATCACAATGCAAGAATCAATGCCTCCCCCGGCCAGAACTCAGTGTTCACACAGTTTGCTTTGATGCATAAATTCAAATGTACTGGTACACAGAGATTGTTTCTTGAAACAGAGTTCCCTTCATTCCTTGTTCCCTTCTTCCCTTCCCTTCTCTTTTCTGACTTTCTTTTGACCCCCACCCAAAACATGATATCTTCTTTCTCGTTGTGTTATTTATTAGCTTCTGCTCGCTCTTCTGACCTGCGAGTCCCAGATAAAAGTTAATAATAGCCGACGGGTACTTCTCTTCGGTGTCTTGTAACTTCCATTCCTGCTGATGTGATAGCTCAGATGGTTAAAATGCCTGCTGTAGCTATCTAATAGTTTCCTCCAGATCACAGATTTTATTCCTGACAGCCCAGAGCCCAGAAACCCCGATATGGCTTGTTGCAGGATATTGAGTGTTACTTGCTGGGCACCCCTCTTAAAGGTTCACTTACCCCAGTGGCTGGTTGAATACTCACATACACGGAGAAGTGGATGAAGGAGAGAGAACAATTTACAGGAAAAAGGGGGCTAGAGAGAGGGTGCACTGATGAAAGGGAAGAGAGATAGTGAGAGAATACAAGAGCAGTATTTATCTGAAATATCAGGGCTCAGGTTAGAGACCACATGTGCGACACAGAAGACAGTTTATAGTTTCTCACACGGTCCCTGTCGCATATGGGTGACCGACCCCCACCCCAGCTCCACCGGCCGGGTCCTAACAAGTGTCAGGTGGACAGGAGTCAGTGGCCATGGGCGACAAAGGCACCTATTGGTGGAGTGGTAGCTGAAGTTCTTTTTTGTTTCTGTTTGGAACCCGGAACCTAGTTAGTTTAATATCCAGTTTGAAGTTTGAGTCCTTCACTTAACTTGTGCTATGTAAAGTCACATATTTTGTGCAGGCAAATGGTGCAAGTGTCATGCAAGTGCTCCAGAGATACAATAGATTTGTATAGCACAGGATGTTGATTTTCTACAAAAAACCAATTTCTGAACCCCTAAAAAGGCCATCAATGTGAGGTGTGTGCTGCAACCTGTTTCTGAAACTCATGCGCTGCATTATAATTGTAAAAAAATCTTCATCCCAGTTAAGTGGAAGGCCAATGTAAAACAGTTATATAGTTTCTGCCATGTGTAGGGCCTCAGAGCCCTCAAGTTCCTTTCTGGTTGTCTCTTAAGAAGGGCTAAGAGCAAAGAAGTCATCAGGCAGTACAGGTGGCTTGGGGATGTATTTTCTACCTGCAGAGAGAGGAGAGCAAGCAGCCCTAAAGTGACAGGAGGGGATTTGTTTGTATGTGTGTGAGAAGTTGGCCTGGTATATGCTGTCCACTAGTTCTAGTGGGCACCTTGCACCAGTCCAAACAACCCCTTATGGAGATAGGTTAAAGACAACCTTTATTGAAAGCTATCCTAGTGGTAGCTATGGAGAGCATGCCTTCAGGCTAAGTCTTGAAGGAATGTAAAGCAGCTTGTTTTACCAGTCTATAATCTCTTGAGCGACCAAATGAAAGAGGACCACACCAGGTATATATTTAAAATAAATGTATTTAGTCTTAAACACACCCCTCTAGTCTCTTTATGAGGCTAGAGTTCGAAGTACATAGCTTACAAGTCAAATATCAACAGTAATAGCACAAATACACGTTTGAGCCCTTGGGGCGTACCAAACCATATACCAAAAAAGTGGTATAAGAACCACGACTGAGCTAGAGCCTGTAGAAGTGCTTGGACCCCAAGGAACCACCCAAGGTAGTGACACAGGGGACCCACAGGGGACGCGTGCAGTGTGAGAACACAGCCGCGAGCCACCGTTGACTTCTATGGGGAAAGTCGCGGTTGGATTTTTAAAAGGAAAGGACACTTAGAGGAGGACTTGGAGCAAACCCCTTTAGAACTAGGCAGTTCTAGAGTCAATACCCACGGGAGCACCGGAGTACTCGAGTTACCTCACCCAGGGAAGCCGGGTGCATAGGTGTCTTTTGGCGTCGGGTTTCGTCGTCGTTTTCAATGGCGATCTGCTGCAGCAGGCTGCTGGCGACCAAGTCGAAAGTGTCCGGGTAGATCCAAGAGTGGATCGAAGATCTGAAGGACCTGAAAGCAGAGGGGACAGAGTCTGGGTCACTAGCCAGTGACCAGGAAAGCGATGAGCAGATGCCCACCGATGTCGGGTGCTTCAGGTAGGTTGACGGTTGTCTTGACTCTTCAGCCACGAGGTCCAGGAGGCGTCGACGATGACCAAGAGCTGGATTAGAGCTGTCCCACAATGTCTGTCGATTGCTGCAGTGTCGGCGACCGGATTGGACCCAACAAGCCTTGGCAACGGCAAGTCACGTGGAAACAAAGAAAGGACGTTGATGCAGACCAGCAAGGTCTGGGGGACTCGCCCAGCAAGGGTAAGTCAGGGCACGTCTGGAGCAACCAGGAAAGCCCAAGCAGAAGAAGAGTTGCCTTCGGGAGGGCCCACTAGCCAACGGACTAGCGACTGCAAAGGAGCCTCGAGTGGACGCACTTGGAGCTGGCTCACAGGACACTCGTGGAGTGGAGGCCAGTGATCTTCGGTGCAGTCGGTGCTGGAGGCGGGGGCTACTCGGAGCCCAAAGCACAACTTCGTAGGAGACCAGGAAGAGGATGCACTTGCAAAAGTTCTCGGTGTCCAGGGGTCACGGTTCCACGTTACCCACGACAGCTACATGCCTCAGCTTCGCTGGGGTCTCAGGGCAGCCTCAGGGAAGTCTGGAAATCCACCTCTGGTGTTGCAAAGACTTCGGCGTCCGGCGGGAGCTTCAGCGATGCAGACAGGACAATTGCTTCTTAGGTGCCTGCCAAGCAGGGGAGTCACTCCTTGACCCCAAGGGAGATTCTTCAGTCCTCTAATCTTGAAGTAGAGCGTCGAAGGTCCAGGATTCGGCTTCAGAGTTTCGTCCAGGGTAATCTAAAGTCCTAAGGACTGGGGTCCCATACTTATACTAAGTTAGGGGGTTGGACATACTCTGGCGACCCACCTATGGGAGGGTCAGGGAAGAGGGGTGGTTACACCCATTCCCTTTGTCCAGTTTCGCGCCAGAGCAGGGGCAGGTAGCCCCTGCAACCGGTTTGAACTGGACTATGCACAGGGACACCAAATGTGCCCCCAGTGCAGGACTTCAAAGCACCAGAGTGTGCTCCCGCCCAGCCCCAATACACACTATCCTCTCTGGGGAGGTGGTTACACCTCCCTTCGACAGGAAACCTATTGTCCAGGCCTCCCCTGCCGGAGTTTCGGTCAGCAGCAGGAGGCCAGACCCGTGTCTGTGGCAGCGGCATCCATTTTGTGATGCCAGGGCTCTGTAAGTTAATACCGGGTTGGCCAGTGTGTACATGTCTCTCCCTCTAGAAGGGTGGAATGCTACCCCCGCCGCCAGAACTGGCGGGGGGGGTAGTATTCCAAGATGTTTGACACCAAGCACGACATGTTTCCGTGCAGCCATCCCAAAGTTAGCATTTAACGCGAGGTTATAATGCACTTAAGAGTATATGGTCAGGCTGCACCACAAACAGCACCAGAGGATTGACTCCGAACGCTGCAGAGGGGCTCTGCTCATGCAGGGGCACCCTCTCACATAAAAACCAAGCACTCTGCCTTTAGGATTGTTAAGGCCTGCCATAGGAGTGACTTATAGGTTTATATGTGTGTGCAATGGTAGTGATATAGGTAGCCTATATCACAGTAAGGGGTGCATGCACCACCTTACCCAGGCTGCAGTAGCAGACCTGTGGTGTCATTTTGGAGGGCCTTCCAGGGGTGGCACAATACATGTTCAGCCCCTGGTAGGCCTCTGGGGTGTCTATGCCCTTGGTACATAGTATACCATATACTAGGGACTTATAAGGGCACCCTAGAATCCAATCTGGGATGTACCTAGAGTACATGGAATCAATTTAGAGAGGAAGCAGCTAGGCTGGGGTCCTGAATAGCAGGGCCCCAGCCAGACTAAAGTCGAAAAACAGTGATACACCAGCAAAAAGTGGGGGTAACCATAAGAGGCAGATCCTACTTTCCTACATAGTGTAAAGGACATGTGTGCACTACAGTATGCATTCTCTTGCCCGGAATATAGGACAGCAGGGCCTAGGGAAAGAGAGACTGAGGGAGAGCGGGATCTTGGAGGTGGCGGAGACAGAGGCTGAGAAGAAACTTGAAGGTGGAGAAGGGAGAGACTGAGAGAGAGGAGCCTTGGAGTTGGAGTGAGAGACTGGCAGAGGCCATGGGACAGCTGAAACTTGGAAGCGGAGAAGAGAGTGCAGAGGCTTGGAAGTGGAGGAGAGAGAGGCTGAGGGGAAGCTGAGGCTTTGAGAAGGATGAGAGAAAGGTTGAGGGAGAGTGGAAGCTCAGAGGTGCATTATTAACCTTCTTGCTTTCTCAAATTTGCTTGAAAGTGCCCCCCCCTTATGCCAGTAGGGCTCGCTCGTTATGCTCACTCGTCACAGGCTACTCATCTCCAACTTTTACGCCTCACCACTTTCAAATGTCACCAGCCGCCACTGCCAAAATGTATGTATTATTAAAACTGATATCTGTGTGTTTATCATTACTGCGGTCTGAGACCTCAGCCTGGCGATCGGTTAGCTGTATGCTGGTCGAACTTGCACGTCTCCGGAGCCTGAGCAATCTCATTGATAAGGAGTCTGTCCAATCTGTAGTTGCTTTGTGTACAGCCTTGGAATGTGAGAATTGTTTAACCCCTTCAGTCAAAACATAAGACTGAAAATCTACTTGGAAGGAGCAAGCAGGAAGACGACAGGAAAGAAGAATTTAGAAGTGATCATAGGAAAATGACAGGCCACATGAAACTATGGGCCATATTATCAAGAACGACGCAAACATTATCGCCGCTTTAGCGGCAGGAAACTGCCGCTAAAGCGGCGATAAGGGGCTTGATAATATGCCCTATAGAATTCCATTAGAAGCCCAGGTTCTGGTGTCAAGGACATCAAACCTGGGCTTCTATTGGAATTCTATAGGGCATATTATCAAGCTCCTTATTGACGCTTTAGCGGCAGTTTCCTGCCGCTAAAGCGGCGATAATGTTTGCGCCTGTTCTTGATAATATGGCCCTATATGTTTTTATCTCCCTTTAACGCTTTGTCTTTGTTGACAATTTTGGGGGAATTCTGCTGAAGGATTTATTATTTTGCCACCATTGTCTCAAAATGTTTTTCGTCATCTATGATTGGCACACCTTGGAACTGGAAAAGTTTATCAATGCTCCTTCAGAACCTCTTCCTTATTGTAATTGTGTATGCAAATAGTGATTTGAAATGCCGCATTTATCCCATTTTCCCAAACCTTTCATAGGGAGGGAGGAGAAATAACAAAACCCCTTGAAGAAAGTTGGATTTTGCTCGCTTGGTGCGAATCGGGCTGGTATTAACTTACCCGTCACCTTGAAAGATTACTAATCACTACTAGAAATCCCTTTTGTATTGTCATGTATTGCTTCATCTTACCTGACCGTGGTGCTCATTCGTAGCCAGCAGCATGGGTGGAAAAAGCTAAAATGAACTAAATACATTGGTTATAACATTCTGACATTGCTTTACAAACGGACAGAACTTCCACTCACAAACAATACACAAATAAGAATCAGTTCTCTCCTCCTATTTTCCATTGTCTGCAAATAATAGAAAAAATCTTAGCCATATGTCATCAGCCCCACCCGTCTTCATGGTGCAGTATTCCTTCTTGAGGAATTGCTCTGTTTGTGATACTAGCCCGCAGACAGATTAGAGCCTTTACACCTGGGCGACGTTATTGATTTTAGGAACGGCCTTTGCAGAAACAATACATTAGTTCTATGAATTATGAACGCTCGGCGCTGGCTGCTGAGCAGACTGTAAGGAATGTGAAGAGAGTCCAGTCGGTGTTTAATTGAATTTCTTGTGGGGGGCTGCGGGCTGTTCGAAGTATACTTTCTCCAAATCACTAAATGTGGCCACTAATGATGAAAGGGGCTCTACCAGCCAAGACCCTAAGGTGATAGTTCACGGAAGAATGTGAAACACTACTCTGTGAGTGTGTTTAAAATACCGATGTTTCTAAAGTGTTTGTACCTACAGCAGCAGGACAACTTGGCCTGTGCTATTATATTGTTGTTGGTCATATTTGCTAAGTGCTAACTAACAGAGTATGATTTATAGAACACTCTTCCGTTAGTAATTTAACTTTCAGTTGCCGTGTTGTTCCCAGTGGCGGCTGGCAGGAGAGGGTGACAAAATATAAAAAAAATAAAACCACTTATCCTCTCACAGCCACCGTCGCCATCTCTCTCCGTCGTTGCTTCGACCCAGAAGGAGGAAGCACACAGGCTCCCCATAGCCAATCACAATGCTTCAATGCAGCTTTGTGATTCGTCTGAGCGCCGTGGTTTGGCGCTTAGATGTTGACTGGGAGCCTGGGCATGTTCCCCACCAGGCTGTGTATTACAGCCTGGTGGGGAACATGCAAAGTGCGCATGACCGTTTGGCCAGCCCAAGACCGCCGGCCAAGCCATCATGTGCACTTAGAGTGTGCAAACCACTCCTCCCAGGCTCCTCTGACACCAGTGCCGCCCTGCCTTAACCCAGCCCCTTAGCTACTATTACCTGCTTTTGTTGCAGAATCCAGTCTCTTGACAGAATTTCATTGCATGTTTGCCTCTGTGGATATGAAATGTCAATGCTTTAAATACAGTGTAAACTTACAATATACCCACCCTGTCTTAATTCTCATGAAAAATAATTACGAATAGCAGCCCTCCTGCATAATTTGCAAAGTTTCCTTCGATGTTTCTTCTTCTTTCTGTACATATCCATTTCCTTTCAAATCCCCATGGCCAGTATCTACCTGCTACTTCAGTGCCTTTATCCCCATCAAGCACTAAATCAATTACCACTTTTTCTGTATTCATTGTCACATTCCTGCCTCTTTGCGGTGAATTTTCACCCTGGAAACAATCACCTCCCTTGTCCTTTAAAGGCAGATCTACTCTTAGAATTTGTTTTAAACTTCACCAGCTTACCTATACAAGAAGCTCCCACCCCTTCCTTCTCCTGTTTTCTTATCTCTATGTAGAGACTGGCTATGCCTGACTGCCAGATTTTGATTTCAGGTGAGTGTCTTACAGAAGCCTCCCTCAGAGTGGCATCTTGCAATATATACTTATTATTTTCCCTAGGAGACCCTCTGAGCAGCAGTGATAGCTGAGCTGCACCTCTGGGTCGCCTTGTGGCCCAGTGTTCATGCCCCGGTTAGTGTCGACCAGGTTGTAGGACTGGGTGGCCTCTAGCAAGAAAACAACCTTACTGAAGCATTTTTGGGTGTGATGAGGGGCTGTAAGTAGAACACTCTAGCAGGAAATATTGATGGGTGTTCCCAAAATATCTTACCTGTAGATTTTTGTCTTTCACCATGCGTTCTTCTGCCGTTTCTGATGAAACTCAGGAACATGGATAGGGCCTCCATTGGTGGGCTCTGGCATTTAGCTCTTCTGGGGGGCACACATGCACACCATCCATGCTCAGTGGCTCCAGAGGTCGCATGCATCTATTTCTTCTTCCCTCCAACGAGTTTAGCCCATCTACTGGGAGTTTGGAATTGCCACTCACTTTGGGAGTGATGTGTTTTGAGAATGTGCTGCACCCTCCTGGTGAGGAATTGGAGGATTTCAGTAAGTCGTCTAGGATTGAGTTTCCTTTAAGCCTGGGCAGAGCTCGCAGATTTCCAGGACCATAAATCTCCATCGCGCTGCGCGGAGTTCCGCAAGCGTCAGAGTGTGCTTAGTCACGCCTGTTCGCGTTGATCTTCAGTGCCGGGTGTTTGTTCCTGGCCTGGAAAATCAATGCAAACGGCACCATACACAGCGCAAGGGGGCACTGCTTCTTTTCTGCCGCTCAAGTAGATTTTCTACTCGAGCGGCAACTTTCTCAATGCAAACAAAAGGTTTCTCAATGCGAGGGGTCACGACCACCCATGACCGCCAGCATTGAGAAATTCGACCGCCTGCGTTGAGAAAGGAGGTGGATTTTTCTCGCTCGCGTTTGCCAACTTGACGTTGGGGAGCGCGAGCGGGGAAAAAGGATCCACTCTGCGCAGCACAGTTTTTGTGAACACCACGTGCTCTGTGGAGCACGGAGTGCAGAAAACTCTGCAAACTCCATGAACAGAGCGGAGTTCACCGCCTGGGCTTAGTTTCCTTCATCTAAGCAGCTTAGAACGACAGACAGAACCATATTTTCGAAGTCTGGAATTTAAGACTTTAGTTACCTGATTAGATGCAGTTATTAGGAGTCAGATCTGTTTAGTTCATCAGTGAGTTAATTCAGGGATGTGTTTTGCTCTATGATGAAGCCAGGAGTCTTCACTTATGGGGACCAAAGAAGAAAAAATGCTAAGTGGATGTAATGAATTGAGACATTTTTGTGCTAGTGGAGGAGAGTCTTTTGAGAATTTTAGAATGCATTTATCAAGCCATAGAAGAACAACATAGAAAAACTGGGTAAAACAACAGACAATGTAAAGTATTCTTTTTCTTGAAACTGTTTAACAGTGTCGCATATTCAGGCATTGCCGCAACCCTTTGATAAACTAACACAGGAGCTTTTCAGCCTTTGTCTACACAAATACGGAGAGCATGAGCTGCATGATTATGAATTTTCAGACGCTAGTAAACCATTGAGTCTTCAGGGCTGTCTCTGCCTTTTGTCCTTAACACATGGAGAACCAACTCTGCCAAAGACTTCACACTGATTCTGATAACATGTCTCAACTGCATCACAGTCTGACCTCCTTGGTAAAGGCCTTCACAGCAACTAAGGCACCCATTTTGATATTAAATATGAACAGCTTGCTAACCACCAGTGAGTTTTCCACACGTGTTAAAATGTCACTTGTCATGTCATTATAGATAAAGCTAGTGTGTCTTTGGCACAGCCTGAGAAAGATGGCATCCTTCAACTTTGCACATTATTTGAAAACTAATGTAATCTATAAGTTTTCAGCAGTTCTAGATGTGCATTGGCCCACCTAGGCTATTTGATAACAGTCAATTAGGGTTCTGCCCGACTCTTGTGATATTATCTGCTTTCATTAATATCAGAGTTTGGCATCTCTGGGCAACAAATTAGGGCAGTCAGTAGTCCTTATTCTCTTGTAACTCTCACCACCTCAGATATCATTGGTCCTGGCCTCTAGTTAGATCACCCTAAAGTTGTGATTGGACTGAAAGGTAAGCCAAAGAATAGGATGACTCCACTCTTCTTGAAAGTGGGATACAGGTGACAAGTTTGGGCCATTGTTTCTCCGAGGAAATCCCATTACAGTATGTGTTCCAGAAGTGTTAGACCTATTCACTTCACCTTTCTGCCCCTACCGTCTCTGTAATTTGTACATGCATCCACTGGCTGGGATAATGCAGAAAGATCTTGCGTTTTAAATGGATGCTAAGGCAGAGATGGGTAGGGAAAGAAGCCATGCATAATTGTCTTGCTTCAAATAATTCATGAATGAGGCCAAGCATGTGTGCCCTAAATGGAGCAAAAATGAGAATATGATGGAGGTGCAGTGGCCCCATCTCTACCACAGATTGAGAGACCGATGGTTTTGGGGCCAGATCTTTTGATCATCCTTGATGCTGGAAGTCTTGCTTATTGTTTAAATCAGGATTTGTTTCTGCAGAGAGAAATATTTCACTTTGTAATATCTTACAGTCAGCAGCGCTGACTTGTCATAAGTATCAGTCCTTATCTGACTTCTAGCACCAGATTTTCCAGTTTGGTGCCAGTATACCGTTGCTGATGATTTTGCCAACTTGGATTATACGGCCACCATACTGCTTTTCTAGACTCAAATGTGTTATGAAAGGCCTATGGTAACTATCTGCATATTCAGCCTACTGATCACATTTCCAATCTACTGGCCCACCCCTTCTGGCTGCCTATGATAAAAATGAAGGTCAAAAATGCAATAAGCAGGAGAATAACTAATCTAACTTCAGAAGTCCCTCTTCAGACTTATGTCTACTCATTGACTGAGGACATGAGTGCTTCCTATGATCAGTACTCCCGGAATCAAGCAAGTCAGGTAACTGGGCCACTACCTGGTGGTTGCGGAGGTGAGCCCCTGAAAAGCACTCACCATACATTCCAGAAAAATGACATTTTGGCTAAATTCAGGGAGCTTCTGAAAAATATTTGTTCAGTCTTCCAGAAGGATCTCCTGGTATATTTCCATAACTCCTAATTCATATCATTTGCTTTTTTTACATTTTATTTAAGTTATTTTTGTAGCATAATCATAGACCTCGGTAGCAACGGAGCATAGTGCACAGCAAAGAGGGGTTCACAAGTGAAAAATGATTTCTAGGTGAAGAAGGCAGCATACAAATGAACAAAGATGTAAGGTGATGAGTGGGTTGGGCAATAGAGCAGAGGAGATGATGCGCTATGATCTTTCACACATGCCACATTAGAGGCAGTATCGTAGGAGATCGAAGAGAATGTAGGGGCAGATGGCTGGTGTAGGAGCTGTAGCATCTAGATGTTTCAGGTGTGGTATTTGTGTATGCACCGGTATGTTTTGACATAATTTTGCCAGGGCAAGATAGATGAAGCTAGTTTTATAGCGCGGGGAGAGTCATTCCAGAGCCTTGGCTTAGTGTTTTGAAACTGCACAGTATCTCAGAAGCAGATGCGAGGAGTGTAATGCTGCCAAAATAGGTTTTTCATAACACATGTTCAAAGAGAATTGTTTTGCATTAAAGTGAACGGTACAATAATCATATCAGTTAAACACACAAATATCAGAAAAGCATAGCCCAATGTCTTCCTGTATTAGTTCTGATCATGCCTGGTTCCTTGATAAATGTCCGCCCCTGTGTCGTACATGACACTCTACATTGGGCAGCATTAAAAAAGAGTCATATGTGAGAAACAGAGAAGACAGACTATATCCATCTGCTGCATGCTTGTATCTATTAACCTACCCAGTCGACTCAGCTTAGCGTTAATTTTATTTGGAGTTTTTGCTTAGCGTTTGTACTGCTTTTCACTGCGTTGCAGCTGTGTTCAAATGTTTCTACCCAGGAAGAAAATAGAATGAGCGAGTATAAGTCATTGATCTGTTAATCTACGATGGCTTGTCGGGACGAATCAGCTCATCACTTTTACCATTAGCTCATGTTGGTGCCATGAATGATAGAAAACAGGATTTTTCCATCTGAATTTGATTCGGGGAAAGCGTACGAGCTTCAGATGGATGAAGAGGAGATTCCATATACTTCCACCAGGCTTGTCTACTTGACTTGGCAAATATCCACTAGTTCATGGGACACTGGCCTTCGGATGGTGTCGGAATAAAACCCAGTGGCGGCTGGTGACATTTGAAAGAGGTGAGGCGTAAAAGTTGGAGATGAGTAGCCTGTGACGAGTGAGCATAACGAGCGAGCCCTACTGGCATAAGGGGGGGGGCACTTTCAAGCAAATTTGAGAAAGCAAGAAGGTTAATAATGCACCTCTGTGCTTCCACTCTCCCTCAACCTTTCTCTCATCCTTCTCAAAGCCTCAGCTTCCCCTCAGCCTCTCTCTCCTCCACTTCCAAGCCTCTGCACTCTCTCCTCCGCTTCCAAGTTTCAGCTGTCCCATGGCCTCTGCCAGTCTCTCACTCCAACTCCAAGGCTCCTCTCTCTCTCAGTCCCTCCCTTCTCCACCTTCAAGTTTCTTCTCAGCCTCTGTCTCCGCCACCTCCAAGCTCCCGCTCTCCCTCAGTCTCTCTTTCCCTAGGCCCTGCTGTCCTACATTCCGGGCAAGAGAATGCATACTGTAGTGCACACATGTCCTTTACACATACAAACAAATCCCCTCCTGTCACTTTAGGGCTGCTTACTCTCCTCTCTCTGCAGGTAGAAAATACATCTCCAAGCCACCTGTACTGCCTGATTACTTCTTTGCTCTTAGCCCTTCTTAAGAGACAACCAGAAAGGAACTTGAGGGCTCTGAGGCCCTACACATGGCAGAAACTATATAACTGTTTTACATTGGCCTTCCACTTAACTGGGATGAAGATTTTTTTATAATTATAATGCAGCGCATGAGTGCCAGAAACAGGTTGCAGCACACACCTCACATTGATGGCCTTTTTAGGGGTTCAGAAATTGTTTTTTTTGTAGAAAAGTTAACAAAATCAACATCCTGTGCTATACAAATCTATTGTATCTCTGGAGCACTTGCATGACACTTGCACCATTTGCCTGCACAAAATATGTGACTTTACATAGTACAAGTTAAGTGAAGGACTCAAACTTCAAACCGGATATTAAACTAACTAGGTTCCGGGTACGGGTTCCAAACAGAAACAAAAAAGAACTTCAGCTACCACTCCACCAATAGGTGCCTTTGTCGTCCATGGCCACTGACTCCTGTCCACCTGACACTTGTTAGGACCCGGCCGGTGGAGCTGGGGTGGGGGTCGGTCACCCATATGCGACAGGGACCGTGTGAGAAACTATAAACTGTCTTCTGTGTCGCACATGTGGTCTCTAACCTGAGCCCTGATATTTCAGATAAATACTGCTCTTGTATTCTCTCACTATCTCTCTTCCCTTTCATCAGTGCACCCTCTCTCTAGACCCCTTTTTCCTGTAAATTGTTCTCTCCTTCATCCACTTCTCCGTGTATGTGAGTATTTAACCAGCCACTGGGGTAAGTGAACCTTTAAGAGGGGTGCTCAGCAAGTAACACTCAATATCCTGCAACAAGCCATACCAGGGTTTCTGAGCTCTGGGCTGTCAGCAATAAAATCTGTGATCTGGAGGAAACTATTAGATAGCTACAGCAGGCATTTTAACCATCTGAGCTATCACATCAGCAGGAATGGAAGTTACAAGACACCGAAGAGAAGTACCCGTCGGCTATTCTTAACTTTTATCTGGGACTCGCAGGTTAGAAGACCGAGCAGAAGCTAATAAATAACACAACGAGAAAGAAGATATCATGTTTTGGGTGGGGGTCAAAAGAAAGTCAGAAAAGAGAAGGGAAGGGAACAAGGGAACAAGGAATGAAGGGAACTCTGTTTCAAGAAACAATCTCCGTGTACCAGTACATTTGAATTTATGCATCAAAGCAAACTGTGTGAACACTGAGTCCTGGCCGGGGGAGGCATTGATTCTTGCATTGTGATAAAGAACGCGCACGCCAGCTCGCACATGCGCCGTATACCATATTAAGCCTCATCACTCACCATAATGTATTTCCACGGGTGCTGCTATGTCATATATCACCAGCACGGGGAGTCTGGTTACATAAGAGCATGGTTATGGTGCCAACAATGCTTGTATTTGTCTGCATGCAAATGCAACAGATTTAGATCACGTATTGCTTCATTTGAAACATTCACTTCTCTCTCGGCACTGTTAGTTAACTGGTGTAGGTAGCAGCAAATATGTTTTTACCGCCAGTTTAAGAAAGGAAAAATCCCTAAAATGGCTCCAACGCCCAGACAAGCTTGCCCCAGACTGTTCAAGGCAAATGAGTATGTGGGGAAACGGAACTGCCTGTTGATGGATCACACACGTTAGGATTAAGTGTGTGTTTGTCAGTACAGGGAGGGACAGCAAAGGAGACTGTGTGAACTGAGCCCAAGCAGGAGAGTGGCAGGGGTGAAAGACCAAGTGAGGACCAGAGCAGCAGGACCAGACCCTGAAACAAGCACAATTAAAAACCAAATGAGCCTAGGCCTGGCAGCTGTTACTTTTTTTTTTTTTACCTTAAACAGTGCCCAGTCTGCTGCCGACTCCTTCAGACATGACATACGACGTTGATGAGTCGGAGTGGAGTCACCGTGACCACACGAACCTGCAGTACTGTGCGCACGGTCATGCCGGCACTGCAGAGTGCAGTAATTCAAATTATGTGTCTCAAACACAGCCACACACCGGAGCTAAAATGGTGTCCAGCTCCAAATCATGCGCGGGAAGCAATTGTGTCTCAGGAACACACCAGAAGTCGGCTCGAGTCTGCGCAGACTTGATTTACTGCCTGGAGCCAGTCTACCCCACCCTTCCACAACTCTTCACAGGCTGGGTCCCACCCCACCCTGTGACGAGTAGGGAAAGGGTGGGGTGACAATGCACTCCCCTCCCTGATTGACGTGGGAAGCTTAGCTCTGCAGGGCTTTCATATGAAACGCCCAGGGCTAACTTTTCCCCCACTCCATCAGGGGGTGGAGACTGTGCCTTGATGCACAATCTTTGCTGAGCTGATGACCTCACAGGCCTCAGGGCAGTGAGATTGTCAGCCCAGCAAATTCACTTAGACTTCGAGCATGCCCTGAAAGAGCGTGAGTCACGTGGGTGTCCCCAGTTAGCAATTGACGAATGATCACAGCAACAACCCGGTGAGTGGGGCAGACAGTGCCCGAAGTTTTATAGCAACTTACCAGTGCAAAATAAACAGATTTTGCATTGGTATGGTTGTGAAGTTTTTGCTGCAAATGTAAAGGGGGCGGAGCCCCGCCGCCCTTTGACAGAAACCGCCACTGATAAAACCTTAGTGAAGGAGCTGGTGCTCCGATGCATGTGGAGTTTGTGATTGTGAATAATGCAGGGTGGTTGTTCCACTTAAGATCGAAGACTCTGCAAGCACTGTAGTTTTGGGCCTTTTGAAGTTTGCTTAGTGACGTGGCTAGTAGGACGAAACATGGCATTAAAGTACAGTTTTTATTGAGTTTAAAAAATTCTCTTCAGATGCTCTAATCCTGGGATTATGCCATACAATCAGCCGCTTGTTTTGTATGTTGGTATGTACCTTCTCTGCATCCCTGGAGGACAGTAATTCTTTTATGATGTTCAGTTCGGTTGTTCCTTATCAAGGGCAAACACTGGACTGAAATTCACTGAAAACAATAACTCCCAAGTTTGGGGGTAATTGTTGTCTGACTTTAGTTTCCAGTAACTTAACAACGCCCGGAGTCTAGAGATAGGCCAATAATTCAGGCGACCTCCAGCGTCACTTCCGGTTTTTTTTGTTAAAAGGGGGAGGGAGGTGGGTGGGTGGCGGCTGATTGCATGCCTGAGCTACAGGTGTTTTTATTTCGTTTACGTGTGAGGAGAGAGGAATTAATGAAGTCAGTTTTGAGAGAAAGTTGGAAGCCCAAGTTAAACTTGTCTTTGAATGCGTCTGATGGAAGGGTGTTTGCTTATCGGTGGAGAGAATGTTTCTAACCTTGGTCTCGTGAGACATTTGACATAAGCTCTGGATTTTCCAGAGAGTTACAAACTTGTGGTCGGAATTATTTGACATGATAGACTGAGTGGTTGGTCTTAGTGTTCTGAGACTGAGAGCACTCGTTCTAGTGAGTATAGCACAATATTCTTCTTGCTTTACTGGCAGATATACTTTCATTGCTAGGAATGGCACTTTCGATTCAAGTCATGGTCTTTGACACTGTCACTCATTAATGATTGGGTATGCAACATAATCCACCTACGAAGATAATGTTCACTAGAAAGGTAAAGATAAGATAATGTTCACTAGAAAGGCACAGAAAGGAAACATGACAATTAACTACATTGCTAAAATGTTGCATTCCATATTTGAACTCGTGTGCTTTTTTTGTGCTGTGTATCCTTGAACTGTGTGTGTTTCTTTTTCTAAACGTTGGAAAGTTTTTTGTAAACATTCTTAAATGTTTTGGCAAAATAGTTCTTTTGTTGCAGGCTTACTTTTTTGTTGTAGTGTGGCTGAGGACCGTAGAGTTGTATGATGCTGTTAGTTTTCATTAATGTAACTACTAATATTGATTGAAATATTTCATTTGTGAGCAAACATAATGTATAGTGCCAATATCAGCAACACTCCCCATCCCACATACAGCAATATTATTTGGAAATAAACCACACAACACCTTGTTTGTGGAGAAAATTGCTGCAGGTTTATTTGCATAACAAATATGCCAACATGGTGGGTTATCTTACGGGCGATCCAAAGGCAGGCAACCCCTCCGCCGCCTGCCCGCCTGATGAGCCAAATAGCCGTCGCCAATCGGTGCTTACCAATTTTGGGGGAGGGACTAACCCCTCCCACCGGTGGACCGCCAGTCCACCCCCTTACTCACGCCCCGAAGGGGCGGAGCGTTCCAGGCAACCCCCGGTTGCTCAGGTCCACAACCACCCGTAGGACTAACGGGGCGCCGTCGCTCCTCCAGGGTACAACGCGAGGATGTCCCTGGGGATATTTGGCCTTTGCACCCTTGTTGTGCTCCTGCAGAGGGTACCCCTCTGTACCTTACAGCCTCTGGATCGCCCTGTAACTCCGCCACAGCTCGGGGTGTGGCCACCGTCACAACCAGGGCCCCCCACCAAGGTAGGCATCTTTCCCTACATCCTGCTGTTTCCAGGGTCTCTCCCCAGTACAGCAAAAACAAGTCCATGCCACTCTAGACAGGTGAAACCCCATCTTCTTCAAAACACCCTGTGGACTTGGCAAGCAAACCATGCCTGATAAAGCCAAACCCACACTGTTAGTGAATTTACGCCTGGCACTGTTAACTCTCCTGCGCGAGGTTTCCCCGGGCTCCCCTGACCGGGCTCCTCGCCACCCTAAACGAGGGGTTATCTCTGACCACCATAACTCACATGCCCCCAATGGTTGCATAACTTACTCATGGAGGACTTCATTTCTTGCAACAGATCCCTCTTCCCCAGGAGAGTCTGATCATTGCCTCGCCCAGGCCCCACAAAACAAGTCCATGCCCACTCTAGACAGGTAGACTAGTCCTTGCGCACCCAGCCAGGTGGTCCCTAACCTCTACCAAACACCCTGTGGACGTGGAGGCAACCCCCTTAGTCTGTGCCGCAGCTTCTTCAGCAAGCTTTCCCAGCGCAACGCCTGGGACCCCCAACCAAGTTAACTTAGTGGATTAAAACCCATGCCTCCATTTCCTGAATTCCACCCCTCGCGCCACTCAAGACGCACGGAAGGCCATTCACCCAGACCCTTGATCCTGGCGAAATAACAAAATGCCAGGTTGCTAACACCCTTAATGAGCACTGCACCCATCCTATACAACTACTCAAGCTTGCACCTAATTTACCCGATAACACTGCACCCAACTGCCCATTCACAGTCTTCCTGGTGTATGACCAGAAAGTTGGGAGGGGAGACACCCCCCTTAGTCTGTGCCGCAGCTTCTTAGCAAGCAGTTCCAGTGCATGCCTAGGAACCCCAACCAAATTATCTCAGTGTCAGGAAACCCATGCCTCCATCTCCTGCTTTCCGCCCATCGTGCCACTCTCAGCACGCATGAATGGCCCATCACCCATACCTTTGACCCTGCCCCTTGCCAGACCTATTCTGGTGGGTACCAGGTTGTAGACCAGAGGATGGAAAAGCTACAGGGATGGTGAAAACGATAGGTGCAGATCACCTGCCCTTTCTAGACTTGTTGGGATGCCGGGTGTCCCATAAAATGAGCCTCTGTGCTGCAACCCAGTATTATCGCTAAGCTTTGTAACCCCAACACACTTTAAGTGTGATAAACTTAATCCCCACTGGTCCGCGATGGCAAGAATGCAGGCGCTTTTGGCTATCTACCGTCTCTGTTGGCTTGACCAGTCTGTTTTCCTTACAACTTGATAATACAACTATGACAGACAAAATTCATGTGTCATATCCGGTTTCAGCGAAAGAATGTCTTAAGTGAACCAGACCCCGTATATGGGCGGATGTATGCCTATACAATTGCGCATCCCCATGCTGCGCTTATGGAATGGTGGGAGCAAAGAACCACATCCCCGATTACCTGCCATGTTCTTGAATCGTGGGAGTGCTGGCTGCTTTCAATTAACTGTGGCCTGTTGCACTAACCCAGTGTTTCCCAGCGCTTTGGAACCACCGCATGGTTTAGGATGACCAGCTAAGCAACCGGCCCAGCTGCGTGGCGGTGAGGCGGGCAAACTGTAACCGGCGCTCGCTTATCCCTTCTACTAATGACCGTCCTGTGGTACCCACCGGTTATGCTGAGGGACATTCCCGATAACTGGCCACTAAGTTTGCTCCTCCCCCGAATTATTGATAAAACGGATTGAACCAATGTTGTGTCATAGTCCCGTACCCTTGGGGAATTGTCTTTTGTGCCTCACCCAGTCCGTTAGTCCCCATCTCATTTAACCCTATTAAAATTCTATCAGTAACTTCATACTTTTAGGATGATAGGTCCCAGGGGTTTGACCCTGCTGTTGAAACCACCACCACACCAAGCAGGTGAATCGTTCCAGGTTCTTTGGCATGACCCCTCCTATGCCCTTAGAAAGCACCCTGAAACCTGCAAGTGGCCATGTGGCAGGCCCAAGCGGGACCTGCCAGTCCTAACCTTCCTATCCTTGCATAGCGGCACTCACTGCTGCAGCTGTCTAGGCGCCGCCAATACTCGGCCCTATTGAAATCAGTTATATCTAAGATAATATTGACCAATTGATGGTACCCATGCAGCTGAAATTGGTCCTTCAGATCTCTGACTCTCTCCTTGAAGCATGAACCTGTGGCTATGCCTACGAGTCCTGTATGTATGTGCCAACATGACGTGTATTTGAGCGCGCTGTCACCCTGGGAAACACGGAAAACCTCACCCGGCCCGGACACGGAAAGGATTGACAGATTGATAGCTCTTTCTCGATTCTGTGGGTGGTGGTGCATGGCCGTTCTTAGTTGGTGGAGCGATTTGTCTGGTTAATTCCGATAACGAACTAGACTCCTCCATGCTAACTAGTTATGCGACCCTCAGCATAGACCGCACGAAGCGAGGAGATTATTTCCCTGGCTACGTAGAGGAGAAGACAAGGAGGCCGGTGTTGATCGCAATAGACGCTGCTTTTCAAAGATTGAATGTGGATGGTTTGCCACTACACAGAAAGGGAGGAATTGTGCCTCGAGTGTCGAGACGCCATTGTGGCGTTATAAGCCTATTTTCCCCGGTCCCATGCGATTGATTAATGTTTTATTACCCTTGTCCTGAGGAGGCCTAAGAAGAAAAGGCTGAAACGTGGACACGTCGACATTTCTAAGGAGGAGTCCTTGGAATTATAGTTATTCTTGGAATTGTGTAGTGACACACTAGAGCTAGGAAAAGAAGCCCCTAGGCCTTAGGTGTCTCACCCGGACTACTTCTTAGTGTTTTGCCCAAAATCTATGGGTGGACACTAGTGAGAATAATATTTTAGGGTTTTCTGTAATGTTTTTTTGAATAATATTTTAGGGTTTTTTGTAATGTATAATTGTGTTTATGTTGATGTATATAATGTTATGGTGTAGTTTAATTTTTAATTTTTTGTCTTCTTTATTGATTGGGTGCCATTGTTTATGTGTGTTGTAAATACATTGCAATATATTCAATACGAATAACAAAAATTTCGGAGAGGGTAATTAAATGTGCTCTACTCATATACTTTGTTGTATTTTTTCCTCCATACCCCTTTCTCTTGTATAAAAGTAGTCACCCTGGGGGTCTGCAGGCTCTGACAGAGACAAGATGAAGCATGCTAACCTACCCCCAAACTCAGCGGAACAACCACATGTGCGAGCTTGCCACAAACTTCTGTAAAAGCATGCCAACTCAACAAACCATCTCCAGCACTCGGGGGGCATGGGCCACTCCTTGGCCTGAATCCAACCATGTTGAAATCCTGGATGGTCTCGAAGGACCCATCTCTTGGCCCATGCTTGCAACCCTTTCAACATTATCACATTAGTCGGAAAAGACCACTGCCGGGTAGCAAGCCAAGCTAAGCCCCCGCAGAAATCGCCTGCCTGTGCGAGCAGACCAAGATTCATCACTCCCCACTCCATCCACAATCTTTCTTGCTTCCCGATGTTGGCATTATACCGTATATGGTGTTTTACTTCCCTTTGCTCAAGGGGAGAGCAGTCCTGTCTGGAGGTGTGTGTACTGAAAGAAATGTGTCCTGGAAGTACCTATGAATCTGAAAGAGACACGTTAGTGACAGATTCCTTACCTTAGAATATCCCCAGGCGTCAGGCTGGATCCGGAAAGTTTTTGCGTAGCAGTACCCTTCTGCGCGCCGGTAGGCGGCGTCGTGCGGCTCCGCGTCCGTCGTCGGCGTCGTGGTCGCCGGGATGACGTCGCGGGCAGTACTTAGACGCGCCGCCTCTGCGCGCTGGCACGTCAGTTCTTCTTTTTCCGCGCCAGTAAGCGCAGATCCGGGAAGAGCAGTGCCTAGTCAATTTTTGACTATCCTTTTGTGATTTTTCACTGTTTCTCCAAATCGAGTCTTCACGACTCCTAAGGTGTCGTAGGGATGCCCGGCTTTAAGCCCTGCGAGGCCTGTGCTCGCATGATGTCGATCACGGACCCGCATCTCGAGTGTCTCTTCTGTCTCGGCCGAGACCACGACACGAAGTCGTGCCCTGACTGCCGGAAACTTCATCCAAGAGGCTTTGCGAGAGCGGTCTCGAAAGCTGCTCGAGGTCCGGCAGTCGGCTCCGCGCCGCACCAAGCCCCCGGTCCCGGGAGAGGTCGAGGGGCCGGACGCGGAGTCCCCACCGTTCGTCGGAATCCAAGATCTTCGCGCTCCTCCGGTAAGTCGAAGCACAAGAAGTCTAAGCGGCGTCATCGCTCTAAGACCTCGCCTCGCCGGTCTCGCGACTCGGCTGAGGCCCCAATCGGCACCGTCCCCGCCCCGCGGCCCCGGACATGCCTGTAGAGCCGCCCCGAATCACCCGTTCTTTCCGGGGTCGGGGCGACTCAGGCCAAAACTACAGGGAATTCCTGTCGGCCATGGCCCGCCTCTTCGGGCCTTCAGGTCCCCTCCGGTGCGCTTCGGGCCCGCGGGCCCTGATGGGGTTGCCCCGGCGACGCGCCGTCGACTCCGGTCCTGGCGCCGCTTGTCCCACCAGCCTTCATCCCGGCCTCGGCTCCGGCCCCGGCCTCGATCCCGGCTCCGGTGGTGCCGCAACCCACATCGGGCGCCGGTTGACCTAGCCACGCCTCCGCCGATGTCCCCGGTGCCGCTTCCTGACGCCGTCCGGGGCTCCGGACGACGTCGTTCCCTGAGTTCTCTCCGGCTCCGGACATGGAGCCGGACCGGCCGCCGCCCGACGCGGTTCCGGCGCCGATGAGACCTTGGGTCCCAAATGTCCCTCCTCCTCCATATTTTGAACCAGAGGAGGACCAGGAGAGCTGGGAGGGGTCTGAGGACCCTCTCACGCAACAGTGTGAGTTTGACCCGGACTGTCTTGAGGAGCTTGGGGATGCCAGTGGTCTAGACACCTCCCTGACACTGGCATGCTGTCTCCTCCCGTGGCTACGGAGGAGGGGGCTAATTTGCAACGGTGTTGCGTAGAGCTGCTGGAGCCTTACATCTCCAGTTGCCTACTGTGGCACGTCAGGACTAACCTCCTGACAGAAGTGCTTCAGCCGGCGGCTTCCTCTTCGGAGACTGTGCTGCCGTTTAATGATGCACTCACTGACGTTCTTTGGGTACCTGGTCCAAACCCACCACAGGGGCTCCTGTGGATAGGAACGTGGCCCGACGCACATCGCCCTGCTCGTGGCGACCCCCTGTTTCTCTCCCAACATCCCACCCCTGAGAGCTTGGTTGTCCAAGCCTCTGCCTCCCAAACCGCATTCCCTACCGCCCCTCCGGATAGGGAATCCAAACGCCTGGACCAATTTGGGAAGAAGGCTTTTTCTTCCTCCAGTGCTGGCTTGCGGTCCGTCAACACCGCTTGCCTTTTGGGCGATATACCCACTCCCTGTGGGATTCGGTGGCGGCTGTTTTGCCGCAGTGTTCTGAGGAGGTCCAGACACTGCTTACCCGCGCCATTGCGGAAGGGGCGAGATGCGGCTAAATACACCATCCGTTGTGGCCTTGATACCGCCCGACTCGCTGGGCAGATCGCTTGCTACGGCGGTGGCGCTCCGTCGCCACGCCTGGCTGAGGACAACTGGTTTCTCGGGTGATGTCCAGAATACACTCATGGACATGCCCTTTGATGGAGTCGGTCTCTTTGATTCAAAGGCAGACCATGCGCTGGAGCGGTTTAAGGACTCACGGGCTACGGCCAAGTCCCTGGGCCTTTCTGTTGTACGCCCTCCGCTCAGCTCTGCTTTTCGCCCCTTTCGTGGCCACGGAAGGGGCGCCCAATCACGTCAGATGCCCAGCCACCGGCCCGCACAGCAAGCGTCTTCGCGTGGCCGAGGGCGTGGATACCGCCGTGGCGGTTCGGGCAACCAGCGTGCGGGTCAGGCCACCACCTCCAACCCGTCCGCGGCCTCCAAGCCCTCCTAGTCCCTCCTTTCCGGTGCACGGCACGCCAGTAGGGAGCAGGGTCTGCCATCACCTTCACCACTGGCGTCCCATCACCTCGGACAGGTGGGTCTTGGACATTGTCCGAAGGGGCTACTCCCTCCCCTTCGAGACCACCCCCCAGCCATGCCACCTCAATTCCACCGCATGTCAGGGGATCACTTGGTACTTCTACAGAAGGAAGTCACGGCCCTCTTGGCCAAGAGGGCCATCGAGCATGTTCCGACCCCAGAAGTAGGTCGTGGTTGCATACTCCCACTACTTCCTGGTGCCCAAAAGGACAAGGAGGACATGCGTCCTATCTTGGACCTCCGGAACGTCAATCGCTTCCCCCGGAAGGAGAAGTTCAAGATGCTCACCCTAGCTCAGGTCTTGACTGCCCTCGACCCTGGAGACTGGTTGGTAGCGTTGGACTTGCAGGACGCTTATTTTCACATCCCCGTCCTGCCGGCCCACCCGGCGTTACCTGCGGTTCACGGTAGGCCTCGAGCATTTTCAGTTCACCGTGCTCCCCTTTGGCCTTACAAGTGCCCCTCGGGTGTTCACGAAAGTGATGGCGGTGGTCGCAGCTCATCTGCGCCGGGCAGGGGTTCCAGTCTTCCCCTACCTCGACGACTGGCTGCTGAAGGCGGGCTCGTCCCAGGCAGTCGTCTCCCACCTCCAGACTACGGCCGAACTCCTGCACTCGCTGGGGTTCTCCATCAATGTGCCAAAGTCGCATCTGATTCCTTCTCCACAGCTCCTTTTCATCGGAGCAGTTCTGGACACGACGCAGTTTTGGGCCTATCCTCCCGAACGGCGAGTCCGGGATATTCAGGCTATGATTCCGATCTTTCAGCCTTTATCCTGGGTTTTGGTACGGATGACCCTGAGGCTGCTGGGCCTCATGGCCTCCTGCATCCTGCTGGTCACTCATGCCAGATGGCATATGCGGGCTCTGCAGTGGGACCTGAAGTTCCAGTGGGCGCAGCACCAGGGCAACCTGTCCGATCACGTCCAGATCTTGGAGGGGACTGCAAAACAATTGCAGTGGTGGCTCTCGAACCGGCAGTGGGTCATGGGCAGATCCCTCTCCCTTCCCCAGCCAGAGCACACAGTTGTGACGGACGCGTCCCTTCTGGGATGGGGCGGTCACATGGGAGAAGCGGAGATCAGAGGCCTCTGGTCTCCGGGCGGAGTCCCGGCTCCATATCAACCTTCTGGAGCTCCGGGCGTTCCGACTTGCACTCAAGGCATTCCTTCCCTCTGTCAAAGGGAAGGTAGTGCAGGTGTTCACAGACAACACCACCGCCATGTGGTACTGCAACAAACAAGGCGGGGTGGGGTCTTCGACCCTTGTCAGGAGGCTCTGCGCCTCTGGACATGGCTGGAACATCAGGGCATGTTCCTGATGGTTCAACACCTGGCAGGTTCTCTGAACGCCAGGGCGGACGAACCTCAGCCGCAGGTGCATGATGGATCACGAATGGCATCTTCACTCGGAAGTGGCGCAAGGACTCTTTCTACAGTGGGGAGAGCCTTGGTTAGATCTGATTCGCCACCGAAGAACGCGCAATGTCATCAGTTCTGCGCGTTGGAATTTCCAAGGCGGCACTCGCTCGCGGCGACGCTCGTCACGAGTGGAGTTGCGGTCTATTGTACGCCTTTCCGCCTATACCACTTCTACCCAGAGTGTTGAAGAAGATTCGGCACCGACCGGGCCCAAGTCATTCTTGTGGCTCCGGACTGGGCTCGAGAGTTTGGTATCCCGAGCTACTCAGTATGAGCGTAGATCCCCGATCCGTCTGCCTCTTCGGGAGGATCTTCTGTCGCAGCAGCAGGGGACGGTCCTCCACCCGAACCTGTCCAGCCTCCACCTGCTTGCGTGGAGATTGAGCGGCGGCAGTTGATTCCTTTCGACTTGCCTCCCGAAGTTTGTGATGTGATTCTGGCAGCCAGGCGTCCCTCCACTAAGGTGGTATACGCCTGCAGGTGGAACAAGTTTGTGGCATGGTGCACAGCAAAGGCTGTGAATCCCCTTTCTGCCCCTCTCTATGAGGTTCTCCTGTTCCTTCTTTCCCTGGCCCAACAGGGTTCTGCCCTGGGTACCATCAAAGGCTATCTTTGTGCCATCTCGGCCTTCCTCAGGCTTCCTGATCAGCCCTCCCTTTTCAAGTCCCCTGTTGTTAACAGGTTTTTAAAAGGCATTACACACCTCCTTCCCTCCTGTTCCGTTTGTGATGCCTCAGTGGGACTTGAACTTGGTTCTTACCTTTCTTATGTGCGCTCCCTTTGAGCCTCCTACATAACTGTCCTCTTCGTCTTCTGACTCTGAAGACTGCCTTTCTGGTGGCCGTCACCTCCGCTCGCGGGTAGAGTGAGCTCCAGGCTCTATCATGTAAACCTCCCTTTCTGTCTGTCCATCCAGACAAGGTTGTTCTTAGGACGCGTCCGTCCTTCTTGCCAAAGGTGGTTACTGCCTTCCACATTGGGCAGACCATCACTTTGCCCACCTTCTTTCCGCCTCCGCATCCCTCCAGAGAGGAAGAGAGGCTCCACCGTCTGGACCCAAAACATGCGCTTTCCTTTTACATCGACCGCACACGCCATTTCCGGGTGGATGACCAGCTCTTTGTTGGCTACGTGGGCGCCAAAAAAGGTCGGGCGGTGCACAAGAGAACCATCTCCCGCTGGGTAAACTTGTGTATCAAAGCCTGCTATTCTTTGGCTAAGAAGGAGCCTCCTGTTGGGCTGCGTGCCCATTCCACCAGGGCAACGGCTGCTACCACGGCTTTGGGCCGCGGTGTTCCGCTGCGGGATATCTGTCAGGCAGCTACGTGGGCCTCGCTGCACACGTTTACAAAGCATTACTGCCTTGACAGTCAGGTCCGGAGGGACGGCTTCTTTGGCCGTTCTGTCCTCCAGGACTTCCTTGTCTGATCTTTGTTCGCAGACCCACCACCGGGGCTGGTATTGCTGGGGTATCTATTCTAAGGTAAGGAATCTGTCACTAACGTGTCTCTTTCAGATGCACAAGCTACTAACCTGTGTAACGATATATCTAAGAGACAGTAGTTAGTGACAGATTCTACCGCCCCACCCATCCTCCCCGTTCTGCGAACTGGATTTCTAGGAGTTAAGGACATCCCTTTCTAGGGCCCTAGTATTTTTCAGACACCTATGTCAGCTTCTTGCATGGCTCTGCGTTCCTGGCGCGGAAAGTCGTGTACAGAACTGACGTCCAGCGCGCAGGGGCGGCGTCTAGGTACTGCCCGCGACGTCATCCCGGCGACCACGACGACGGACGCGGAGCCGCACGACGCCGCCTACCGACGGCGCAAGGGTACTGCTACGCAAAAACTTTCCCGGATCCAGCCTGACGCCTGGGGATATTCTAAGTGTAAGGAATCTGTCACTAACTACTGTCTCTTACAGATATATCGTTACACAAGTTAGTAACTTGTGCTTTAAGTACAAATGTCACTAACTTCATAGTACTTGGTGTGTTTAATAAAACTAATAAAAGGTCAACCAAATCCAATCGAGCATCCTCCGTTTACTTTAGGCGTGTTGGATTGAGGGGATCCAGAGAAATATGGAAGATATCTCCCCTGGCATGCCATCCCTTTAGCACAACGTTTACAGCTTTAGGCATGTCACTTAAATCGTCTCCATCATGCGTTTAAGGCAAATTAGTTTGAGTTCTGCTTTAGACAACATCCCTTTTAACAAACAGTGTTGAGTAACCAATTATGTTCGTCTCCTGTACAAGTCGTCCCCGTTTGCCTGGCACTCATTAGACCAAAGGAAGCTTTTAACAAGCACCCTATACAAATATATATATCATGTTGCGCAACTTGGGACACTTCATCACTACGTACTTTCAGGCATGGAAATACTGCCAAAGGTATCCCCACCTTAGTACCTGTTTAACCACTAAATTACTACTGTATAAGGGAACAAAAGATTACCAGTGCACCTTGCCAAGTGCCTTCCACTGCGTGTGAACCCCTGTCGCTAAGTGCGTTTTAGACTCTGTTGCTCTGTTTGAGCTGTAACATCTATGACTTTAATTAATTTCACTGCAATTTGTGCTGGAGATGACGGATTTTGCAGCAGGTCCATGGTTATAGGAACTAAGGCGCGGCATTGCATAGTTCCAGTGACCTGGCTGTGAGGAGCTGCCTTAACACTGTTGTTGGCACATGTAGTGCGGGGTTCGACCGCCTCACCCATTAAAATTAACTGACACACAAAGTAAAGACCCTCCATGTGTGCATATGCAAAGCTGCTAGGTTGGCAGTGGGCAAAATGCCAACATTCAGTTAATGTCATTTCGGGTCAAACAATGACTGTCCTAACCGCTACTAATGGACTCTTAGGAGACAGACCTTAACACAATGTGCTCCTGTGGTTGCTCGCTGTGCATCAATTAAATAAACATAATCGTGCTAATGAACAGCAGAAGGTTCAATTCACCGGAAAGTATGACTGGTGGCACTGATTCCTGAAAGTTCCTGGAAAATGCAATGCTCGCAAACCATAAATGGGGAAACTTAGTTGCACATTGCCAGCTACTACAGAGCGGGATATGAGTTTGTAGAGCATCCCCACCCAGCAGCCAACACTGTGACTGCTGTGTGCATCTATTAACCTTTGTGCTGGGGATGAATCTCTATTGTCAGATTTGGCTGTAGCTCGCTCTACAAGGTTCCTAATTTTAACACAAGTGCAAAGTTACATGAGAACTCCCATCCCGCCTCTATTGAAATTGAAATGCTGTGATGTCTTGCTCACAATCCTAACAGGCTGCTCACTGCCAACCCTGTGTGTGGTTTGGTCACCTAAATGTGAAAATCCAATGTCCGCAAATTGTCATTTCGATGACGCTCACGTTCTTGTGGTTCCTCTTGGAACGCTGCTGCATCATATGACAACCCACGCTCAATGACTGCCCAGAATAGAGGCAACTTGTTGCCGGACCTGCTTCTATCCTGTCTCCTCCTAGGCGCAACACCCAGGCCTTCCATGACAGAGACCCACCCAGGAACTTCCCAAGCCCCCTGTAGGCCCGCCTGCCTCTGAGCACCCGCTCCATTGCTGCACCCTGATTACTTCCAGTAAATATTGAGCAGCTAACCAAGCCTCTAAGCATAGTAATAAGTGCATGGTTGTACTTTCGCCAAAATTCAGCTTGTGGCGGACGGCAACGATCCGAACCTGGGCGTTAGCACTCAGTCTCCTAACGTAACAACAGGCTAACGCAGCATGTGCTCACAGGTTAGACTTCACCGATTCTAACCCTCGTTAATCCCATTTGGTTCCCGATGATCAGGTAGTCCAGTCAGGACTCCTTACGCTTCAAATTAACACTTCGATAAATGAGAATGCCTCAAAAGGTTGACTTCCTATAAGACATGGAATGCCTTGGTGGTATCACCAGTGCTGTAAATTGAACCGTTCGCACCTAACAAGCCAACAACTGCACCCAACGAACCAACCACTCAAAGAGCTCAGCACCCAGAGCGCCACCCCTGTGCCTATCCTTATTCAAGGAAAATCGTATGTCATGATTAACAGAGACTGACTACCAAATTCAACTAAGCAATTCTGCATTACAGTATTGCTATGTTATCCCACAACAGAAAGCCAGAACCCTCTATGGTCTGCCTCACGATTGGCTTGCTGGATTGCTTGAGCAATCCCGAGACTCCATCACACGACTCCGTCACACCGACCACAGGTGTGTTTCTCACCGCAAAAGGAGGAAAGCCCAATGCTCAGGTCTTTATGTCGGGAGAGCGCGCATGGCATGTCAACACTTAACTACTCTTCCTTCCTCTTACACGCAGTTGCCTCGCTGTGAAATTCTCCCCTTGCTCTGTCAGTCTATCCTGACAATCCGAACACCTGCTAGTTTGCTGTGTTGCTTTGCCTGCTTGTCTCCCTGGTTTCCTACTGAGGGATGTGCCGGGCCTCAACTGTTAAATTGGTTCACAACGCTTGTAAGCAGCAGAGGATGCCCCCACCACCCTTTCCGCGGCGCGCTCCGGCATGCTGACCGTCGGAACTGGGCGCTCATTGGGTAAAGGGGAGCAAATACGACAAGACTATTCTACCGGCACCACACTGCCAGCAACAACCAGCCAATAAAAGTCACTTCCGGAGTCACCACACCTACCCCGGAAGTCCTTTCCTAGACCCTGGGCGGAACCATTTAGCAAACAAAACAGAAGACGCCCGGACTGCAAACCAAACCTGCGTGCCCCTATTGTATGGTGAAAGTGTCACCCATCGTCGTCGTAACGTCACAAATTATTACACTGAAATTCGGAACATGTCACACATAGCAATGTGAGGCTTTGGCAGCTATGTTAAATATTGTAATTAACTCGCAGTACACTTGTTATCCTGCTATCGTTGTAAAGCCCTGATGCCTTCGGGCCAAGTCCGCGCTATATAAAATTGCAAATAAGATAAACAATACGGACGCGCTCCGGCGCAAGGACAGGGCACGCCGAGAACACTCATTCAAGGGTCATCACTCAGGCAGCAAATGCCCAGCTACAACTGGCGCTAGCAGAGCGCATGAGGCATAGTGCAGAGAGTCAAAAGACGCTAGCATGCGGCTCCCTGAGGAGGCACTGGACTCATTGGTAGACGGGACGGGAGCTGCGGTTGTCTGTCTACTCCGCCCCACCTACCCACATATATCCCTGCTAGCTGAGCAAATCATTAGTGGTGGGTAGTTGCGCTGGCTTACCCGTACCAAAGACAGGCTTCGGCCCTACCCCCACCCTACAAAGCACATTGTAACCTTACAATTAATCAAAACGTGACTTCCCCGCAGTGCCACCTTTCATCGCTGTAGATGTAACTTCCAAGACTCGTCACCTATATTTCTTTTCCAATCTCTACCATCAGGATGCAGCACTGACTCACGCTTCGTCTCAGGGTTCGCCCTGCCCGTGAGCCGCTGCCCCGTGTCAGGCACCAGCCCCCGGTCAGCTCTGCCAGAAGCCACACCGCATGAGGCAGAAGACCGGGCCAGCAAAGACATTGTACTTAATTACTGTGCAAAGACATTGTACTTAATTACTGTACATGTGATCCTAGATCAGGAGCATGCATTCAAATTACGGAAAAGAAAGGGGAGGACGGAGTCTGCTGTCCTCCCCACCGACCAGGAAATCTAGCGCGACGGGAGGAATATCGCAGAATGAATGCCCCAGCCCCCGCCGAGGGGGCTGGGGCATCCAACAAAAGCAAAACCGCAAGCTAACCACCAACTGTGCCCCAAAGCACCAGGTGAGCCCAGGCTCCCCTATCTCCGGTATGGCATGATTTCCCATTACCCCCATCGTGCTAAACCGACGGACCATGTTCATACTTGCTCCCCCCTTCCCCATACGGAGAAGATACACCTGGCAGCCTGCAGCCACCTTCCGGCCTCCCCTCAGGCACTCCGTACCGTCGGCACCATGCGGAGATGCAGGAACCAAACCCAGACACATCCCATTTGGGCCCGGGCACAGCGAGACAGCCCCAAGCCCCCCAGCGAAGACCAGCGGGCCCCACCGCGCCCTGCACGCACACACACGGGCGCCCGACACCAGTGGTGGGGCCCCTGCCCAAAGCGGGCCACCGCCGTGATGCTCAATTGTCCGCCCCCCACCGCTCGAATCACTCTTAAAAACGGCCGGACTGGAGGTCGTAATAACAAGCTCCAAAGAGAAGGGGACATTAGTCACTCACCTCAATGAACCCGACGCCTGCTGGCCCTCTGGGCCTAGGGACGCGACGCTGCTGGACAGCGTGCTCAGCGCGTTGCAACGGCGTTCAGGCCACTGGCCACTCGGACCGTACTAATATTGGTCCCTCCACCCGACACGAACAACGAAAATGTGGTGTCTGAGAGGACCGCACTCCCAAATTGCAGCGACCCCCATCCGCATTAAATCTCCCCCATGGGGCTGTCCCCCACTGGGGAAGTAGGGGCCCCGACTCACCACAAACCAGAGGAGGCCGATCGCGAGACAGGGGATGAAACCGGGCCGATGCAAGACCAAACGGCGTCGAGGGCAGCGGCAAAGAGGCTGCCAAGTGGGTGGGGAGAGGCCCTTATACCTCATCCCCGCCCACCCCTACCGGAAGTGACGCTGCGCGCGGACCCCTCAAGGGGGGGTCCCACACACTAGCCTGTCTCGTGTGCCCTCATGTGGCACTAAGGCGGCCGCCCTCTTATGAGGGTCCCCTTCGTGGACCACGGGCAGCCCACAATTCTTTCATAATCCGCACATCTGGAGCACTTTCTACTGAGCAATAGAGTGAGACTAGTAAATAACCAATCTATCCCCAAAATCTTTTCCGCCATTGGATCATTAAATATTGTAGCTCCACCCTGCCATAAAAGGGATAAAGTGCTTTGTGACTGAGCATGCGCAGAATAGATGTGCATGCTCAGTTGAAGGATGTGGTTTTCTGAGGAGAATGTAAAAGTTGGAATACATAGGCAACATTTTAGGAAAATGGTTTGGACTCTTTTTTCACACAGCGAGCTTTCTGTCACCTCTTACGTGCCGTACTGGATGACCCTGTCTCTCGAAATTGCAAATGTCACATATTTGAAGAGATAACTATCCCTTTGCTGTACAGGTTTTATAAACACAGGTTACTCCTGTCAGCCTCTCTTGGAAAACGCATTTACTCAAAACAGATGTGACCTTCTTCAAGACCAGACTGCTTCTAAGAGAATCCACTGACACATGACATTTTTCTGTGAGGAAAACTGGTTGTGTTCAGTGGCGGTAATACCTGCCAGTGTGACGCACCTTTTAATAAGTTCTTTTCAAGGTGAGTAGAAGGCCAGCACTTTTTCTTATGAGTTTATCTATACCCAGTATTAAACAGTACCACAAGCGCGCGATCAAACAACTATGAGAGCTGCAGCTTCATTAGTATTTCAAACATAGCTCTTTCTTTCAAGGGCCAAATTTTAGAAAAAATGGTACATTTTTACCCTGCTTGCAGCTGAAGCTCCTTTCTAGACAACTGTGCCACAGCTAAAGTGACTGCAAAGTAGGCCTGGGTGCAATTAAAATTAGTGGGCCTTTACCACGCCTACATGGGTAGTGCAAAATGTGCCATGCCAATTTCACTGGTGACATTTTGTGCTTAAAATAAACAAAACCTGTTGTTCCCTTCATGTGATTCGGTGTTCAGATCCCCAAACTGCACTGGAAGTTCAAATGAGGGCTCATTTGAAGCTTGAATCCCAGTCAGGGCTCCAGGAGCCTGGATACATTCTGTGGAATGTCCTCCCTCTGTCACTTGCTGTGCATAGATTACAAGAACGGGAAGTGCTCAGGCAGGCCAGGGGCCCTGGTTTCTGTGTGCTGTGTTTGCAAATTGCCTGGGTTGGGGGCCTGCAGGTTTGGGTAGTCCTCCCCTGCTTGCCTGGGATAGGAAACTCTGACGGCCCCAGGTCAGAGCACACACAGGCCTGCGAGTGGAAGCCCCCAGCTCTAGTCTCTGTCCTGCCTGCTGTATCACTTGGGGCCTGGGGCATGAACCAGCAGGCCCAGGGAGGCCTTCCCTGCTTGCCCGGGATAAGAAGCTCTGACCGAGCCCCTGGTCAGAGCCCCGGCTGGCCAGGGTTGAAGCCCTCAGCCCTTGGCTCCTTTCTCTGGAACACCTTGTCGCAAAGTGCCTGGCACAGGGTCCCTCAGGCTGTGGAGGTCGCCCCTGCTTGTCCAGGTTTAGGACCTCTGATCGGGCCCCAGGACACTGCTCTGGCAGGACCAGAGGTGGAAGGCTCGGGCTCTGGGCTCCCTTCTCCAGCATGCTGGGTCACAAAGTGCCTTTGACAGAGTCCCGCAGGCCCAGGGAAGCCTCCTCTCCTTGCTTGGGAAAAGAAGCTCTTACCGGGCGCCGGGTCAGAGCTCCGGGTTGGAAGCCCCCAGGCCCTGGGCTCTCTTTTCTAGGCTGGTGTGACGTAAAGTGCACTGGGTGAGGTCCCAGAGGACTGGGGAGGTCGCCCCTGCTTGTCCGGGGTCAAAGGTTTTGACTGGGCTCCGGGTCAGATCCCTGAAGGGGCTTGGGGAGGAAGACCATAGCCATGGGCTCCATTCCCTTGCCAGCCCGTCTCTCAGAGTGCAGCTGATGGAAGCCTGCAGGCCCGGGGAGGCCTCCCCTGCTTATCCAGGATAAGAAGCTCTGACCGGGTCCCAGAACAGAGCTCGGGCAGGCCTTGGGGTGGAAGACCATGGCCCTGAGCTTTGTTCCCCGGCCCGCTGTATCTCAAAGTGCTGCAGACGTGGGCCCGCATCCCCTGCTTGTCTGTGTTCAGAAGCTCTGATTGGACCACAGCTGGTCAGAGCCACAGCGAACCCTGTGGTGGAAGCCCCAGACTCATTTCTTTGGCCTGCCATGTTTGAAATGCCCGGGAACGGAGTTCCACAGGCCTCCCCTGCTTACCTGGAATAATAATCTCTGAACAAGTTGGAGTCAGAGCTCCGGCAGGCCCTGGGCCCCCTTCTCTAACGTGCTGTGTCACAAAGTGCACAGGACGTCTCCATGTGCCTGTCCATTGGCTTTTTCCACCCAGTGCATTTTTGTAGTTGCTCGGAACAACTGTTCTGTGGGGTGGCACCAGCTGCATAGGCTGGGACACAGCACCCCTGTGTCTTGCTCTGGCTGCAACTTGGCATGCCTCTCCCTTTTGTTGTCACAATGCTGGCCAGGCCTGCCAGTGCCTGTGTGACTACCTTGTCCCCCACTCCCAAAGCAGTCTCCTAAGGGGTGTGAAGGTCAGTCCAGGATGGGAATGCGGCTACCCCTACCGTCAAGCAGGTGCGGAAACCTGGTTGATCCTGCCAGTAGCATTTGCTTGTCTCAAAAATTAAGCCATGCATGTGTAGGCACACACAAATGGTACAATGAAACTGCGAATGGATCATTAATTCAGTTATGGTTTCTTTGATCGCTCCATCTGTTATTTGGAGAACTGTGGTAATTCTGGAGCTAATACATGTTGAAGAATGCTGACCCTCCCGAGATGTATGCATTTATCAGACCAAGACCAACCCGGGCTCACCTGACTGCTTTGGAGAGTCTATATAGCCTTGGGCTGATCGCACGTCACTGTGATGGCGACAATACATACGGATGTCTGCCCTATCAACTTTCGATGGTACTTTTTGTGCCATTCCATGGTGACCCCGGGTAATGGGAAATCAGGGTTCAATTCCAAGAGGGAGTCTGAGAAACAGCTACCACATCCAAGGAAGGCAGCAGGCACATAAATTACCCACTCTTGTCTCAAGGAGGTGGTGACGAAAAATAACAGTACAGGACTCTTTCAAGGCCCTGTAATTGGAATGAGTACACTTGAAATCCTTTAACAAGGATCCATTAAAGGGGGAGTCTGATGCTAGCAGCCATGGAAATTCCAGATCCAAATAGCATATATTAAAGTTGCTGCAGTTAAAAAGCCTGTAGTTGGATCTTGGGATTGAAGTGGCGGTCTACCATGAGGCGAGCTGCCACCTATCCCATCCCCTGCCTCTCGTGCCCCCCTTGATGCTCTTAACTGAGTGTCCTGGGGGTCTGAAGCTTTTACTTTGAAAACATTAGAGTGCACAAAGCAGGCCACTTTCCTGAATTCTTCAGCTAGAAATAAGGGAATAGGACTGGTTCTATTTTGCTGGTTTTTGGAATCGGGGTCATGATTAAGAGGGACGGCCGGGGGCATTCATACTGTGCCGCCAGAGGTGAAATTCTTGGACTGGTGCAAGATGAGCCAAAGTAAAAGCATTTGCCAAGATTATTTTCGTTAAACAAGAATGAGAGTTGGAAGTTTGAAGATGATCAGATAACGTCGTAGTTCTGACCATAAACAATGCCGACTAATGATCCAGCGGTGTTATTCCCATGACCTGCTGAGCAGCTTCTGGGGAACCAAAGCCTTTGCATTTCAAGGGAGGGAGTATGGTAGCAAAGCCAAAACATAAAGGAATTGATGGAAGGGCACCACCAGGAGTGGGGCCTGCGACTTAATTTGACTCAACACAGGAAACCTCACTTGGCCCGGGCATGGAAAGGATTTACATATTGATTGCTCTTTCTCAATTGTGTTGTTGGTGCATGGCTGTTCGTAGTTGGTTGAGCGATTTGTCTTGTTAAATCTGATAATGTATGAGACTCCTCCTTGCTAACTAGTTACGTGACCCCCAGTGCTTGGTGTTCAATGTCTTAGAGATGCAATTGGTATTCAGCCACATGGGATTAAGCAAAAACAGGTCTGTGCTGCCCTTAGGTGTCAAGGGCTGTGCACGTGCTATATTGGATGGATCAGCGTGCGTTGACTCTTTGCCAACAGGTGAGGGTAACCTGCTGAACCCCATTTGTGATGAGGATTGGGGATTGCAATTATTTCCCATGAGTGAAAAATTCCTAGTAAGTGCTGGTCATAAGCTTGTGTTGATTAAGTCCCTGCCCTTTGTACACACTGGCCATCGCTACTACCAAGTGGATGGCTTAGTGAGTTCCTTGGATCGGCCATGCTGACACTGGCAATTGCTCTGGTGGAGTGCTGAGAAGGCGATCAAACTTGACTATCTAGAGGAAGTAAAAGTCATAGCAAGATTTTCGTAGGTGAGCCTGTGGAAGGATCATTATTGGTGGAGCGGCCCGAGTGACTTGCAGTGATAGCATGAATCCTCGGGCATCTCTCAGACAGAACCCAATGTGCAGATGCCTGCCCTCTCCTTGTGCGTCCTGGCTCCCGGAGTGGTCCGTGGTTGCTGGGCGCTTAGGTGAAGGGCGGGCTCCTCCACCTGGGAGAACCCAACTGATGTGAGGGGTCGAGGTGGGTGATGCCCTGGACCCTCTTAGAGTGGCACAATATGAGAGACAGCCCTCCTAAGAGGAAACCCTCACCCAGCACACACCTGGGGGATAACCCAATAGCAGCGCCTCCCAGGCCTGGGACACCCTGAAGGACCTGCCATCTGGGCCCTCTCAAGCCCTATTCTGGCCTGCCTGGGTTTTGAGTGACTGAGGAGTGGTCTGTTTTGGGTGGCAGGACAGCCTGGATGAGAAGGAGCTGGGGCCATGAGGGAACCCCGGCTCCTGTCAGTGATGATGCTGTGCCCCCTCGAAGCCAGTGTGAACTGCTCCTAGGGGCGGGAGCAGATGTTGCCCTTGGCTGCTCGAGCTTCCACATGCATACCGGAAGCGAGTGAGTTGCTTTGAAGGTGTGGACGAACCTGGCTCCTCTCCCCTCCGTGCCTTCTACCAGGGCAAGGGGAACCCCCAGCCCCCTGTAATGGCTCAGGCTGCTTCCTAAGCTAGGGACTTTCGATATGCAGGGATCGAGCCCTGGCTCCCACCAGCCCTGGTGGGTGGCAGATGGCTGATGTGCAGGTGGGGCAACCCTCCCTCATTGACAGGTACCTGGTGGACTAGTCCTGTGTGGCCAGGCTGGGACAGTAGGGTGGGGCTCCTGGGTGGAGCAGCAGGAAACACTTTTTTAAATCCTGGAGGCTGACTTCCAGAAGGGAAGCATGACAGGGTGCTGGGCTGTCTCAATGCTTGGGTGGTGGATGGTTAGTGCTTCTTCCCGCTTCCCCTGCAGGTTGACGAAAGCTACCTGTGGCTCTTGGCGGTGGATCACTTAGCTTGTGCGTCGATCATGAACACAGCTAGCTGCGAGAATAATTGTGAATTGTAGGACACAGTGATCATCAGCACTTTCAATGCACCTTGCGGCCCTGGATTCCACACCGATGCTACCCCTCTCTGGGGTTGCTTGAACGTCAGTCGCCCTGGGGCTCTTCCAGTGCGCATTTGGGGCTGTTGCAGGGGGCTCTGCTCCCTTTGTCTTTCCAAGGTCAGACCCCTGATCCCCCATGCGGGGATTCTCCTCCATCCTACTGCAGAGGTAATCCACCGGTACACCGCTGATGTGCCTAGTCTTCCCTGCCTTGATGGGGTGGGTGCCTGGTCTGCCCCGGGCCTGAAAAGCCTGGGTGTCTGACTGTGTGTCTGTGTGTAGTGTCCAGATGAAATTCTGGTGGAGTTCCGTTGTGATCCTGATGTGCAAATCGGTCATACGACCTGGATATGGGGCGAAAGACTAATTGAACCATCTAGTAGCTCGTTCCATCCAGATACCTGGTGCTCGGAAACCCTAGTTTTATTTGGTAAAGTGAATGATTAGAGGTCTTGAGGCCGAAACAGTCTCAATCTGTTCTCAAACTTTAAATGGGTAAGAAGGCTGGCTTGCTGGCGTGGAGCAGGGCATCAAATGCAGTGTCTAGTGGCCCGCTTTTGGTAAGCAGAACTGGCGCTGCGGGATGAACCGAATGCCGCGTTAAGGCACCTGATGCCAATGCTTATCAGACTCCAGAAAATATGTTGGTTGATATAGGCAGCAGCATGGTGATTTGAATCTGCTAAGGAGTGTGTAACAACTTACCTGTTGAATCAACTAGCTCTGAAATTTGGTGGCTCTGGAGCGTCGGGCCCATACCCTACCGCCGTCGGCGTGCCGAGTAGGAGGGCTCGCTTTGGTACCTGGATGAAGCAATAAAGGTATGAATCTTGGCGGTATTAGTAAATATTACAATCAGAACTTTGAAGGCGGAAGTGGAGAAGGGTTCCATGTGAACAGCAGTTGAGCACGGGTCAGCCAGTCCTAAGAGAGTGCCATTAAGCAGTGATGGGCGATAGCCTCCGTTGCTCTCAGCCAATCAAAAGAGAGTCGGGTTAAGATCCTCGAACCTGGAGTGGTGGAGATGGGTGCCATTGCGGTGTCCAGTGTGGTAACACAAACGATTCTGGAGAAGCTGGCAGGAGCCTTGGTGAAGGGTTTTCTTTTCTTTGTGAAGGGCAGGACACCCTGGAATGGGTTCACCCTGAGAGAGTAGCCTGAGCCTTGGAAAACATTGCAGTTCCTGCGGCATCCAGTGTGCTCTCACTGGCCCTTGAAAATCCTGGGGAGATTGTGTCAATCTCGTGCTGGGCCATATCCATATCCGCAGCAGGTCTCCAAGGTGGACAGCCTCTGGCATGTTGGAACACTGTAGGTAATGAAAGTTGGCAAGTCAGATCAGTAACTTAGGGATAAGGATTGGTTCAAAGGACTGGGTCGGTCTGGCTGGGGTACGAACCGGGCCCGGTTGCACACCACGGCTGGATGAGGTGTTGCTCTTCAAGGCAGCAGCGACTCTGGATGCAAGCCTGCCCTTCCTGTTAATCCCCCCCATCTGTGGTTGTCACCTCTTCCCATGCCCCTCCCTGGGGCACAGGGCCAGCATTCTGCCTTGGCTGGGACCTAGCAGCTGACTTAGAACTGGTACAGACCAGGGGAATCTGACTGTTTAATTAAAACAAAGCGTCGCACAGACCCAAGGTGGGCATTGACAAAATGTGATTTCTGCCCAGTGCTCTGAATATCAAAGTGAAGAAATTCAGTGAAGCTTGGATAAACGGCAGGCTTAACTATAGTAACTATGACTCTCTTAACCTCTTCTCAGTCGTAGTGGCCTTTACATCCAAGTGGTCCTGCGGGTAACTATCTCTATACCACTATACTCTAAGAGTAGAAGTCTGTAGATATAGGCCAAACAAGGTTCTATCGTTACTGTGAGCATGATAGTGAGAAATGGTGAAACTAACACTCCCAATTCCAGATGGGGTAGTTCCTGGATATTGAAAAACCTGCTAAGATGGTGCAAGGAGGTGCTGTTTTTTCAAGAAATCATTCACCTCCTTACCGATTTTGTCAATTCTACATCTAGATCTAACAATACAATGAATAACAAGGAATCAAATCACACTGTATCACCCTGTTCACCCTCCGTACTAGTGGACAATGAGAAAACTTTAGACCTCAGTGAAAGTATTGAATTCGTAGCCTCATCATCCAAGAGTGACACTATTGCAGCAAGACTTGAAAAACTGCCAGGTGTTTACGAGCTCAATGATAAACTCAATAACAAGCGAAGTGGTTTTACCAAAAAAGTAATATACTGGAAATATCCCAATGAAAAATACAACTGTGATTTGTGTGGAGATATAATGGGAACTTTAAAAAACTTAGAAAACATGTCTCCAATTAACATAAAGGATTCTACCTAAAGACATATGGCTCAAAATGTGACAAGGAAGCCGAATTCCACAACATTGCATGCCAATATGCAAAATGCAAAAGTAGAATAATGAAAGGAGAGCTCCAATTCCTCTATAGCTTCTGTGACCTCAGACTCTGATAAAAAATTGGAAAGAACAAAATTACGCTATACTCGCAGCTCCAGCAAGCAGCAAACCATCCAAACTATGGTCAAAGGAAGAAATACTGCTACTAGCGGAATTGGAAAAAGTGTATGAAAACGCTCATGGTGTATGCGCTCATGGTTCTTCATTTTGACAATAAAAACAGAAAGCAAATGTCAAGGAAAAGAAGATATAGAAGCGAAAAAAGCAAAAAAACAGGCAAAGGATGTGCAGCAAGCATCCAACAACACTGAAAGTTACTCCTACAATGAACCTGAAATATCAGTGCAAATGGCAAAAAAAGACGTAAAGACGTAAACAGAAAGAGAGCGTCTAAAATCACTAACATTAATGAGCTAAATGACAGAATATCTGAAGTTCAAAAACATTCCAAAAATCCACAGCATCACAAAGCTGCTATAGACCTGATGGAAGAAATTGTGATTTATATCTGAGAAAATACCAGTGGTACAAGTCCAAAGCCAGTCAATTGCAATGAGCCTATGAGTAACCCTGGGCGGTGAACTCCGCTCCGCTCACGGAGTTTGCGGATTTTTCCGCACTCCGCGTTACGCGGAGATAGCGGAGTTCCGAAAAACTCCGCACCTCGTAGCATAGCGGAGTTTTTTCCCTCGCTCGCATTCGTCAACGTCAAGTTGACGACCGCGAGCGAGGAAAATCAACCTCTCGGCAAAATTTTTCCTCGTTTGCGATCGCCAACATCAAGTTGGCGAGCGCGAGCGTGGAAAATCAACTTCCCGGTGAGATTTCTCAACGCGGGGGGGTCAGGTTTCTCATTGCGAGTGGTCGCGTATGCTCGCAACCGCTCGCGTTGAGAAACAGCCCGTTCGCGTTGAGAAAGCTGCTGCTCGAGTAAAAATCTACTCCAGCGGCAGAAAAGGAAAGCAGGGACCGCTTGCACTGTGCATGGTGCCGTTCGCAATGATTGCACAGTGCGGACAAGCATCCGGCACTGTGCAATCACCATGAACTGCATTTTTCTATCGTACTCCGCCGCTTGTGGAGCTCCGCGTAGTGCGGCGGAGTTTTTTTTGCACTTCGCGGTGTTCCACGTAGTGCAACTCCGCGAACTCTGCCCACGGTTGTCTATGAGTACTGATCAAGAGGAACATCAGTGTGACCCAGCCCAAAATAACATACCAATTAAAGATAAGAAAAATTAAGACTCAACAGAACTCATAAGAAAAGATATGAAAAAGCAAAGGGTGGCTAAAAGGAATACCAGAGAATGTTTAAGAAGGACAAAAATAAAATTACCAGAATAATCATTGATTGTGCAGAAGATGCCACTTGTCAAACCAGTGCTTTTTATCATCTTTCAATACTACAAAGATATTATTGAAAAAGAGAATAAGAAAAACCTGAAATTCATCCCTATTGAAAGAATACCGGAAAAATGTGATTTCAAATGACTAGGTAAAGAAATGACTGAAGCATTCAAAGACTAACTTAAACATAGCTGTGGGGCCTGACAGTATTGACTTAAATGATCTCTACAATGTCCACAAAAAGAACCAAGGCTGCTAGCCAAAACCTTTTCAACTTGGTTCATTATGAGAAGAGTCCCAGAATGTATAAAAAAGAACTATTCGATTCTAATTCCAAAGAATGTACCATTTCATTAGCTAAACAAAATTATCAGTTGGAGACCAATTACAATTGGTACAGAATTTTTCAAAACTATTTACAAACATCCTGACCAAAAGGCTTACTTAATTTGGTAATTTGAATACAAGACAAAAAGGCTTCATAAAAGTGAGAGGATGTCTCAAAAACTTGACACTGCTACAGAACATTATAAAAGAGGCACGAAAGAATAAACACTCAATTGCAGTGGTGTTCATAAACATTTCAAAAGCTTTTGACTCTGTCAGCCTAGATCACATTATATGGAGTTTAGAAAGACATAGCGTGCCGGCATACATCAGAGATATAATATAAGACTTATATACAGATTCATCAATATTCCTCAAGGGAGAAAATAATTAATCTACACCAGAAATAACAATGAAATCTGGAGTAAAGCAAGGTGACTCGCTATCCCTACTTTTGTTTAATATTGCCATGGATCCCATAATGTGTGATCTTCAGAAAAAATGCCAAGGGCTTTACATTTGGATCAGATGGATTTATTGAGCAGATCACCATTCTAGCCTTTGCCGACGACATTGGCTAGAATGGTGGACGAGTGCCAATTTGAAGATCATTGAAAAATTCAGTAAAACAACCGGCCTTAAATCGAATGTGAAAAAGACAAGTTTTTTTTCATAAGTCACAATAAAGACAAAATCTTGGTGAATAGTTGCAAACCATGTCAATTCAGAAAACTGAATATTGAGAACATGCACATCGGTTAAAGTGAGAGAAGCCTCGGATTAAACTTTGATCCTCACAAAGGTCATACACGAAACAGCAAAATAAATGAGATTCTAACTGGATGGGCTCAAAACTTGACAGTTCACAATAGCCTACACAAAAAGGTTGAAATACTATGCCAGTACCTGGTTCCTGAGCTGGAAATGGCAGGCACAGAAGCAAAGACTCTCATCAAGCTGGGCCAGATAAAGAAATATGTAAAGCACTTCCTCTACCTACCTGCATATACCTGCACTGGTCTCCTCTGCTCCAGAAGATCAAATGGGGGCCTAAATATACCAAAGCTTAGTACAACCATAGTTCTGAACAAATCAACAATTTATTGTATCTCAGAGAAACTCCAGAGTTGTACATTGCTTACTCTTACATGAATGCAGGAGAAATAATAAACAACAAAATTGTTAATATCATCAAAACACACAAACTAAACATTCTGGACAGTAGATTTCTAAGCTACGATTTGCAATTATAAGCAGCATATGATTGGAGAATACAGGGAAATTTGAGAAATGGAAAAATCTCACTGTACAAGGTTGATGATATTAAATATCTAGAAAATAATCTAACCTCAAATTTCTGGATTAGTAAACGTATTAAATTGAAGGAAAATCAATACATAGCTGCACTGATGTTAAGAGTGAATGTCTTGTACACCAGAGAAACCATCTCCAGAGGAAGAGATCGAACATTCGCAAATTGCAGATATTGCAAAGATGTTTGTGAAACAATTGCTGATGTATAAGGTACATGTCCTAAAGACCTCTTAGCAATCCCCCTGCCTGTGTGGGACTTACTGGAGTTAACAGGAGGGATAGTTGGTCCCCATGGATGTCCTGGGGGCCAACTACCCCCAGTTACTCCCACACAGCAGGATTGCTGAGAGGTTGTCGGAGGCCACGCCCCCTTTCTCTACCATTCTGCAAACACGCCTCATGGTGCACTACTAGTTGGGTGATTAAGTCCCTTTAGCTCTTGAGGGGCCTTGGTGACCAACTACCCCTCCTGTTACCTCAAGTAAGTCTCACACAGCGGGATTGCTGAGAGGTTTTCGGTGGCCTCGTCCCCTTTCTCCACCACTCTGCAAACGTGCTTCTGGGCGCACTACTAGTTGGGGGATGAAGTACCCTTGGCTCTTGAGGATCCTTGGGGGGCCAACTACCACTTCTGTTGCCTCCATTAGGTCCCACACAGTGGGATTGCTGAGAGTTTTTCGGTGGCCATGCCCCCTTTCTCCACCACTCTGCAAACACACCTCCTGGTGCACTACTAGTTGGGGGAATTAAGTCCCCTTGGCTCTCCAGGAAATAAATATAAATATATATATATATATATATATATATATATATATATCCTACTGGCGGTCAACAGTAGGTAGTTATAGTTAGGACGTTGTTTACAATGGTAGCTATAATTGCGATTTTGCACATTGTCCAAACAGCTTGGAATTTTTTGCCACTTTAGTGACACATAGGCTTGATGGTCTAGTAGCACTAGCACTTTAATTCAATTGGATAGTTGGAATTACAACTTTTCACTTAAGGACAATGGTGATCGGGTTGGACCGTGCACCACCGCTGTGTAGACCAGTCAACACAATTGACTACTTTTTAGGATAAGAGATGGGCATGCTAGGAGGGAATATATAGTGCAGTCCGTCTTGACGTAACCCCTTTGTGCCACTTGAACTGGAGGGGCGGGCAGCACAATAAAAAACAAACCCTGTACATACAGTTAAAAACCAGAAAAGGATCGTATCGCAGCATGATCTTTAATATGTGGCTAAAGCCACAGTGTGCTCACCTCTGCCGTCATTCTGTCGCGCAGCAACAGTGAATGTGACGAGCTCCAACTGAGCGCTGAAATTGAATGATGCGCTTTATTTTTAAGTTAAAAAGAGGTAGTTGCTTACGGACTACACTTGAGAATCTATACCCGGTGACATGTGTATTGTTTAGACACTTGTCAGTGAAACACTCTGGAAGGGCTTGATTGTTGGGTACAGTAAAGCTCATTGAAAAGAAAGATAAAAATACCTAGTAAAGAAGCGAGGAGAGCGACTATATATGTAAAAGTATATATAAAGAAACACCTTATGATGAAATGCAATACCATTATTGTAATGTATCAATGCACTCTCGCTTGTTTTATTTAAAAATTGAATTTCAGCAACGAGCTTTTAAGTTTGTGTGAAGTGTTTTGTCTATGTCTTTTGTACCACGTGTTGGTAACAAAACATTTAAATCTATGTTGGGAGTTTGGCTCTACATGTGATCAAGGCAGGGGACCCTGCCGAAACGCGTCATAGCCCTTAGTCTGCAATAAAAAAAAATTGAAAGAATCTTACCTTGGATCGCTGTGTTGTGTTCTGGTGCCAGGAGGAGACGCGCTGGTTCTGTTTTTGGATATATATATATATATATATATATATATATATATATATATATATCCTACTGGCGGTCAACAGTAGCTAGTTATAGTTAGGACATTGTTTACATAAGAAGAGCGTTTTTTGTTTTGCCTATAACTTTGGCAATGTTTGACGAATCCTTGCTAAAGTTTCAAAATTAGTACGATGCTCACTTCAGCTGCTGTCTTGAATGTTTTGGGGTGATCCATCAAGTGGGGGTCGAGAAAAAGAGGGGTGGCCCAAAACGCATTTTTCCCAATGCAAATTCCCATAGTCATTTTGGACACGACTAAAGCCTGAACTGCTGAAAAGAATTACACCAAATTTGACAGAAAGGTAGCTGTTGGTTCAAAAAGTGAACTTTTTGTGAATTGGTATAAATTGCTCAATAGTTTTTGAGATATTTAAAGAAATCCAAATTTAGATATATAGGGACACGGATCCTCTGAGGATCCGATAGCCCCCGTGCTGAAATCTGATTGGCTGCCAACACCTCAGCCAGGAAGTGTTGGCAGCCATCTTGGGACTCGTCTTCAGCCGAGCCCCACAAAAAATGTATTAAAAAAGAAAGGAGGCAGGGTAGGAATACCCTGATCTCCAAGCCTTGGTCTTGGGGTCCCAGAGGGACCCTGCCATGGCAGAAAAGCATTTTTTCTATTTTTTCCACGGAAATGCAATGGAGCCGTGAATCCACAGCAAAAATAAAGAAAAAAAAACAAGTGCTGTCTCCCATGCATGTTTTTAATAAAGCCCCTGGGTTGGCAAGGGCCCGGGTGCATGCCGCATATAGTATATAAAAAAGGAGTGGGCGCATGTGGCCCCCCTCCAAGGGCCCAGGGACTACTACCTCTCTGGGGCTACACAAACATATAGGGGGGCCGCATGGACCCCCGGGCCCCAGGGACCGCCACCACCTCCCCAGGGCTTTTTAAAAAAAGGAGGGGGCCGCATGGACCCCCCATCTAGGGCTTTTTGCAGTCCTGGGGACCACCACTTCCTCGGGGCAAAAGAAACAAAATAAAGGGGGTCCACACAAACTTCTGGCCTCGGGGACCACCACCTCCCTAGGGCCAAATTCAAAATTTACACAGGAGGGGAGCCCCGTCATGGGCCGTATACGGACCCTGGGCCATCACCTTCCCGGGGCTGGCCCATGCAGATCAAAGGAAGGGGGCCACGTGGCACTCCTCCTGGAGTCATATGGCCCTGGAGACTGCCACCACTCTGTGACAGCTCCCACCAACCTCAAGCAAACACTCTAGATCCAGCGGGCAGGAGCTGTCAAAGTGCTCCTGCCCGCTGGAAGTGGAGGTTTCATCTCTTTCTTTGCCAGCAGACATGCAGGCAGGGAAAGAGATGAAACGATTGCTCCTGCATGGAGGGAACTGCCTTTCCAGCAGCTCCCTCTGTGCAGCAGCAATGCCAGCTTCCACAGGAGACAGGGAGCTGGCTGGGACCACGGAGCCTGCAAGTCCCCCCACGGTCACGCAAAAAAGAGAAGAAAGAGGCAAAATAAAGGTCAGAAACAAGCAGAAAGAGTCAAAATAGAGATCAGGAACGAGCAGAAAGAGGCAAAATAGAGGTCAGAAACAAGCAGAAAGATGCAAAATAGAGGTCAGAAACGAGAAGAAAAGGAAAAAATAAAGGTCGGCAACGAGCAGAAAGTGGCAAAATAAAAGTAATAAATGAGCAGAAAAAGGGAACAAAATGAGCAGAACCCACTCAGGCACTCATTAACCCACGCACAGAACAACTCAGACACAAACACACCCACTCAGACACTCACACACCCACTCACAGACCCACTTATACACTCACGCACACACCCAGTGAGACACTCAATCACTCCCTCACACTCTCACTGAGACACTCATGCACTCACTCACACACTCACTCTCAAAGGTTACAGGTTAGTGTTAGGAAATAACATTAAATAAACCTTTGAAATTAACTGAAAAAAACAAAGGTTACAGGGATGTTATAGTTAGGAAATAGAATTAAGAAAAACCTTAGAAATTCACTGAAAAAAACAAAGGTTACAGGGACGTTATATTTAGGAAATAGAATTAAAATAAACCTTATAAATTCATGGAAAAAAACAAAGGTTACAGAGACGTTATAGTTAGGCTCAGATTTCACACACAAAAAAACATAGAAATTCAGTAGTTATAGTTACCTGAGCAAACTATAACTTACACTCCTGCAATGCCCTGCTTAGAACCTCACATATTACATCACTCAAGACATGGTCAGTGACATCACTGATGGCTTCTCAAATGATATCACTGATGACATCATCCACAGAATCACTCACACACCCATTCACACCCCATGCAACATCTCATACACCAACTCAAACACCCACACAACCACTTGCATAGCCATTCACAAACCCATACAAATACTCATTCACCCACTCACTCATGCATAGAGCTGCTCACTCACTCACTCATACAGGCACTCACACAGCCAGTCACTCACTGATACAGATGCTCACACACCCACTCACTTACTCATACAGATACTAACACATGTACTCAGTTACCTAAACAGTCACTGAGACAGCCACTGAGACAACCATATAGTCTATCATAGAGCCTCTCACACTCACTCACTCACCCATACAGCCAATCACACACCCACTCACTCACCCATACAGCCACTCACACACCCACTCAGCCACTCACACACCCACTCACCCATACACCCACTTACACACCCATGCAGGCTTCCATACAGCATGTGCCCTCACTCTCACCCATACAGACACTTATTCACCTGCTCATTCACCCATACAGTCACTCATGCCCTCTCTCATTTACCATTTATAGCCACTCACACACCCACTCACTCACCCGTACAGCCACTCACTTACTCATACAGCCACTGACACAGCCACTCGCTCACCCATACAAAAACTCACACAACCACTCACTCATCTATACAGTCTCTCACATACCACTCACTCATCCATACACCACTTACACACCCACTCACTCACCCATACAGACCCTCACACAGCCACGTACTCACCCATACAGCTACTCACACACCCACTTAGTCATCCATACAGCCACACACACCCACTCGCACACGAAGACACACAGTTACACAGACACTCACATGATCTATGTTTTAAAATAGAATCACTCATTAATAGTATGCAAAGTAAACTAATTTGACTTTTGTGATACCTTAGTATATATGTTTAACACTCAGAAATATTTAGAAAACACGCACAATCACTGGATGATGTTATCAGTGAAGTCATCAGTGATGTCATTTGAGATGTCGTCAGAGATGTCATGAGTGATGTCACTGACCATGTCATGAGTGATGTTATATGTGAGGTCATAAGCAGTGCATTGCAGGGGCGTAAGTTATAGTTAGCTCAGGTAACTATAACTGCAGAATTTCTATGGTTTTGTGCATGCAAAGTCTGAGTCTAACTGTAACGACCCTGTAACCTATGGTTTTTTTCAGTGAATATATATATATTCACTTAAAAAAACCATAGGTTTCAGGGACATTATAGTTAGAAATTAGCATTTAAAAACCTTAGAAATTCACTGAAAACCACAGGTTTCAGGCACGTTATAGTTAGTTGGACATTTCAGTCATACAAAACCAGAGAAATTTGGCCGTTATAGTTAGTTCAGCTAACTATAACTCGCGCCCCTGCAATGCACTGCTTATGACATCACATATTACATCACTCATGACAAAGTCAGTGACATCACTGATGACATCACTGATGTCACTGAGCAGGCCTAGGGGGTCAGGGTGTTTGTACCCTGCCCCCTTTTCATGTTTTTTATCTTTGTTTCACCCTTTTTCTTGTGACTCGGTTACCGAGTCACAAGATGGCTGCCAACACTTCCTGGTTTGGAGTGTTGGCAGCCAATCAAAATTGAGCTCGTGCTCGGGAGGGTTCGCGACTCCTCCTCGGTTCTCAGATATCGATATTTTTCTTTTTTAAATTTCTCAGGAACTACTGAACGGATTTACACCATTTAAGAGGACAACTTGAAGTGTAGCTGTACTTTTGAACAATTGTATTGTTGTTTGAAGCAAGACCAATTAGACTCTGATAGGCAGCAATAATAACTCAGAATGACCCACAGTGAGGTGGTACAAGAATAGCCAAATGCCTCATTCTCTCTTTAGTGATGCACATGAATGGATGAATGGGATTTCCACTGTTCTTACCTACTGTTTAGTGAAACTACAGCCAAGGGAACAGGCCTGGCAGAGTCAGCAGGGAAAGAAATTCCTGTTGAGCTTGACTCTAGTTTGGCACTGTGAAAAGACATGAGAGTTGTCTGATAAGTGGGAGGCCCTCGGGCTGCTGGTTAAATACCACTACTGTTATTGTTATTTTCACTAACCCTGTGAAGCAGGGAGTGAGCCCAATGGGGCTCTCTCTTCTGGCTCAAAGGTAACCCACTCTGGGGATTATGGCAGGTGGGGAGTTTGACTGGGAGTACACCTGGCAAACAATAACTCAGGTGTCCTAAGGCAAGGTCAGGGAGGGCAGAAACCTCCCATGAAGCAGAAGGGCAACAAACACGTTTGATCTCTTTTTCAGGATGAATACAGACTGTGAAAGTGGGGCCTCACGATCCTTCTGACTTTCTGGGTTTCAAGCAGGAGGTGTCAGAAAAGTTACCACACAGATAACTGGCTTATGGCGGCCAAGCATTCATAGTGATGTCACTTTTTGATCCTCTGTTGTCGGCACTTCCTATCATTGTGAAGTAGAATTCACCAAGCCTTGGATTGTTTACCCACTAATAGAGAATGTGAACTGGGTTTAGACCATCGTGAGACAGGTTAGTTTCACCCTATTGATGATGTGTTGTTGCAATAGTAATCCTGCTCAGTACGAGAAGAACCACAGGTTTAGAATTTGGTGTATGTGCTTGGCTGAGGAGCCAATGTGGCAAAGCTACTATCTGTGGGATTATGACTGAACGCCTCTTAAGTTTGAACCCCCCCTAAACCGTAATGATACTGCAGTACTGTGGCAACTTGGCTGGCTTGTGTTGGTTATCTATTTAAAGTCATCCTGTGAGCTGAGCTTTTGTTTCCATCCTTGGGTGCCTGTGCACCCCTGGGGCACCTCTGCCACCAGGCCGGTATGAGGATTGGATTGTGGTGCAGGCCCTTGGGAGGCTGCCTCCACCATGTGCAGTGTGGCACGTGGGCCTCCCATACAACATTGTGACTCCGGAAACAAAAAGTGCTTTCTGAATAAGAACCTGTCGAAATATTCCATTGAGATAAAGCAATTGTGCACGCCTGTCTTAAGACTATTTTGTTTTGTTTTTTTACAATTATATGCCTATCTTCCTATTTTTTCAAGTCTCACTCAATTCCTAATCCTAATATTATGTGAACTTAAAAGTTGATTAGACTGAGGAATTGATAATAAGGTATTTGCTTTAGAATTCACTATGACATGAAAAGAGATTTGAGTTAGCATTGTGTCCAGAGTCATTAAACAAAACGATCTCAACAACCCTGGCAACCACCAGTACAAGCCTCGAGTGAAGGAAGCCTGGTGACGCTACCCACATGCGTCACAGCTAGTGCGCTGTACTACCGGTCACGCCCCCCAGAAGGAAATGAGCAGCATCGGAGGAGGACGAAGACGCTGAGGTCATGGCGGCTTCGGTGGGCTCTTCGATGTAATGAAGAGCATTTCCCTTACGCTTCCTCGCATTCGTCTAAACTCCCGAAGCGCCTCTCCAGGTTTTGAGAAGACGCGGCCGCACACGCGAAACAGGGTTGCTGAACACGGCATTGCGGCACCCACATCAGCGGCCGGTGGCACAGTGCTGCACGCAGTATCCAGCTGAAGCTTCTGCGTGACCCGCTGCATTCCCGTTGATGCCTGAGAGCTCACAGCTGACTTAAATTGAGCTCCTCCTGCTTCATTGATCTCACTCCCGGGCCCCACTAGTGAGCAGCTGGAACATGCTCAATGCGAAATACTCTATGGCCTGGTGAGTCACTGATTTCAACTTTTAGAGGTCACATTGACACTTGACACTTGGTGCAGTGACTTCTTTTGAGGCAATTACCTGGGGTCTGAAAGGGGCCCCTTTTTTTTCGTATTTTGGCTAAGTCCAGCGGAGAGAGGGGGGAGTGAGATAGCCCTTTTTTTCGGCATTAAGCTAAAGCCTTAGTAATCTGGCAGCAATCTACGGCGGTCTAGGCGACAGCGCCCCATATGTGCTGCAAGAAGAGGGCAGGACCACATCATACGGGGGAGCTGGGTCTGTGCTGCACTTACCTCTCTCCCCAGGAATCCGGCACCGGCCCGCCTCTGAAATCAGAAATCCCCTCCTAGAGCTGCAGGGTGGGAGCTGACACCTGACTGTTAAGCTATAGAGACGTGTGGATCAAAGAGGGGAAAGGAGACCTGAAGATAAAGAAGTTGAAGCATGCGCAAATTTAAGCGAAAGCCTCTAACCGCTAATCCTCTTTTGGACAGTCAATCTACCCCTGTTCGTAAGTCGCGCAATAAGGGCGTTCTAGAGAAGACAGTGGAAAGCTATTGTACCTTACGTAACGCACAGCAAAGAATGGATCTCAAGGTGCAAAAGCTGATGATAGCAGATAGGCTGCAGGCCACTGACTCTCTGCTAGACACAGACAATGACATTGTTAATGTAAACAAAAAGTTACAAACTGTGAGCTCTACTAGGATTCTGGGAAGAACTGAAGAGACCGATAGTAATATAGAGGCGGAAGATGTCCATAAGATGTCCATAGCTGAGCCTACTGAGTCCTTTTCCACCCCTACCTGTTGTAAACAGTACCCTCTGTTCTCAAAATCTCATATGGTTCCAGCAGCTGCCAACACTATCAATACTGCAGACCAAGCAATGAGTACATTGACAACATTAGATATACCAGCCCCAGTTCAGCAGGCGGCAAGGCCAAAAGAGACAGCAACGAACATTCAATCTGTTTTTCAATCTGTTTTTCAATCTGCTCCTCAATCTCCTCAACCAGATACCATCATAATAGACAATGAGGAACTCTCCCAGGGGGTGGGAGATGGAGAAGATCCCAATCCTTCGGTTAAGGACATGTTCAATGTGATTTTATCAGAGATCAAAGAACTACGGATGTTACAATCACAAGAGATTGCCTCGCTGCACACAAGATTGTCGCAAATAGAGGATGCAATGGGAAAATTCCCTGAGCGGCTAGCTGAGTAACGAGTCTCCAGCCTAGAGGACAAGGGGATTATTTGTGAGCAGGAAATAACACAATTCATACAAAATATGGAGGTACTAGAATCAAAGCTGCAAGACATGGAAAATTATAATCGGTAGTCAAATCTACAGCTAGTGGGGGTCCCGGAAGCAGTAGAGGGGCCTCAGGTTCGGGACTAGGTCGAGTCCCTGTTAAAAAAGCCATCCCAGAAATATCAGGCAATCTTATGATCACAAAAGCTCACCGGGTACCTTTCCACCGTCCCAATAACGCAAAATATCTGCGCACTATTTTAGTAAACTCTGCTGACTTTTGGATCAAGGAGAAAATTCTTTCTAAGGCAATTGAAAAGAGAACTTTGTCAACACAAGAAATTCCACATTCAAAATATTTTCGGATATGTCAGCAATAGCAGCAAAAGGTGGAAAGAATTTATCCGAATGATTGATTTTTTTTAGGTTCACTGACAAAATATCGAAGTATAAAATATAGATGTTAAAAATATCGAAAAAGAAATATAGAATGCAAAAATATCGACTCCCTATACTTAAACAGGGAAGTACAAAAATATTGAAAAAAATATTGATGTAAAAAATATAGTTGAACAAAATATTGATTTTTCATATATGTAAAATAAAATAATAAATATTAAATGTATTAAATAATGAAATTAAGTTAAACAAAATAAAGTAGATTTAATATACATTTTAACAAATATAACAAATAAACTTAATAAAAAAAAAGTAAAACACACATGCATCATTATTTAGGGGCACATTACGATACCCGGCGTAAATAAATCCGCCAGGCATGGAAGCGGCAAAAATCCGCCCGCACACACCGCCTGAACACCGACCACGCCATTATGAGTACACAAACCGAAAACCGCCATCGGCGGAAAAATCACACAAAATACCGCCCGCCATCGTCCGAGTCGGAGTCAAACCGCCCGCCACGGACGGAAACACGCACGACAACACAAAACCGCCCGCCCACACGGCCGACACACCGCACGTGAAATTACGATCGCACCGCCATGAGCGCGGAAAACAACAAATATACCGCCCGCCAGCGCAAACAACGCCGATGAGAATCGACACGGCAGAAGCCATGGCGCCCACGTACCTGCACAGAAACCATCCGCACACAAAACCAATAGCACACAACATGGCCAACAAGTCCACACAGCAAGGCACACACAAATACACAAGCACAGTACACATCCCGAAAACACCCCCGGACAAACAAAAAATACAAAGGCCAGAACCCCAGACACAACACACCTGAAAACAACAGACCATGAGGACACACCCACATAGGTGAGTACAAAAGCAGCACTCCCACAGACCACAACCCCTTGCTACATTGCAAACCAGAGAGGAGAGGAGAGGACACAGTGACACAGCAAGGACAGCAGCACACCACAGAAACGCACACATCACTACCACCACCACCACCACCACCACCACCACCACCAAACACCACCACCACCACCACCACCACCAAACACCGGCACCACAAACCCCTGCACATTACACAACACACACCGCACCAGCACCACAAACACCATGGCACCACAAAGGATGCCCAAGTTCACGCCCATGGAGCTGACGGTCATGGTCGACGAGATCATCAAGGTGTACCCACAAATCTATGGGAACATGGTCCAGCACACACCACTAGCCACCAGAAACAGAATGTGGACCCGGATCGTAGACCAGGTCAATGCAGTCGGGACCCTGCCCAGGAACAGAGTCGAGATAAACAAACGTTGGAATGACGTAAAGAGCCTGGTCAAGAAGAAGGAGGGCAAAAACAGAGAGCTGGCTGCCGTCACTGGCGGAGGGAATCCCGCGCTCTTTAAGACCTTCAAAGCGTGGGAGGAGAAGGTGCGAGTCGTAATCCATCCGGAGATCCTCGCCGGATTAGCAGGGGGAGTGGAGGCTGGTAAGTACAAACTAATGTATACTAGCACACCGCTATGTACACACATGCGCAACCACCATGCCACAGCTCCCAGGGACAAACACCCCCATGTCCAGCACACAATACACAACACATCACACGCACATGCAACAGACACTACCACACACAGGCCAAACTGAACAACTGTAAGATGCGTGGGGACATGTGTACACTAAGCCAGCCACGTAACCACCAACAGGTCCCCAAATATGCCAGAAGCGCCACAACGAGCACCCACCACACCCATGTGTCCGCCACAGCTGCACTAACCGACAAGTAACAGGTAAGTGGCAGGAACACAAAGTGCAGTGGGTGGGACGGTGGACAGCCCAAGTACAACACACACCAGGCCCCAGTCCCACAGCACAGCAAGGAGGAGCATCCCCCACACCCCACAGCCACGTGTCAGCCACCGCAGTGCACAACGACAGCCGAAAGGCAGACATCACGGTCCACAGCAATCGGTGTCAGTGGGTGTACAGCCACCCCCACGACCCACTACACCCCCCCACCCCCACAGACCTGCAACATGGAGCACCCCCGCTTAGAGCCATGTGGCATCCAGTACAGTGCACGCACGAACAACTTGCAGGTGGGAAACTGGACAGGGCTGGATTACTGGAGGCATGAGGACCATAACACCACCAACACATGGGACATGTCACGTAGCACACGAACACGCAGCACCGCCCACCGTCACGAACAAGTGAACAATGTGCACACGGACATGAACAGCAGACTCACACCCCACATGACCCATCACAGACATAGCAACACCCATGGAGCCACGTCTGCATGCACAAGCCACACTGAATATAGTCCCACACGGCAGCCACTGTGCAACTCATCACACACAACGGAAACACCATTGAAGTCCTGTCCATGTAGCCCCCACTGCCTGTCAACCCCACACCCCACAACTACGCCTATGTAAGACAAACAACACTAGACGCAACAGAGCGGAACAACAGAAATGCACACGAACACCACTGAACCCATCAAACTCACAGACACACCATGCACATACAACATACCATCCATCCCATCCGTCAGCCCCAGTCACATGAAAGGCATGTCATCCGCACAGCTGCCACACATACAGCAGTCACGCTAAGACACATGCCCATGACCAACCATGTGCCAGAAGTCAATTAAGCGCACGACACACTGTGAGCAACAACACACAACATGGGCCACACCCCCCGAGCACTGCAGTGATGCACATGGCACAGGGCAGCACGCACACCAAGGAGATGGGACAACTGCAATACGTTGGCTGGCACACAACTATCACTCACTCATAACGATGCGTCCAATGCCATGTCCAGTAACCACAACAGACAGCAAATATGCAGGGCATGTCAGGCATGCACACACCTCAGACCATGCACTGTCATGCTGCCACAACACATGTCACGTTCGGCACCCATGGCTCACAGCATGTACCCCAAAAGCATATCCCCTTCCAAATGCGAATCTGGGGCATGGCCCCCATGTTGCCATATGCGTTCCTAAGCGTTCCATTTGAACCCCAAAAGCATATTCCATCCCAAATGCGAATCTGGGGCATGGCCCCCATGTTGCCATATGCGTTCCTAAGCGTTCCATTTGAACCCCAAAAGCATATCCCCTCCCAAATGCGAATCTGGGGCATGGCCCCCATGTTGCCATATGCGTTCCTAAGCGTTCCATTTGAACCCCAAAAGCATATCCCCTCCCAAATGCGAATCTGGGGCATGGCCCCCATGTTGCCATATGCGTTCCTAAGCGTTCCATTTGAACCCCAAAAGCATATCCCTCCCAAATGCGAATCTGGGGCATGGCCCCCATGTTGCCATATGCGTTCCTAAGCGTTCCATTTGAACCCCAAAAGCATATTCCATCCCAAATGCGAATCTGGGGCATGGCCCCCATGTTGCCATATGCGTTCCTAAGCGTTCCATATGAACTCCAAAAGCAAAGTACAAACCAGACCCAGGATGGGCCAGGAGCCCGCATACACCAGAGTCACAATGAGTAGGGGCAAAGCAACACACCCATCGGCATGGCCAATCCGTCCCATGCCACATGTGCACAGCACACAGTCCCATTGCCTAGCACACACAACTACAGATGCCACAGCCACACACTCGCCTCCGGGAAACCCATGTACGAGATTGCACGAACTGCCAATGTCAGACGACTAATACATACTTCGCCAGGTGCAACACAATAACAAATCTCATTTTCTCCACAGGTGACGAACTGCTGGACGCTGGGGATGGAGACAGCAGCCAGCACAGCCAGCCTACAAGCCCCCAACGAGGACACACGGATCTGGAGGATCTGTCCACCTCTTCGGACACGGACCACCAAGCTGGCCCATCTGGCGTGGCAGGGCCCAGCCGCTCCCCAGGACCCCTCCTACCCACCAACCCATCATCCAGGGATGCTGAACAGTCCCAGTCCCCTGCTGCCACTGTCGTTGCGGCCACACCCACGGTCATTGCGGCCACTACCACTGCCGCAACCGCCACCATCGCCGCACCGACCACCACCTCCACCACCACCACGTCTTCGCTGGCACCAGCCCCAGCGCAGGTGGTGGCCCGGCCGACTGGATCCACCCTGGGAGCCACAGCGAGGACCGTGGTGTGCAATGTGGCTAGTGGGCAGGCCGGTGGCAGCAGGACTGGTAGGAGGAGCAGGGTCAGGGAAACGCCAGCCTCCCTGGGAGCCATGCCCTGCCTCAAATGGCCAGAGTCCTTGGGGCCTATGAAGAGGCCCAAGGACAATGGGCCAGGTCTGCCACTGACACGCGGGAGGTGCTGGGGGTGCTGAGGTCCATGGACGCCCATATGGGCCAATTCGTGTCCCGTATGGACCAACTCGTGGACCTCATGGGCCAGCTGGTGGTGGCGGTGGGGTCACAGGCAAGGCCAGCAACACCACCTCCGCCACCACCTGCTAGGGCGCAGGGTCGGCCAGCAGTGTCCACTTCCCCTGCGTCCACAGCCAGTGAGCACACCTCACCCACCACCAGCAGGTCGCCACCACACACCCCCCTCCCAAACGTGGAAGGGGCCGTCCGAAGAGGAAACAGATCTCCCGGGAGGACTTCGCACGCTCCAGTCGCAAGTGAGGCAGCCAGCCAGCCTTCCGCCAGCCTTCCTTGACCAGCCACTGCATTGACTTGCTCTACGATCCCACTCCACACAGCCAGCTGGATGGCATGTGTGTGTTGGACTATGGACATAGAACCAGTGGGTACACCCTGATCATCACGCAGCCATGACCGACAGCTCATTGTCACTGCACGCACCACTTTTGTTATCACCTTACACACAATCACATGTCACAGTTCGTAATAAATGCACCTTATTCACTAACTGCTGTTTGTGCCCTGTGTTTTATTTGTACGGAATACAACGGCCACCTTGGGCGGAAGGGCACCTGATGCGTGGCATGGCAATGGAATCCGGAGGGCCTGTAGGGACCTAGGGGTGGGAGACAGAACAGGAGCACATTCAATGAGTGTGTCACACACCCATCACACAGTACATGTCAACAACTACAAGCAATGTACACACATCGCACAGAGCAATAGGGCACAATGCCACAGTCACCAACAGTGGCATACTACCCTGGCCATGGAGCGTTGACACACTGCACGCAGTGAACATACGGCCACCCTGACACAGCACACACACACCTGCACAGATACAGACACATCATCCGTCGTACATGGACACTCACCGTCAAGTGAAGTAGCGGGCGATGAGCTGCTGGCGCACATTCCCAGCTTCCTCCTCTCCGCTGTCCACCTCACTCGAGCTGTCCTGGTCTGCGGGCTGGGGCCCTGGTTGATCTCCGTCATCCACAATGAGGGGGATCTGCTTCCGAATGGCCAGATTGTGCAGCATGCAGCACGCCACCACTATCTGGCACACCTTCTCTGGGGAGTACGCCAGTGCACCCCCGGTGCGGTCCAGGCACCTGAACCTGGACTTGAGGAGGCCAAAGGTACGCTCGACCACACGTCTGGTCCTCCCATGTGCCTCATTGTATCGATCGTCTGCTGGGGTGCGAGGATTCCTCAATGGACTGAGCAGCCATGCCCCATTCGGATACGCAGAGTCACCTGGGTGTGAGGGACACAGAGAACCGTAGCTATTCCAACTGGACAGGGGACAGCATCGCACAACCAGCACGCTACACCACTCCACATACTCACCGACAATACAGGCACGATCCTGTTGCAGATTGGCCATCAGTCGTGGCAAGATGCTGTTGCGCATTATGTGTGCGTCATGGGCCGAGCCTGGAAACTTTGCACACACGTGGGTGATCACCATGTCCGCAAGGCACACCACTTGCACATTCAGGGAGTGCGTGTGCTTCCTGTTGCGGTACAGGTGCTCAGTGGCCTGTGGTGGAACAAGGCCAACATGAGTGCAGTCAATGGCTCCCACGACGTGTGGGATTCTGCCAAGGGCATAGAATGCACCCTTCACTGCCGCCAATTCACGAGCCCTGGGGAAGCGGATGTACCTGTTCCGGTACAGCATCATGGCTGCCAGTACATCCCTCAGCACCTTGCTGAACATGGGCTGGGACATCCCTCCTCCACTGCCCACTGTGTGCTGGAATGACCCAGTGGCGAAGAAATGCATGGCGGCCATCACCTTAGCCGTGGGGGTGACAGCAGTCGGATACACCCTGCGGGGACGGAGATGGGGCTCTAACATGGCACACAGTCGATGCAGAGTTGGCCTGTCCAGCCGAAACTTCCTGATTACCTCTGTATCGTCCATGTCCGCCAGCAATTGGTATGGGCGGTCAATGTTCGGTCTCCGCCTGGGTTAAATGGCAGAGGACACATGTCAAAGCAACACGGCACATAGCAATTTCGCATACACATCACTGACATGACTGAGCAAGCACATGAGCCACAGCCCAGCTGTCAAGCTGGGACGGCACGGCCACAATACACTTACACAGGTCTCCCAACAATGGCAATGGCAAGTGAGACATACCACTGCCATGTGCATGCACATGGGGATCTAGGCCCCAATGACTTGCGGGGCGTGCTGATGGGGACTGACTGCATATTCGTCAAGCGGCAACGCCACGGCAACATGAGTGTCTGCTGAGCATGGAACTGCTTCCGAGGCTGGATGAGTATGGCACACGACGACGACGATGTGGGCACGGGCTGAGCGGCCAATACAAGTGGGACCTGTGGCACGAGGGGATATGAGACAGTAGTAGGTGTCAGCACTGCACCCTATGTACAGCACTGTACGGATCACAGCTCCCGAAACATTGACTGGTGTCCACATTGACAGCCCCATGCCAAGACGGCTGTGTGCTTGCAGTCACAGGTGAGAGGTTACATTGCACGTGCCAGGTGGCAGACGTACATAGTGGGAGCTGGCATGTGTGTGCATGTGTCTCCTGTTCAGGATCCACCAGATGGGCGCTGACTCTGTACTGACCATTGGACACAGCATGTTCCGTGGAAGGCTTGTGTGTGTGGGATGGTGGCACTGGATGTGCCTCCGTTGGGTGGGGGGCCATGCACAGGGCGGGTACGTCGATGATTGCGCATTGTTGGTCACGGTGGGTGCACCAACTAAGATGTGTTGCCCTGTGTTCAATTCCTATGTCCGCATGATGATGGACTGTGGATGTGGGCAGACTACACATTGGTCGATGTGCTGTCTATATGCATGTGCCTTCACACCAGGCACAGCTGCCCCTGCACATGTGACCCCTGCTGGACTCGCTGCTGGGTCTGTGGAGCTGATGCACCTTCTGCGCGTGGGGCGGACAGCTCTCCTCACTTCCCTCATTGCGCATGTCATGTCTTTGCCGCAGGTGACATGGATCATGGAGGGCCCACATGTACGCGTGGGTAGGCTACACATGATTGTTCACTGGTCGCCACCCCCAGTCAGTGTTTCGAATGGGAAGGTTGTCGTGCTGGTGGTATGTTCGATGTGGCGGATGGGCGGGCCTAGGTGCGGGCTTACATTCCGGACATGGGGGTAGTTGGATTGGCGACTAGTTGCAGTACACACGGGACACGTCTCTTCCTTTCCACATCTGGGTCATCCCTTGTACTAACTGACAGTGATACAGTCATCTTCGCCCCAGCCCTCATGTCCTCCCCTCGCCCCCAATATGCATGCTCACCTGCGAGGCTAGCGCTTGCACAGGCAGCCCCAAGCTCGCACCAGAGAGGGCAAGGAGTGAATGTGTGGGTCCAGTTGCACGAGTGGGCTGTCTCAGGGTATGATGTGTGGCGGGACGCCGTCCACCTGCGTGGTGCCCCAAATGGAGACCCGGCCTGCATGGACTATGCATCACAGTCTTCGCCTTCCGGATCCGCCACCTGCGACACCCAGTGGCTGTGGCTGCCCTTGCGGCCAGGCCGCGTCCGTCTGTGGCTGTTGGCCCACACATTCACTCTTTGGCCTCTCTGGGGAGGGCTCGGGGGTGGTGGCGCACGCGCTTGCACTTAGTCGCAATGGCATGTGTCGTGGTTGGTATGATGGGCAATGGATGGGATGGTGCGAGCCACCTCCCGTGACGTCAGTGCTGCTCGTGCTGTGGTGCGTCCCCCCTACACTTCCATGTGACTTGTGCCATGCTAGACGTTGAGGTTCTATTGCCTGCGTGATATGACCAGGAGGAGCGCGAGGAGACCTCTCACACACCATGCTCCACTGCCATCCCGTGCCCTGTATCGCCTGTGCGGATTGACTATGTTGGGGTTACACCTGGTCGACTGGGGCTGTGTGTGCCTTGTCAAGGGGCATGGCGGGCGCACAACAGGATCCAGCTTGTCCACAGAGGGTGGGCTGAGGTGCGCCTGGTACCGCCTTGTACGTGTGCCCGGCTGCTGTGCACACACGTGTTCACTCCCCCGACAGGTGTCCTCTCACAATGCCCAGGGAAGCGGTGGTGTACTGTTCATGACCCCTCCCAACACGGCGTGCTCCAACTTGGCATGTGCGCATCTACCCGTCGCACCCACCCACCTGAGCACTGCGTCCATACGACTTCACACGACACATGTGTGTCTTCCACAGTAGTGCTACTCATTTGCGTTGACATCCAATACCAGTGGACTACATGGTCATGTCACGACTGCCGTGTACTTCACATACTCTCATCCTCTCTCATTCGTACTTGTGAAATGAGTCAGCGGAGACAGTTTTGGTTTCAAACATTATATTGAGTCTTCTGTCCTCTGTGATGCAGTATAGTGGACACTACTGGCAGCGGAATACATGTTGAGGATATACTGAGCATGATTACAAATGGGATAGGGTGTGGGGTTACATCTGCTTGGCCAAGGCTGTGCTAATGTACATTTACGTATAGCTGCGGAGCTGCGGACTTTGACACAGACGGTATACATGTAGCCTACCAGACCGCTCGGCATCATGGGCACAGTCCATCTCAGTTCCATGTGACAGGTTTGCTGCGGTTGTTCCTCATGCACGCGTGCATGTGAGATGACATCAGGGCATGTGCTTGCGTGCATGCAGCGGCGTGCCACTTGTTGTTGCACTGTGGTGGTTACTGGACATGTCACAGTCACTGGGGTCGTGTTGTTGTTGTATGCACTTGTCGTCCATGCAAAGGTCCTGGTATGGGATTCCCGGGGCGGGGGTGGGAGGGGTGCAGCACCCACAGACTCCAGGCGACCTATTCATGTCCACTGAGCGGTGTGTGTGTCCATGTGCGCTGGATCCATGTCGTGTCCTGGTTGTTCGTGCAGTTCCGTCCATGTGGGTGCGATGCACAGAGCCCATGCCACTGCCTCCCACGATGCATGCGGTGTTCCTGGATGTGATGGGGAACAGTGTGCATGTCCCGGTCATATCCGATGTCATGGCGATGTCGTTGATGGTGTGGTTACAGTTGCCGGTCGTTTGGTATGGCTGTTGTGGTGGTGACTGGCCAGTCCGTGCGGAAGCTGAGCATGGGTGCGGGGTTGGACTTCATAGGTCACTCGGGGAACCTGCGTTGTGGTCCGACGTATTTACAGGTTGTCAGGTATGCGATGCCGTCCAGCAGGGCTTCCATGTCATTGGTGGTGTACATGTTTGCCAGCCAATGAAGCGGATGGTGGCTGTCAAGGTGTTGTTCGTAGGTTGTCCCTTGGAGGACCATGATGGGGCATGCTGGGTGACATTCGATGTAGCTGTTCTCGATGATCCGTCGTGTGGAGGCACAGTGGTTCCATTTCAGTGCGCGTGCGATGTTGGCCACATACGCCATGCCCCCATAGGCAGAGCAGGCCCTGTCGTGTGCGTCCAGAGGGAGGAGTAGTGGTAGCATGTCCGCCTTCAGACATGCCGGGTTGGAGAGGCATATCTCGACGGGATGCTGGTAGGGACACCTCCGACAGTAGAAGACGGGCATGACGCAGCTGAACAATGTTATGCGGTAAGTCAGTCGGTAACTTACGTTCAGCAGGGACAGGAGATCGCATCCCAATGTATGTATCGTGTTGGTTTGGTACAGCTTGAGCTGTTCGGCGTAGTTGGGTAGGTGTGTTGCGGTTGCCATTTCGCAGCGGTTCGTAGAGGTGGCGTGCTCCGGCTGTGTGTGCAGTCTGCAATGTGCACGCTCCGGGGTTGCTGTGAGCTCTGTGTAGTCGTGGGGAGACAGGACTTGTGTTCTGTTGGCTTGTTTGGAGGACACGGGCCCTCTTCCCACATGCTTCTCAGACAGTTCAAGGTCAGTGCTGTGTGACTCCTTCCAATTAACTTGCATGTGGCCGACATGGGGAGTGTTTTCTTCTTTCTTCCCCGTCCGTTGTGTGCTTCTGTGATATGCGCTATCTGCCCTGTGGTCGGTCTCCTCGGCATGCCTGTGTTGGTCTATTCTTGGACAATGGCTGTATTCACCGGCTTCTGTCGTAGGGCTGTGGTTTCGGTGTTGGAATGGAAGGTCATTCAGTGCTGTCTGCTCTCCCTTGTGTGGGCGGCAGGCTGCCTTTCCGCTCTGCGTTGGGCCTTGTGTGTGGATGTAATTCTTGGGCCACCTGTTGTCGGTCCCCGGGCTCTTTGGTGTTCCGTTTCATGTGTCTTGTTCATATGTGCAGGGTGGTATGGGTTTTTCAGTGTGGTACTGGCGTTCCTCTTCCCGAAGGGGCCCTGCTTCTCCTAGTTGGTGTTGCCGCCGCTGTGTGCTACGCCATGTTTGTTACACTGGGGTGTGTCCTGCTGTTGCGTGACTTCACTGACATGTGTGTGTCGGTTGTGTGGCGTTGGGTGTTGTCCGTGAATTGGGCGTTGGGGACATGTCTGTGGCCGGCCTGTCACGTGTCATGTGCGTTCGGGGTGGGGCTGATGTGTGTGCTGCTTGGTTGTGTCCCTGTGTCTGTGTGCGACGCATGCATGGCGCTGCGGTTGGCCTCTGCGTTGTGCGCATGTGTGGCGGCGTCATCGGCGCTTTGGGGCCGTGACGGGGTGGTTGGTTCCTAGTCCCAGGTGGTGTGTACACATGTGTTCTGCGATGTTAGGATTTGGCCTGTGTGTCATATGTGGATGCAATGGTGGATGTGTAGTGTGCACGCGCTGGTGGGGGGTTGTCCGCTTTTTCCGCCCTTGCACTGTGTGCGCTGTTTGCGTGCACTTGTTGTGTGTGTGCCTACCTGCGTCTCCGCGGTACGTTGCGTCCTTGGTGGTGCATCAGCAGAAGCATGGGAAGGGCCTGCAGTGCTGGATTCATGCCCGGGGTGCCGCTTCTTCGTTGTCCGTGCTCTGCGTCCGTGTTTCCGCCTCTCTTTCACGTGCGGTGTCTCTTTGCCGTGGGAGCCGTTTGTTTGCGGCATCGTAATTTATGCGCCGGGCGGGACGTGTTTCGTCGGACGGTGTGTGTCAGTTGTGCTGCGCCGCTACGTGTGCGGGCGCACTTTGATGGCGGACGGTGTTGCTGGCTTGCCGGCGGTGTTTGGCCTGCTTTTCGCATCATAATTGGGCGGGCGTGTGGACTGCTGCGTGCCGGCGGTAACTGGTGGTTTTTGCATCCGCCAGCACGGCGGTTGTGCTTCCGCCCGCCATCG